>OY804260.1:45356797-45855244 GCA_963680825.1 Meiosimyza decipiens
CGTATGCATAATATGCAAGTCAAAATAAAGAATACAACAGGTTCATTGTCACTACCTCGGCTCTGATTACCTAGAGTCGAGCAATTCATTTCCCACAGAATTGTTTCACATTTTAATTTCAAAAATTAAATTTAATGGTGGCTAGAAACCTGAACAGTAATAGTAACAATTTTAAACGTAACAACAATGATTCCAGTAAAAACGGGGGAAATTAGTCGGGCCAGACAAGAAATTCGCATATGAGCGTCGGTTCTAATAAATATTCAGGGCAATCCAAAAAATCAAAATATATGGAAGTAGTGGGGCAAATACCAGAATTATAAAACCAAACTGCCCAACTGATTATAAATTTCAAAGTCATCCGAATCGGTTTTGGTTCAGAACGCTTAATGGTATGAATAAAGTTAAATATTGTAGTGTACTCATATAGTCGCTATTACCACAACCACCACTTTTTAAAAACAATAAAATAACTCATGATAAAAATCTTAGATCACCAACTAAACTCATAAAATTAGATTTACGGCAAATAAACAAAAATACAATTTTACTTTCCGACCAAATTTAATATAAACAAAAATAGTCTAAGTACAAATTTTGAAATTGAAAATAAATATTTCCTTTGATTTATTTTCAACCCCCCCTTGGCTTGTGCTGTTTAAGAATTAAGTAAGCAACACAAGCCAAAATAGCAACAACAAACTGCATTTGAATGCACTGCTTAAGCATAGGCAAAGCAACTGCACGTATTGAATTGCATCAAGTGCCAATGACATATTTTAGTCAAGGCCAAAATTCCTTATGGGAATCCAAAATTTGTGAACGACGAAAAATGCAATTGATTGACGAACAAGAAAGGGACAAAAGAATGGAGGAGGAGTTTTTACAAATAATGGGAAAAACAATAGAATATAGGGAAATAATTTTAAGCAAAATATGGTATATAAGTTAAGCAATTTTACCAAATATACCAGAATTAATCAGAAACTTAAAGAGCGATTACGCTTTTGCTTTCATTTAACTTCTCATGATAAGTACGGCTCTTTAGCCATCCCACTTTGGCGCGGTGCGCCTTAATACACCAATTTTTTTTAAAAGTAGGAAACAGAAATTAAATAAAGCAACAAGCATATTACAATATTATGTAGTAACACCAACACCAGAGCAACTCATTGCAGCATGGAAGGTGGTCGATTTCGAAAATGAGAGTATGACGCTATAACGGAGCAAAATTTTTATGGTCCCATTCAAAGCGAAAATCAATATCGGCAAAAACTTTATGAAGACTTTAGACAGTAAAATTTTATTCGGAAAAAAAGAATACCCCTTATTATATAAAAATATTTGCGTACTAGAAAAAATCTATACACAAGGAAGTTTATTACAAAATTTTAATTTAAACCATCTAAGTGGTGAAAAAAAGGAACTAATAGGACAGTTATTGTCCGAGTTACAGGAATTATTTTTTAAAGAGGGAGATATCTTATCAGCAACACATGAGGTCGAACATGAAATTGTCACAAAAATTGACAAACCTTTGTATTCGAAAATATATAGGTACCCGACAATCCATGAAAAAGAAATCGAAAGAAAAGTTAAAGAAATGGTTGCTGATGGCATTATTCGGATATCAAAGAAAATCGTTTTAATGTCCATCAATTTGGCTTTATTGGAAGGATAATTTTATGCCATTAATGTTTAAATATGATTTCGGGCATGTGGCCGCCGCGGCTGGCTCGAATAAAGCCAATTCTACAGGTCCAATTTTGAACCACTTTTTCGAGCATATGGGGCCGTATGTCGGCAATAACGCCACGAATGTTGGCTTCCAAGTCCCCTAACGTTTCTGGTTTGTTGGCGTAGACGAGCGACTTCACATATCCCCAAAGAAAATAATCCAATGGTGTCAAATCACACGATCTTGGTGGCCAATTGACAGGTCCATTCCGCGAAATTATGCGCTCATCGAATGTTTCCTTCAATAAATCGATTGTGACGTGCGCTGTGTGGCATGTAGCGCCGTCTTGTTGGAACCACAACTCATCCACATTCATGCCATCCAATTCGGGAACAAAATAGTCGGTTATCATGGCTCTATACCGGTCTCCATTAACGGTAACTGACTCTCCAGCATTATTTCGGAAGAAGTATGGCCCAATGACTCCACCAGCCCATAGAGCACACCAAACAGTCAGTTTTTGTGGTTGTAATGGCGTCTCAAGGGTCTCATGTGGATTCTCTTCACTCCAAATGCGGCAATTTTGCTTGTTGACGTAGCCATTCAACCAAAAATGAGCCTCATCACTGAACAAAATTTTGCGATGAAAATCAGCATCGAGATCAATCTCATTTTCGGCCCATACACCAAAATCACGACGCATTGCATGGTCTCGCGGCTTTAATTCTTGCACAAGCTGGATCTTGTAAGGTCGCAAGCCAAGATCTTTGCGCAAAATCTTCCATAAAGTTGATGGACAAAGCTCCAATTGCTGTGCACGGTGGCGAATCGATTCATTCGGGTCCTCTTCAACATTTTGCTCTACAGCGGCAATTGTTTCTTCGGTGCGCACTGTTCGACGTCTCTGCGGATGCGTATTATCACATAGAGTAAACGTAGTGCGAAAACGATCCATGGTTAACCGAATTAATTGCTCTGATGGACGATTAGGTCGACCATAAAATGGACGGAGCTTGCGGTAAACTTCGCGAACTGAACCATTATTTTCGAAATAAATTTGCACGATTTGCAAGCGTTGTTCTTTTGTCAACCTATTCATGATGAAATGGCAAACCAAACTGAACATAAATGACATTAGAGTTGAAAGATTTGACCATAAAATGCCAGTTTTATTTCTATTTGAAAAACAAACCTCTAAAAAAAACACCCATTATAACAGTCCTCTGTGGATTTTCCCGAAAAATCTGACAATTCGAATCAGGAAAAATGGCTAGTAGTAGTCGACTACCGAAAACTTAATGAAAACACAATTTCTGATAAATTTCCAATTCCTAATCTTAATAGTCTTTTGGATAAACTCGGCAGGGCAAAATATTTCACAACCCTGGGCCTTTCAAACGGTTTTCACCAAATAGTGGTAAGAGAGGAGGATAGAAAAAAACTGGCTGCTCAACTCCATTCGGACATTACGAGTACAATCGTATGCTATTTGGATTGAAAAATTATCTTTCGACTTTCCAGAGACTGATGAATCAAGTACTAAAAGAATTCATAAAAAAGAAGATATGTGTAGCTTATATGGATATAACTATATTCAGTTAGTCTATGCTCAAAAGCATTCGCGTCAAGAACATTAAACAAACACGAAACAAACTATGCAACAGTTGAAAAGGAACTGTTAGCGATAGTTTGGGGCGTAAAGTACTGTCGTCCCTACCTTTTCGGGAGGGAATTTGACCTCAAAAGTGACCACCACCCGCTGAAATGGTTATTTGCAAGGTTTTCTGGTAGGTATATTAGTCCGAAATTGCAAAGGTGGCTAATCGAACTGGGAGAATACGATTTAAAATAGAGTATATAAAAGGGAAATGCAACAAGATTGCAGATTTTTTAAGCAGAATTGACGCATAAACAAAAGAAATTAACATGCTCAATTCCACGGATCCAGATGTCAGGCCACCAGTAGATTTTCATTTTAATGTTGTCATTAACGAAGTCGAGGACAACAATACATATGACGAGGACGGGTCTTTAGAAGTTCAAAAAGTCCACTTTCAAGAGGAGGGCTCTGAATATTCAATACCAATATTGGACTCAGTGGTCAATCGATTTCTATAGCAAATAATTGTCTTGGAAGAAAAAAAGTCTGAAATAACCTATATTTTCGGTAATATTCGTATTTATATACGATATTGCCAATAACAACGTCCTTAACGTAGTTAGAAGGGAACTTCTTAAAGGCAAAATTGCAATATATTGCGCTCTTAGTGACCATATGCACTATCAAGTACAGAAAATTTTAGAAAATGAGTTTACGGGTAATAACCAAGTGAAATTCTATAAATGTACCTATTTTGCAAAAGAACTCAAAGACGAAGACGAGGCTCTTAAACAAATTGCTCTCTTTCATAAGAAAGAATCTGGGCATTCAGGCATTGCCGGAAATTACGAAGACCTTAAGCTTCGTAAAAGTTCTGATTAACAAAATTCCTAATAACTGTGATGTCCGCACAGCAGCTAACTATGATAGAAATCCTATCAAAGCTAATTAATTTAGAACAATAGATATGAATGAAATAGTTCATATCGACACATACGTAAACTCCTAGCATTCATTCATAAATTTCATAGATAAGTTTTCAAAACATGCTATCAGTTTTTACCTCGAGGATAGAAATACCCAATCGATAATTGAAAAAATTAATTAATATATCTCAATACAGCGAAAAATGAAAAAAAATTGTTTGCGACAATGAGTTCAACAGAATAGATTTCAAACAATTTTGGAATCGAAATCCACTTTGCAAAACCCAACAGCCACACCGGGATCTTAGACATTGAGCGTTTGAACAACACACTCACGGAAAGAATACGGGGTTTAAAATTAGAGGAGAGAATACCTATAAGAGAACAAGTGATTAAGGCCATAGAATTTTATAATAATGCTGTCCACTCTGCTACTAAAGTCGCACCGTCCGACGTCAGACATGGTAAGGTTGAAAAAGGTATTATAAAAGACAGAATCAACAAGAACAAAACTTCAACCATTCCGAAACTGAATAGACACAGAGAGAGTCCATTATACCAACTTTAGGCATAAAGAAAGTACCTTTAACGATTAAAAGTTCTATTAGAAAATACCCTCTTAAAAATGTCCACACTGCCAATATTAGAAGACGCTTCAAATTTACAGGTCCTCATATCAATGCTGATCCTGATGAGACCATTCATGATTCCGAAAACCGAAGCGTTAATGGCGAGTGAGAAGATCACTTCAAATCTCGGATTTACCATAATAAAGTTAGAAACAGTCGGTATAGTTAATGAGCATAATATTTTAAAACATACAAAATAAACCCTAGCAAAATTTTGGAGGTTATAACAAATTTCGTAATTTGAAAATTATAAAAAGTTATTAAAAAAGGAGATAAAAAAATTGAAAAATAAAGCTAAAGCCATAATACCCCATAGATCTAAACGAAGATTAATTAATGGCGTAGGAACGGCTTTGAAATGGTTATACGGTACCTTAGATGACGACGACAGACAGAATATTGAAAAAGATTTTTACATTGTGGATGGAAACAATTATGTTATAATAGAAAATATAAACCAGCAGATAAAAATTAACGATAATTTTAACAAGACATACTTCCAGCTTAAGTCTACAATTGAGTCAGACAGAAAAATTCTATCAGAAAAAATAATAAATTACACTAACAAAAATCTTTATTCTGATAATTTGTTTTTGAACAAATACTTACAATTAACATAGTAAAGGGTCAAATTGAACACATACAAACAAATATTGCTTCAGCAAGGACAGGTAATCTACACCCTAATATATTGACTAACGACGAAATAAATATTTATAATAACGATTTTTATAAACTTCAGAATTTGAAACTAGATGTAGCAGTATTCAAAGGAGATATCATTATATTTGACTCGAATACTCAATATACCTATCCCAACTGATATCTTCAAGGAACTAGATACCGACCCAAGAATATATTGTCGAAATTAACAAAACTATTTATACATATCAAGTCGGAAAATTTCTCTCTGAATTAAAAGCAAGTAACAATTGTATGTTTCAAAAAAAATGTTCTCTTATAAGGAATACGGAACAAGAAATAATAGAAATAGATGATAATGTGATTATTTTCAAAAATATTCAAAATAAAACTTAAATCTAGTTGTAACGGAAGAAGAATAAAACTTAATGGAAGTTATATGGTTACTTCTAATAATTGTATACTGGAAATTTTTTTTTTTTTTTCAAACTTGTATTTGCAATCAATCTTAAGATTATAAGCAAATTAAATAAAATATCTCATAACAGATACAGAGATATTATCCATTGATAATACCCATGATTAAGTTACACAAGAAAAAGAGTTGGTTACGCTGATGTAAATATTATGGCTAATTATGATTTACTTAGACTATTTATAAAATAAAAATATTATATTATGTAAAATTCAATATATATACATACATATCAACATATAATTTACATTAATGTTTTAATTTATATACATTCAATTTATATAAACGGAAGATCTAATGGATGTCGTCTTTTAAGTCTAACAGTTTCTAGGCTGTCATCTAATAGGCAGATTGCTAAACAATTTTTGTGATTACTTAACCTCTGTAAATATCTCGAGCTAAACTTCGTTATTTCCTCTTTAACTTTTGGTATACCAAGATCCTTATGGATATTGTCATTTTTTATAAACCATGGGGCCAATACTGGAAATGGATAGCAAACAAACAAATTATACTATCGAGAAAGGTTCATATTGCCAACAAATGAAAGTGTTACTATAGAAGAAAAACTTACTTTTGAAGAAATAATTCTTAATCAGGAAAAGAATCTAAAAGAAATTAAGGTACAGATGTCGGTAACTATAAGCTTTAAAATAAATTCGATTTCGACGGGATTGTACCAGTGGGAGTGGCACCTCCCATATATGAAAAAAACAAATGTTGTGTACTATATAAGTGGTGCTAGTAAAATTTGGTGTAGCGATGTCGGCTAATATAAACTTTGAAATTAAATGGATCTCGACGGAATTGCATCAGGGAGCGTGGCACCTCCCATGTTAACAAAAAGTTGTAAGCATGAAGTTTTTAATTTTTTTTGCCTATTTCAACTTTTTTCAACATATTACTTTCGGCTCTATTAGCCTCTTTCAACTCAATTGAATTCACCCAGAATTTCAACTTGACTTTTTCAACCGGTTTCAACTTTTTCGAAATTTTCAACTGCATTTAACTTTTTCCGAGATCTTCAACCTCTTTCAATTCTTTTCGACTCTTTTTTCACGTATTCAAATTTTTTCGTCATTTTAATATTTTATCGACTTTTTAGCCTTTATAAACATTTTTCATTTTTTTCGGCTTTAAGCCCTATTCAATAATTTTTAAATATTTTCGATTTGATCAATCGCATTCAACTTTTCCCGAATTTTCAACCTAATTCAACTTTTTTCGAGATTTTCTACTTTTTGGAGATTTTCGGACTCTTTCAACTTATTTAACACTCTTCATATATTATCAACCTCTCAATTTTTATCGACATTTTCCATATTGTAGCCTCTTTCAATTTATTTCGACGTTTTCGACTTCATTAAATTTTTTTCGATTTTTCCAACTCTTTCAACATTTTTCATTAACAATTTTTAACAATTTCCATGTTGTCTCGACTCTTCCAAGCCTTTTTCACCAGTTTCCAAATGTTTTCAACTTTTTGCAATCTGTTCCATTTTTTTCTAACTTTTCCAACAATTTTCGGCTTTTGAAACGGATTTCAACATTTTCCATACTTTTTTGACGTTTTTCAAAATTTTCCATATCTTATCAACCTCTTCAACTTACTTTTTTTTTGGCTTTTCAACCCTTTGAAAAATTTTTTTAAATATTTCAGCTTATTCAATCTTACTCCACTTTTTTCAACAAATTGCATATTTTTTCGATTTTTTCATTCTCAAAACAAAAAACCACACAATGGTCGGTTTCCTGGTATTATTATATGTCAAAAACGAATCATATATTACTCACATTTGATTTGGTAAAGCGATGTAAAATGGACAATAATTTGCCCTACCTCATGGGTCTATGAAAACCTGACACATCATGTTTTTCAAGCGACTAACATATATGGCCACAGTATTAAAATATATCATCATGATTTTATAATTTTTTTTACGCTACAAAGGCGAATTATCTTCTTTATTTTAATACAAAGCTATCTTAAATAAATCAGCTTTTTAGCTGGATTTTCGTTTTCATAACTTCCCCTGATGCTAATAGGGAAGTTACAACACTTACACTCTGAGGTGATATATAGGAGCTCCGAATTTTTTATATACGAGCGCCTTTATTTGATAACATGTCCATACATAAAACGTTCTCACAGAAATAAAAAAATCTCCGGAGTCAAACGAAAACGGTTATTGTCACTTACATGATTTTATTTGTCTATTGTTCTTTTCTTGAAATTACAGTCAAAAACAGAGATACTTCTCTAACAAAAACAAACAACTATAGTTTTTACGCAAATAACTGTAGGGATGAAGTCCCGTAGTTCGGAAATCAAAACCTGACTAACGTGGAAATACAAGTTTGATGAACACTGCAACCTCATGTAGTTTTACTAGCATAATCTCTTTCAAACGCTTGGAAGTCTTCTTCCGTAAATACAGATTCCTGCTGCACCTTGGGTATAGCGACCTCTGAATAACGGCCCTTATGTGCACGTTTTACAATCTGAAAAATATTTGCTTCTATTAATTATAGTACAAATACCCGCACATTTTGATTAGTTACCTTTTCTACAGCCGCAATCTGTATAGAATTTTTCGACAAGTTTAAGAGCTTTGTTACATTTTCATTACAAAGCTTATTTCCATCGAGAGTTTGTTTCAAATTATGTACGCATTGTGCTCGTGTTGCTTAAATAAAAATAAATACATTAATATTGAACACCAAAATGCTTTACTCTAATATTTTTACCTTTACTGTTAGTTGACTTTAATTTAGCGACCCTGTCGCTTTTATATGCACTTCGGGAGGCTAGAAGTTTGGTTGGCAAAAATTTAACTTACAGATATTTGTGCACTAAAATTTACTTAGAATTACCTTCTTTTGTGTCACAGCTGCTCAGACCCTCCTGTTTAAGCAATGCAGACGACATGTTTCTGGGTTGGACGAATATCACAGTCTCGTCTAAAATGTAAAAAGCAAAGATAATAATTTTAGAAATCCGAAATTTCGATCGAAAAAAAGTAGTGTAGTGTGAAGTTTGAAAAAAGCTTCCAACTGGACTGAAAATTTTGCATCATATTTTGCAATTTTGTCCCAGCGTATAAAAAATAAAATTCTAATTAAAACTACGTAACGTAAATGAAAATCAGTCCAACGGCATGTTCCAAAAAGTGGAAAATTTAATTTGTCCGTCCGTCCGAGTTTGTTTACATTTTTTTCAGTTTACATTTTCACTTACTTGCGATGGGTTTAAAACCAAAATTTTTCCACAATATTGATTAGAATGGCGACGCTGTTTATTCCCGGCTATTTTTTTACTTCAAATAAAATGGAACACAAAAAAAATGACTTTGTGAATTGTCAATTGAAACAAAGTAAAAAAAACCAAAGATGAGGCGAACGACAAACTAAAAAGCAAAATATAGAGATGCACTCATTACAGTTGACGTACATACCGCCAGCGGCGATACGCTATCAAAATTATAATACTGAATGAAATTGAACAGTTTTCCGGCGGACGACGTAAATACCGCTACCGCTGACGGTAGAATTAGATTTAATTTTAATTTTACCGTCGCGACAGACTTATCAATGTTGCATTTCTAATCATTTTGTGTGAATTTATTAAGAAAAGTTTGTAGAGTCAATTTGAAGTGAATAAATAGGAAAACAAGTGTAAATTAATACATTAGCGTTTTAAATAAAAAAGAAATAAGAACAAAACAATAAATTTCAACGAGTTGTTAATAGGAGTGTGCAAACATAATTGTATGAACGACCTCTCTACACAGGAATGTCCAAAAAGGGATCTGAATTGGGAAGAGATCGATATAGCGTTAAAAACATACTGTAAGTACATTGTTATGGCTTACAATTCTTTTATATAAAACGTGCAAAAATCTGCAGCGGAAAGTTGCAAAAATTACCTTT
Organism: Meiosimyza decipiens; assembly: GCA_963680825.1. Taxonomy (NCBI): domain Eukaryota; kingdom Metazoa; phylum Arthropoda; class Insecta; order Diptera; family Lauxaniidae; genus Meiosimyza; species Meiosimyza decipiens. The sequence continues at coordinate 45,366,678 of OY804260.1, forward strand.
TGTGTCAAAGCTACTCAGACCCTCCTGCAAAATACCAGTACTTTGTTTAAGCAATGCAGACGACATGTTTCTGGGTTGGACAGAAAATATCGATACATCGAAATGCCGATTTTTTTTCGAAAGCTATCGGCGATAATTTTAATTTTGATATCTCGAAACAATCATCTTTATGCGTTAAATAAAACAACAACGGGGTCGGGAAATCGGCAACGATTACCCGCAGTCAAAAAAGCACCTTCAGAAATTCGTTCGAGTGAGCACAATTGCGTCGGACAACGATCGACAAAAATTCAGCAGCCATTTTGTTTTCATTGACATTTCAAACGCAAACAAAACAAGTTATCTTCGGGCAGGCCAAAACTCACATATCCTACATTGCATTGAAAGTACGTTTCAAATAAATGCTATAAATACGTTGAAAAAGTAGATGGTTGGAGAGAAATCCAAAATAATGTAAAAAGGTACAAAAAGGTTGGAAAGTATTGAAACAGTTGAAATAATCTAAAAAAGTTAAAAAAATATGGAAACCATTGCAAATAGTTAAAGAAAAGCAAGTCGAAAATATATGGAAATACTGAAAAATTGATGAATAAAGTTGAGGTGCGATTTTAAAAAATTGGAAAAAATACATATGGATTATATTGGAAAAAGTTAAAAGGTAGCAAATGTCAAAAGAATATGAAAATTTTTAAAAAATAAAATCAAAATGAAAAAGAATAAATATTCCACACCCACTTTTCTTATTCCGAATACTTTGGTAAAAATAATTATATTCGCGATTGAAGTACGCACACAAGCTTGTATAATTTGCAATATATGCCGTAATTAGTCATAAAACTTAGGGCGGTAACATGCCCACTGGTACAACCCAGTCTGATTTTTATCCACAAATAGCTTTCCATAAACAAACGTCTTACTCCAAATGTGAGTATGACTGCTCATCTGTTTCGATAGATATACCACTTAGAGAAATTAAATTGTATGGGAAGTTCCACGCCCACTGGTGCTATTCACCAGCTTTTAATTCAGGTATACTTTATAGCCAGTTAACCACTGACATCAAATTTCAGATCAATTGTCCCAATAGTTCACTTAGAATAGCACTAACTACTTAATGTTAATGTGGGATGAGCCACGACCACTGATGCAATTCTGTCAAATTGCATTTAATTTCAAAGCATATAGTAACCGACACCTCCACACAAAATTTTATGACGATTACTCTCATAGCACACTATCTATAGCATTAAAAGTATTTCGCTTACATGGGAGGTGCTATACCCATCGTTAATTTTGTGCAAAAATTTTGCAAGAAGACATCGTCCAACAAGTATTCTGCTGTATTATATTTTATAATGATTGCTTTGTTAGTTCTATTTTTATAACGTTTATAAATGTAAACGCCCTTTAACTAAATTTTCCAGTATAATGACATAGTTTGTATTGATAACTACTTTCAGTGGTATCGTCCCTAAAATTTTAATGAAAATCGTATGTACCAATTTGGAGTTATAGGAAATCCAAATTTTCAATTGTTAAAAAGTGCCCCTCCCACTTTCACAATTCCACCCACACTATGCACAATTCAAGATACATAAGATTTGTATCCGTGTACCAAATTTCATCACAATATCTTGCACGGTTCACTAGCTATGGCGTTATAAAAGTTAAAATTCAGGAATGTGCCACGCCCTTTTAAGAAACTTTGCAAATTTAAAACCTAGCCCAATCTTAATTTTGTTCTCATCTCCACCAAATTTCCAAGTCTCATCAAAATCGCAGCAACTTTTTTCAAAATGGACTTAGGTTTATTTATATTGAGTATGGGCGGTAGGCGAGGCCGTGAACCGATTTCTCCCATTTTTATATGCTAGAAGCTTCCAAGAAGGAGTGAGTTTTCCCGTAAACGTGATTTCAACATACAGACAGACCGACGGACATAGCTATATCGGCTTAGGTGATGCCTTCTACGGGTTACAAACGGAATGACAGAGTATATATATATTCTAATAAAACACTGATCATCGTACGCCGACGATGAAACAGAATTGGGACGGGGTCGGGAAAATGGCAATGATTACTCGCTGTCAAAAAAAAAACAAACCCGTCGGAAAATCGTTGGACTAAGCGAAGAGCATAAGCATCGCCCTTGCTTGGCGAATCGAGAAATTCAGTTTAATCTGAAATGTTGAATGAGAAGTTTCGCGCTGCGCATTTTGTCTGTTGCACTGCGAAAAATGCTTAACGTAGAACTTATTTATGTTTTTTGTGAGCATCGCGAACATCGCTTTTTGCAAATTTTCACTGTAAACTTTTTCTCATTTTTATGTATAAGAATTGTAAACGAAAACAATGCACTTACAGCTTGTCTTTAATGCTCTCCCGATCTCTTCCCAAAGTGTATCCTTTTTGTGAACAATCCTGTAGTCAATAATGTTTGCGCACTTCTACTTCTGTTATCAACTCATTGAAATTCATTCCTTTGATTTTTTTTCTTTTTATTTAAAGTGCTAATGTAATTTTTATTTATACTTGTCTTCCTTTTCACTCACTTAAAATTGACAAAGCAAACCTTAGTTAATAAAATGACACAAGATGATGAGATATGCAACACTGAAAAGTCTGCCGCGACGGTAAAATTAAATCTAGTTCTACCGTCAGCGGTAGCGGCATTTACGTCGTACGTCGAGTTCTGTTCAATTTCATTCAGTCAAGTGTGTTATAATTTTGACAGTGTATCACCGCTGGCGGTGCTTAATGTGTTAAAGTGGTAACCGGCAGCCCATATGGGCTCGGCCAAGCGAAGAGCATAATGTATCACTCATGCTTTGCGAATCGAGAATTTCAGTTTCATCAGAAACGTTGAATGAGAAATTTTGCGATGCACTTTTTTTTTCGCGGAAAATTTGTTTGGTCAGCCGCAATGTTTGATTTGCATGCGCATTTTAGGGGAAGTGCATAAAGGGAAATTAGAAAGACATTTCTTATCTGTTCATAAAGAATTTCATAGCAACCAGGATAATGAGGGAGATTTTAATTATGGAATTGAAAAACGCTTTTTTTAATTATCTATTTCACTTTTCGTATGCACGAAAAACAAATTTTGATTGATATCTTTTTAGTACATACATATTTTCGAATATGCTTAATAATTTATTTAATTTCTTAAAGTAAGATGAACTTCGAATTTATTATTATTTGCATTTTTTTTTCAAGAAATAATTTTTCCTAAGGTCTCAATTTTTTGTCTCAATACTAATGATAATATGCAGAAGTCGTTTTTAGACTATTTTCAATAATTAATGTCTACTCAATATTAACAAACAAAAACAAAGAACTGGGAATGGAATATAAGAATTGTAATTAAAACATATAAGAATTTCTTTCAGTTTCGAGAGCACTTTAGATTTCCCTCTTTTTTGAGAATAAGGAAAAACGTGAGTTTCACTCTTTGCCGATCACTGGAGTAAACACAATTCTGGCGGACGACGAACGACGGAAAATTCAGCAGGCATTTTGTTTTCATAGACGTAAACCAAAAAAATTCACACAAGCTGATTTCAAATGCCTGCCGACGGTGAAAACAGAGTTAAATCTAAATCGACGGGTACACATAGACAGCTTAAGCTTAAGCCAAAATAGACGTGAAGAGATGTAACGAGTAAGTTCGAGTATATCTAAACCAATGTTAATAACCAAAATAAACAAACGTAATTGATCGAAAGTGAACGAAACATTTTGACGAGATGTGTTATTCCGTAAGTCAACGTTTACACGAGCAAATTCAGTCTGAGAAACTCTTGTCTATTCTCTTTTGTGAATTTCTCTTGCGTTTACACACGGAAACTAGAATTTGTTTATGCAAGAAAACTTCAAAGCAATTACTGCGTCAACCCGCCACAACAAACGTAAATTCAAAGCACAATATCAGCTAAAGAATAGAACGAAAGGGATTTCGCGTGTACGACAAATTCTGTACACCACCCTTTCGTTTTTTCCTTCTTGCCTACAGACAGGGAAACTTTCTTTGAAAAGTTTCCTCGTGTAAACGCTATCTAAGAACCGAACTTCAAAGCGTCACTACTCGTCATAACAGCTGCTTGCTGGCATACAAAAATATTTTCAAAGTAAAATACAACAATAAATAAATAAAATTACTGATTTTTTTTATTTAATTGCTACTGTGAGAGATGAGCATGGAACTTGTGCGAAAATCCATCCAAAATATATTAATAAAATGAGAAAAACAAAGCACGGGAAAGGATATCTGCAAAATTCTGTTTCTTTAATTTTATCCTAAAATTTGGATATAATTGAATAGTTTACGTATATTACATATCTATTATTTCAGTCAAGTTTGTTAAATTCTCAGAAATTTCACTAATTTATTGCTTTTGGCAAAAAATTTTTGGTTTGCTAAAATATTTTGTATTTATGCGATTGCAAAACAGCTGATCTGTTTCGATTCATCGGCTCACGAAAAATTTTGGGTTAAATATCAAAACAGACGTAACGAGCAAAGAAGTATATATGTATGTATGTACAAAGAATTATATATTTAAAGAACAACACTCCGCGATTTGTCGGTAATTGGATAGAACTGTAGTTGATTGCAAAGTAAAACCAACGGTCTTAGAATCAGGGGAAATACGATTTTGGCTTATGTTGCGCATTGGGAGTTTTACGAAGCTAAAATTCAATCAATCGGCTCTGCCATTTTTATTTTATTTATTGTCAGATTTTCTATTTCGTTTATTTAAATTCATAGGGAAATTTATGAATTTAAGCAAATGAAAATAAAATCTATATTAATTGAAAATGAAAAAAAAGAACAAGTCTTTCGGCAATTAGTCAATAAATTCAATGTTAGCTGTAATTAGAAAAGAGAGGAAAACCCTGATGAGAATCATTCAATAATTGAATTCCTTCCGCTGATTTTTATTTGTACATTAAAATAATAAATTCTTTCTTTTAAAGCTGCATTTGAGAAAATTCATTTTTATTGCTACCAAGCAACCAGCAAATCCAGAAGTAAGATTTTTATTTTGACTTCTCCAAACCATGATTCAGCTAGATCAGGTTACTGCAAAAAAAATGCTGCTTCTTACAAAAGTAAGTGAAGTGTCAAATCGTATTAAATTTTTTTTTTCGATATTTGCACTGGATATCAATTTTGACACTTCAGTCTTCTGACGTTCAACACTTTCAGATGTGAGTTTGACAGCTTGCGAGAACCTTAATAGTTAAATCATGCTCCAAACCAACAAATTTGCAACCGATCCCGCGTCATTTGCGTTGTTGTTGTTGCTTTTTTTCTTTAAAAAAAAATCAGTTGAAAAAATCCTAAGAAATGCGTGTATTTGTTGTTGTTTTTTTGTAGTTCACAACTGATCCCGTTATTTGTATTGTTGTTGGCAAATATTTTATTTCTTTTGTTTGCTTGTATGGGTTTCACATAAATTGCTATTTCTCGCATCCAGAATAATTTCTAAGGGGGCTTTTAATCTAACGAAATTATGAACTTTTATATTGATATTTTCTTGTTTTAATTGAAACAAATCATAAGTTAAAACAAGTTCATACCTAAATATATTAAATATGAATAGTTTAATGCTAGAATTGATTCGGCATTTAAAAAAACACGAAAATCCAATTTTGAAAGACAAATAAATGGAATTTTCTTTAAAATTAAGAAGAAACTAAATCAAAATGTCAAAATAGACTATCACTATCTCCGGCTATATTAATTTGTCCTGTCAAAATTTGACAGTGACCTAGTAAAGCGTGTGTATTTTAAGGGAGTAATTTTGTTTGCGCTACATCTTTCTTATTTGTGCTACTATCCTGTGAACTTGCTTTATAGTTCCGTGTTCTTTGCGGAAGCCGGATTGGTATTATGCTCATTTGGGTTACGTGGGGCCTATTTTTCGAAAGTAGCAGCTTCTCAAAGAGTTATGATGTGGTGGGCAGCAAGCTTATAGGCCGATATGATGAAACCAGGTTTTGGAATCATTGTAATTAAAGACATCTTCTACACTTCTGGATAGTGGCTCAATCGAGTAATACTATTGAAAAGTATGGTTAAGTGTCTGACTGCACAACAAGGTAATTTAATAAGCATACTAAGTTGCGGTTGTATTAAAGATTCAACGTTTTTAGTTGTGAAGTGTTACAGAAATTGTCTCATATTTTGAGATACTTGCGCTATTTCAAAGCTGTTGCGTGGAGGATTTGGTTGAACTACATGTTTACGGTGGTGAGCAAAAGCTTGGCCATTTTCTTCGTTGCTTCTAGCCCATTGCCCATTGCTTAGCCTTATAGGGGAATCTAAGGCTTATAACGAATAGGTTAGTTTGAACGTAGCACGCTATCATCGAATTGCTGGGCTGAGTTTGCCTGAAATTGGCGGTTCGTATCGTCCACTACCCGTTATATTTATTTTAAATCGTGCCATTATTTCAAAAAAAAAGATACTCGATATAGAAATCGAAAGAGAAAAAAAGGAATTGAACAAAAACTGAACTTAGCTACGATTGCATTTCCTGAGCATTAACTTACTTTATTTTCCTGAACAAATTCACAGGTTGCTATGAAGTATGCACCAAGGCAGCCCACCCATTGACCTTAAAGTCAACCAAATGCACAATCATTGCCTACTTGCTCTGGAATATGCCCCTAATCTGTTCCACAACGCTCCTAGCTGCAACTACCCTAACGACACTACAATAATATACTCCATGTTAATTAAATAAACACATTTACGATTTAACATTAAACATAAACATACACTTTTTATTTAATAATTTTAATCAAAAATAAATCGGAAAATTATCCTTTTTTCTTGTTTTTCTTCTTTCTTTTTAGTTTGATTTAAATTCAAAATACATACATTTAAGCTTATATTTCTATTAACTTTTAAATTATTTAAATATTTATCAAAAAAAAAAATTATATTTTTATGTGAACTCAAATTTTCATTTCAAAATTAAATTTTTATTCTTAAACTAATTTTTTTTTTTCTTTAATCAAGTTACTATTTTTATATTAAATTTTTGCTTTTAAGTCAAATTTCTATTTTTTTTCTTTTTTGATTAAGTCTTTTAAGAATTTACGACATTTTAATTTCTTACTTTTTTTTAATTTATTTTTTTTTTCGATTAACATTTAAACTGTACTTTATTACTAATTACAAATCTGTATATTTAAATTTAATAACTTAAATTTAAATTACAGTAGTCTTTTTTTCTTTAATATTGGTCTTTGCTTCAACGATGCAAATTTAAAGCTTAGATTTAAATTACACGGCTTATGTTTTATTATTATTATTTTTCTTTAAAGTTTGATTTTGATTTCTTCTTTTTTGGAAACTTCAATTCAAATTTTATTTAAAGAAAGCGATTTCATTTTTACTGCAGTTCAAAAAAAAATAATTCTATCAAACCTTAAAGAAAGTCACAAGAACACACACAACTACATTATCACAACAACAATATAATATGTTAAATCTAACGTTTGATGTAAGGTATTGGTCTTAAGGTAAGTATTGGTTACTAGGTAAGTATATAGGAGGGTTCTAAAATTGTAATGAACATTTTTGATATTTTTTTGTTTCTTTTTCTTGTTCTCTCTTTTTCTTTAATTGTAGTATGTGCCTATCACTATTCTTCCTTATTCTTAAGATTTACTTACATATTGTAACTTTTTTTTCAAACTTCTACAGGGTATGGCGCCAAAATTACTACAGGGTATTTACACAAGTTTGAGTATTTTACGTCATAAATTTCTCTTTCTTTTTTTTTTAAATTTGGAAAATAAAACAGTGAAAAACACAAAGTCAGAACTTCAGAGAATTTTTCTGAAATCCTGACAGAAATACATAAATAAATCTTTTCGCGGACAATAAATATTCTTATCCAAAAATTTTACTTAATTTAAATTTTCTTAACGTTTACTTTAACAAATTCTCAAAAAAACTTGCACTTGTATTATTTCTTTTTCTTTTATTATTTTTTTTTATACTATCTCAAATTTCTTAGCAGCAAAATTTCATGTATACTTGCGTTTTTTGTCGATTCCTGTTTTGATTTTACAGATGCTGCCGCTGCTGAGGCTGTGGTTGAAATGATGGGCGATCGTTGAAGAACTGGAACTCGCCACTGGCTGAACTGAGCTGTTCGGAATTGCTGATTTGGCTTGAGTATTTATTTTTGAATTTTCGTTAGTTTTTTTTTTATTTAGATATTCTTTAATTTTGATTTTTTTGAATTACGTTGATTTTTGTTATTTTTGGAAGATTTTTGTAATTGAAATCTTAGGTTTTTCTTTATATTTCTTACTTTCAGGTTTTTCTGTGTTCCTTACTTCCAGGTTTTTCTGTTTTCTTTACTTCCAGGTTTTTCTGTTTTCTTTACTTCCAGGTTTTTCTGTTTTCTTTGCTTCCAGGTTTTTCTATTATTCTATTCTTTTATTTTTCTATTATTTTACCTTTTTCAAGCTTTTCTTTTACTTTTCTATTACAAATTTTGATTCTTTTAATATTCTTTGGTCGGATTCTCGATGTATTCTTCCCACGCTGCAGTCAAAAAGCAATAAGGCCTAAACCAACTCTCCCGGAACTTCAGTTTCGTCTTTTTCTTCCTATTTTCCCCTTTTTTGTTAAGTTGGCTGCGATACTCTTCACTGAACTCAGTCTGAACACACCCTTCCGTTCACACGGACCAAAGCCCAGTTCACAAGCCTTCATACCGAATAACGTTGCATCGCATGCCGTTCGTGTCCGCCATAGACTGTGAATTTTTTCCATACCCCTGTTGGCCTTCCATAAAGTGTAGTTGGACGACTGTAAAATGTATGCCTAAACCTCTTTCAGATTCTTCTCGAAGGGCCTTTTTTAATTCAGTTTTGGCTAGTGTTAATTTATGCTTAAGTGTGGGTGACCTAGCTTCTTGCCATTGTCTCTTTAGTTGTCTTTTTTCCATCACCAACCGTTCGATGTGAGAATAGTTTAGGCGTTGAATGCACAGGAGTTGCGTAAAGAGCAGCTGATACCAGCATGCTGTAAAATTGCTGTATGACCGATTCTAGCTCCTCGGAATCTTTAAAAGTTACATTATCAGAGATGGGTAATGACATATTTTTTGTATCTGAGATAATTGAATTTATTTGTTGTAAGCCCATTATGGGCCTGCAGCAGCTCTACACATTTATGCAGATGCATAATAACATGGGAATGGTCAGAGCTCAAGTCAAAACATGAATCTGCTGAAATTTGCCTCTTATAAATTCCTTTTGTAATTGCGAAGCCCATAAGATCTGAAATCTTTTCAGGGTCTCACGGCTAGTAAGTTGGCTGCCCATTAGATACATAACCAAGCCCATTGCGGCGATTGGTTTATGATAGCCATAGTGCTTTGCCTTTTGGATTGATAAGTCGAGAGCCCCAGTGATTATGCTTCGCATTATAGTCTCCAGCATCTAAAGTTAAGAATTCGGATTTGCAATGTAAATTGAAACATTGAGGAGTAGAGCGAGAAAATTCGTATATTCCGTTATATTTCTTTCATAAATATTCCACTGTATACACGCACTTTAAATGCTTGTAAAATGAAATAAAGCGAACAAAAATGAATGAAATTTTCAGAGATGATACTCCTGAATGTTCTGAAAATTTTGACCTTAAAAAGGCTGAAATCAACTCAAATTTTATTCTCTCGTTTTCATTTTCAATGTTTTAATTTACATTGCAAACCATAAATCTTAGCTTTATATTGTTACGAAATTTCCTGTCACTTTTTTAGGATAATTTCGATCTCTTACACTTTTCTGAGTTCGATCACTGGATTGTGTAGCAATTAAAAACACAAACTTTATTTAATTATAAAATGGTTTATTTAAATCAAAAGCGTTAGTTTTTAAACGGTACAATTGTTTATTTCCTTTAATTATCGATATTCAAACTCTAATATTGAACTGGCACTGTATAGACAATTATTTCACTTTAGCGCTTTGAAATCCACTGTATTACTCTATTGCTTAAGAACAACCTTTATTACTCTACTGCTTACGAACAGCTGTGTCTCGACTGCTCAAATGACAACCTTTTATAGCAAATTCACTTCCTTCTTGAAAGTTCCACCACTATCCAGAATGTCATTTCCGGTACCTTCTAGATGGCGCTTATCGATTTTGATAATTGTTCAAGAATTATCTAGCATACCGCAGCGACATTCAGTTTATTCGTTACCTTCTAGATGGTGCTTATCGAGTTCAAGAATCATCTAGCATACCGCAGCGACATTCAGTTTATTCGTTACCTTCTAGATGGCGCTTATCGAGTTCAAGAATCATCTAGCATACCGCAGCGACATTCAGTTTATTTGTTGCCTTCTAGATGGCGCTTATCGAGTTCAAGAATTGTCTGACATATTGCAGCGACATTCAGTTCATTATTTCTAGCACAGAAACCACATATGACTGCCAGAGGGTGTTCGAGACCTGGCATACTGCAAATTTCGCTACAATATGCTTGTAAAATCAAATAGAGTGAAAAAACATGGATAAAATTTTCAGGGAAGTTACTGCTGTATGTTCTAAAAATCTTGAGCCTATAAAGGCTGAAATCGGTGATGGAGTATTTGGGAAATTGATGTTTTTTGAAAAAGCCAATTTTTTTATCTTTTAGCACATAGAAACCGTTCAGGCCTTCATTTATTCAGATTTGCAGTTTTTTTGTCATCTACTAGTACACAACTACCTAAAAATAACATAAAAGCTAATTTGGATTATGCTGGTTTGTTTATATTTATCAATGAATTTTTTTGTTTTACTTACGAGTTCTTTTTAACACAATTTGAAACCTTTTTTTTAAGCAATAATATTGGTCAAAAAAAAATTATCTAATTTTTATATATCTTCTACATGATAGACCAATCACTGAAAAAAGTTTCAGCCTATTTAAAAAACATGAGGGTAATGGGCCTATTATAGATGGAATGACCCTGGTGCATCAGAAAAAACTGTCTTTACGGTTATTTCTAATTATAATAAGGGTCTACCTGTTTCACGAAAAAAAGGTCCAGGAAAAAATCCAGAATTTTCTAACTCAAAGGTGAAACGCTTCTTTAAGCAAAATTCAAACACCTCAGTGTAGGGCGGCAAGAGCAAGTGCATCAAAATCTACTGTGCAAAGAATATAGGAGCAAAGTAAGCTAAAGTTATAAAGAGTTAAAAAAGTAACAGACCATTTTGATGAAAAGCAGTTGGTGGCTCAGATACAAGCCCGAAAATTGTATGAAAGGTACCTGACTAAATTTGATTGCTGTGTTATGGACGACGAAACTTACGTCAAAGCAGATTTTAAGCAGCTACCGTGGCACGAATATTATACATCACTGACAAAAGAGCATGTGTATAGTAAATTGAAATAAAAAAAATTTCGAACATTCCGAAGCAATATATGGTTTGGCAGGCCATATGCAAGTTAAGATTTGTCACGAACATGTCTTTAGTACTTTAAATTATAAACAAATCTTATTACAATACGGAAAATGTGTCACATCAATGACTAATAATTCCAATCACGTTTTACGACTTAAAGAACATAAAAATTTAATGTGTCTGAGATTCATATTTCGTTAATGAGAAATATATTTCTTTAATGAGAAATATGTGTGTTTTAAATAAAACATAATTGGAATTACTAATTGCACGATCTAGAACAAAGAACTGCAAACGAAGGTCCAAGTTGAGTGCAATAATCTAAAGTTACAATTTAAGAATTGAATCGGAAGAAGAACAAGAAATTGGTATAAAAGCCTTTGGGATCATAAATCAGCAGCTCAGTTCAATTCAACCAATCCAAAGTGTAAACCGGCTTTAAGTTGATTTAAGATATAAAAAATTGTTAAGAGACTTATGTAAATTAAATAAATAAAATTATTTTTTAACAAAAATTTCGAGTTAGAAATTTTAATTGGCGATCCTGCCAGGAGGTGTTAAAAATCCTCTGCAACATAAAAGTATCCGATTTAAAGTTACAAAGTGAAAAAGTATCCTCGGTAAAATAATTAACCAAATATAAGGAGAAATAAGAACATTTTGAAAAAAATCTTTAAAATAAAACGGAGAAAAAATACAAAGTTGAGAACATCACATCAGTAGATAAAAGCATCAACAAAGCTAATAATAACACCTCACTGGGTCCAACAACAACAACAACACTGCTTTATCAAATAGATACAAACAATCATTGTCAGCAAACCTGAAGACAACAAGGAGACAACGGTTGCCGCTTTTAAGAAATAAGTACCCCACCAAAGGAGGAAAAAAAGTAAGAATTTTTTTTAAGTATATTAAGTAAAAAGTGAAAGAGTTTAAGTAAAAAGTTGAGTGTAAAATAAATGTTTAAGGAAAAAACAAGATCATTAGACACAGAAGATTTATCAGAATTATTTAGCAATTTTAGTTTGAAAGAAACTTTAAGTTTAAAAGAAGATCCAAACATGGCGAATAATCCAACAGCCGATTTAATTTCACAGTTAATTGCTAATAACAACCGTTTACATAGCACAATAGTTGCTTTAACTACATCTGCAACAGTAGAGAGCTTTGTTACTCAACCGATTGACAATTCAATTGTCTGCAATGAAGCATTAGATATGATTAGATCGTTACCAGAGTTTTCGGGTAAACCTAATAATACTTATGTTAGTTGAAGGGAAGCCTCCAATAATGTAATGTCGCTTTATGAAAAAGGAAGTAGGAGGTATTTCGGGGCTTTAACTATTCTTCGAAATAAAATAACAGGTGAAGCGAATGACGCTTTGACTAATCATGGAACAGTTTTAAACTATGACGCGATTTTAAGTAGATTAGATTTCGCATACTCTGATAGGAGACCAGTTCATTATTGAACAAGAACTAAGCGTGTTAAGACAAGGAGGATCAAGTCTTCTAGATTATTATAATTTAGTTAATCAGAAATTAACTTTATTGATCAACAAAACAATTATGACTCATGGAACAACTTCTCCATTGACAGTCGAATTAAATAAGAAAAGTAGGGATAACGCATTAAGAGTTTTCATAACGGGATTAAACCCCCCGTTGTCGAATATTTTGTTTTCATTACAACCAGACGATTTACCAAATGCTTTGGCAAAAGCACAAGAGCTAGAGTCGAATAACCTAAGGACAAATTTTGCATTACAATTTGTCAGGACAAATAACACAGACCGACAAAAATTATACCCAGAAACCAGATTATATATTTCCGTAGGTTTTCAATGCGCTGATTCCGAATCTGGTCGCAGAATTGCTCCATCACGTCAGGTTTTTGAGATATCCTAACCTAAAAGTGCCAAAAATGAAGATTTTTCTCAATTTTGAGGTTAAATAGCTCTAAGGATTTTATTTTTCTTGGAAAACTATGAACGGCATCTTAAAGTACTAGTCTTCCTCTTTCAAATGCCGTTGAGTTTGTTTGAATATTTTTTTTTTCTCTGAGATATGGCATTTTGACAAAGATTGACAAAGACACAGAAACAGAAATTATACCCAGAAACCAGATTATATATTTCCGTAGGTTTTCGATGCGCTGATTCCGAATCTGGTCGCAGAATTGCTCCATCACGTCAGGTTTTTGAGATATCCTAACCTAAAAGTGCCAAAAATGTCGATTTTTCTCAATTTTGAGGTTAAATAGCTCTAAGGATTTGATTTTTGTAGGAAAACTATGAACGGCATCTTAAAATACTAGTATTCCTCTTTCAAATGCCGTTGAGTTTGTTTGAATTTTTTTTTTTTTTTCTCTGAGATATGGCATTTTTTATCTGCGTCAGTGTCTGTCTGTGTATGTCTGTCACTGTTTCTGTGGCTGTGTCTTTGTCAATCTTTGTCAAAATGCCATATCTCAGAGAAAAAAAAAATATTCAAACAAACTCAACGGCATTTGAAAGAGGAAGACTAGTACTTTAAGATGCCGTTCATAGTTTTCCAAGAAAAATAAAATCCTTAGAGCTATTTAACCTCAAAATTGAGAAAAATCTTCATTTTTGGCACTTTTAGGTTAGGATATCTCAAAAACCTGACGTGATGGAGCAATTCTGCGACCAGATTCGGAATCAGCGCATTGAAAACCTACGGAAATATATAGTTCGGTTTCTGGGTACGTATTTTGATCAAATTTTGTCGGCCTGTGTAATCATATGCAAAATAATAATAATATACGATTTCCGAAGACAGGAAATATTAATTTTAACAATTATAAACCTAATAAACCACAAAGGGTAGAACCCATGGAAGTGGATAAATCCCTCCAAATAATGAATAAACCAAAACCTAATACTAATAATAATAATTTTAACAATAATTATAACAGGGGATTTAATAATGGATGGTATAGAAACAATTATTCCAGACCAAATAGTTATAATTTAAATCCTAATTTTAATAGGAATTTTAATCCAAATTTTCAAAATCAAGGTCAAAAAAAACCACATGATAGTATACAACAACCCCAACAAAAGGTACAGAGAATAAATAATTTAGATGAAAACGCTTTTTTATGAGAAGGTATATCCTTCCCTATATCGTCGGAAGTCACAACATCACGGGACAATCAGTAAAAAATTTAATAGATACTGGCGCTACAAGTTGTTATTGTAGACCAAATTTAAGTTTAAATAGAAGTGAATTGCCGATTAAAAAAAGAGTAAAAACAATTAATGGTTATACGACTATAACGCATTATTCAGAGCTAAGATTTCTAGGAGTAAAACAAAGATTTTACAATATTAAAACACTTTTTTTTTTTGGCTATAGGTCAATATTTATTTAAAACATAATCCCAATATTTCGAGGAAGATCCTTCCTCATCTTCAGGGGTGACTAATAAATAACAATTAAAAAATAAATAAATTAGCACAATACACAATTGAATAAATTAACAAGCAAAACTTACGTTACAATAATAGAAAGACTAAAACTAAACTAACTAATTGTCAACTAAATGTCTATAAATATGAGCACAATTTTCTGTGTCACTCTTGAAATTTATTCTCTTGTCAGTGGGGGTGTTAATAATGTGGAGCATTTCTAATATGAATCTCTTCTCATGATTGCTTTCTTCTTGTAAAATCTCCACAGCATCAAAATTAGGGAAATGCCCAAGCTCAGCACAGTGGGCTGAGAGAGCTGTCTTAGGGGCTTGTCCATTTCTGTTTTTTTGGTCGGATCTATGTCCTAAAAGTCTTGTCCTTAATTTATTTTTTCTTAAAATGTATGAAATTACGGATGGCACGCCAAGAAGTCAACGAACAACAGAACTATACTCGAGACTAAAAGAAAAGTATAATTATAAAATAAATGGTGCAATAAAATCAGTTGAAAACATAAACAAGACCAGAGCTAACGCAGCATCAACAATAACCTTTCTAATAAAATGTAGAAAGGGAAGAATAACACCTGATTTCTTATGCAACAAAACAAAAAATATAACTCAAATATTTGAAACAAACAAAGTAATTGCGCCAAAATATAACCAGCGCCTTCAGAAACACATCCAACACTTCCATAACAAAATTCTCAATCTCTTGATCGAACATAAACATGAACTACTTAAAAATACTAACAACAAATTAAATAAAGTCATAACAACACTAAAAGAAAACTTAGACACAGCTGATTATGAAGAGGTAATGGAGAGCGAAAAACACTTACATACATGAATCTCAACTTACCAATACAAAAAGAACACATGCAAGTAAATTCCAAAAATTACAACAACAACATATGCAGAGATTTAACATCAAATTTAACGAAGAGTGGATCATGAATAACACAGCTGGGATAATACCAACTAATATACAGTGGCTTTTATCTCTCGGAGAAAAATATGCACTACCCACAACGAAACAACAATTTCGTTTATACAAGTGTATAGCTGACGGTGAGAGCTGCATTAAAACAATAAAAGAAAAAGAAGAACAAGAAACGGCTAGAATTAAGCTTATGATGCTCATATATGAACATAAACAAAAACATAGGTTAGACGCAAGAGATAGGTTTATAGTCAATACAGTAGAACAAACAAAACGATTTCTTAAGAAAAATAAAGACTTACTAATATTAAAATCGGACAAAGGAAATGTTACAGTAATTATGTACAAAAAAGAGTATGAAGACAAGATGAACATAATTTTTGGAGACTGGACTACATATAGAAGACTAAAGACATTACAACAACATTACAAGAGAAAAACAATGTTTTCGCCCAAAAACTTTTTGACAGAAAATGCATAACAATTAAAGAAAAACTTACTATTAAGACAAATACTGCCATTCCTCCACGAATTTATGGACTACCTAAGATTCATAAAAAAGAAATGCCACTGAGACCCATTTGCTCCTCATTAAACTCACCGTCATTTGAATTATGCAAATTCATGTCCAAAATACTGTGCAATTTGACTAAAGACTCAATTTATAACGTTAAAGACTCAACAGAATTCAAAAACAAATTAAATGACTTTTATATATATGATGACGAAACAATGATATCAATTGATGTAATTTCCCTATTTCCCAGTGTACCAGTTGACTTAGCTTTGACGATTATTAAAAAAAAGTGGGACAACATTGAAACATACACAACAGCAACAAAAGGACTTTTTATGGAAATTATAAAGTTTTGTGTGAAGGAAAACAATTATTTTAACTTTAATGGAAAAACGTATAAGCAATTAAAAGGAATGCCAATGGGATCACCAGTCTCACCCATAATAGCGGATTTAGTGATGGAAGAATTACTTGACGACTTTATGACGAAAATAGACACAAAACCGCGATTACTGACAAAATACGTTGATGACATTTTTGCGGTTGTTAAAAGTGACAAAATTGACGAAATATTGGATAAATTAAACAAATTCAACAAAAATATACGGTTTACAAAAGAGGTAGAACAGAATAACAGATTAGCATACTTGGACACAATGGTGATCAGAAGTGGGAACCAAATAATATTAAATTGGTATCAGAAACACACAGCTTCAGGTAGAATCATAAATTTTCATTCTAAGCACCCAAAAATGACAATACTAAATACAGCACAAAATTTAATCACTAGAGCACTGACAATCAGCGACCAAGCGTTTCATAAGGACAACATTAATAGAATAAAAAAAATTTTAGAGAAAAACAGTTTTCAAAACTAACAATAAAAAGACTAATTGATAATTTTTATAAGGATAAGGGACCAAGATCGGAAAGGGGCACAATTAAATATAAGGCAATGACATATATTCCAGGGTTGAAGGATAGATTCGCGAAATTAAGCGCATTTAAGGACATAAAAATTGCTAGTAAAACAGATAATAAAGTTGGAAAATTTTATAGCAATACAAAATATAAAATATCAAAACTCGACAAATCCTGCCTTATTTACAAGATTCTTTGAGACGGAGACGGTTCCAATGTATGCCAGAAGGTATATGTTGGTACTACAAAAAATAAATTAAGGACAAGACTTTCAGGACATAGATCCGAATAAAAAAAAACAGAAATGGACAAGCCCCTAAGACAGCTCTCTCAGCCCACTGTGCTGAGCTTGGGCATTTCCCTAATTTTGATGCTGTGGAGATTTTACAAGAAGAAAGCAATCATGAGAAGAGATTCATATTAGAAATGCTCCACATTATTAACACCCCCACTGACAAGAGAATAAATTTCAAGAGTGACACAGAAAATTGTGCTCATATTTATAGACATTTAGTTGACAATTAGTTAGTTTAGTTTTAGTCTTTCTATTTCAATTGTGTATTGTGCTAATTTATTTATTTTTTAATTGTTATTTATTAGTCACCCCTGAAGATGAGGAAGGATCTTCCTCGAAATATTGGGATTATGTTTTAAATAAATATTGACCTATAGCCAAAAAAAAAAAGTGTTTTAATATTGTAATAAAAAGGTCAAACAAAATTTCTTAAAATGTACAAAGATTTTACGAATTAAAAAATTTAGGGTGTGACCTTTTGGTAGGTATCAATTTCATTAGGGAAAATAAGATAAAATTGGATTTTGAAAAGGGAATACTTGAACATAAAGGATTAAAATATGACATCAAGTACATCAACGAGATGGAAAACGATAATGAACTTACTAATTTACTTGTGGAACAGAAAGATCCTACAAAGCCAGCGATGATTAACCCCGCTAAATTAAATAAAATAAACACTACTTTGGAACAAAAAAGTTCTAAAGCGCCGTCGACGATTAAATCCGACACTTTGGGAAATTTAAATAATATTTTGAGATACGAAAGTCTCAAAACACCAGCTGAAGATAAAACCAGCATAAGAGAAAATAAATATGAAAATTTAAGAAAAAAAAAACTAGTGAGATAGAAAATTCTCACAAAAGAATAAATATGGACCTACTATTTAGAACGGATGTTAGGGCAGAAATTAGGACATCAGTAGAAACAGCGATATGGAGTAAGCAATATCCATATCCATTATCAGTAAATTCATTTCTGAATAAGGAAATTGGTAAAATGATCGAAAAAGGAATTATAAGGCCAAGCAAAAGTCCATATAATTCACCAATATGGGTAGTCCCGAAAAAGGGACTAAACGAAGATGGTTCACCAAAATTACGAATGGTGATTGATTATAAAAAATTAATGAGGTAACAATTTCAGACAGATATCCAATATCTGATGTAAATGTAATCCTATCAAATTTAGGAAAAGCAAAAATATTTTCAAGTATAGATCTGGAATCAGGATTAAACCAAAATTTTAATGAAAAAAGAAGACATAGAAAAAACAGATTTCTCTGTCAATAATGGTAAATACGAATATTACGAATGCCTTTCGGCTTAAAAAATGCACCAAGTATATTCTAGCGAGCGATGGATGATATTCTAAGAGATTTTATAGGGAAGTTCTGCCACATACATATATATAGATGATATAATAATTTTTTCAGAAAATATTGAAGAACACGAGAAGCATTAAAAAATAATTACTGAGACTTTAAAAAATGCTCATATGAAAATATCTTTAGAAAAATCTAAATTTTACAAAGGCGAAATAGAATTTTTAGGATACATTGTAGCATATAATGTTATTAAGACAGATCCGGGAAATATCGAGACAATTTCAAGTTTCCCAATTCCAAAGACATTGAGACAATTAAGGAGCTTTTTAGGATTAACTGGTTATCCATTAACAAAGCACTTATCAGGAGATAATGGTAAAGTCTCACAATATAAAATCTAAAAATACAGAGATAAAAAATTAGATGATGACGGAATTAAAGCTTGTGACAAATTAAAGAAATCATTGAACTATTTCAACCGGACTACAGTAAAAAAATTATTTTAACGACTGACGCTTCAAATATTGCTATAGGAGCAGTATTATCGCAGGACAAAAATCCAATAACTTTTATTTCTATGACTCTGAATTCAACAGAACAGAGATACGCAACAAATGAAAAGAAATTATACGCGATTGTTTGGGCATTAAAAAATTTGAGAAATTATTTATATGGGATAACTAATTTAGAAATTCATACAGATCACCAACCTTTAACTTTTGCAGTTTCAGTAAGGATTCCAAACGCGAAAATGAAGCGATGGCACGCTTTCATTGAAGAATTCGCACCTAAAATTATTTACAAACCAGGAGCTACAAACGTAGTAGCCGACGCGTTATCTAGACAACAATTAATTAATTTAACAGATGAATCATCAATTCATTCTACATAGCATTCCGCTGAAAGCAGCGATAATAGAAATATTAAAAGAAGTAACAAACCTTTGAACCAATTTAAACAACAATTGGTTATTAATAAAAATTCAGAATTAGTGAATGCAATTCATGAACAAAAAATTTCACAACTGAAAGTCTTATGATAATTTTACAATTATTTTTGAAACCTAATTTGGTGACAGCAATTTATTGCACAGTAGAATATTTATATGAAATAAAAGAATCATTGCTGAATATGTTTGCTATTAATTTTGTCCATGTAACAAAATTTCCTATGGACATTGAAAAAATAGAAGATCAAGCATCTATCATCGAGCAAACGCATAATCGAGCACACAGAAATTATAGGGAAAACTTAAAACAAATCAATGATTTGTATTATTGGCCACAAATGGCACAAAAATTCAAAGAATTTGTAAGAAATTGTGATATATGTAATTCAAATAAATATGATCGTCACCCAAAACTTATACCAATTGGTGAGGCACCAATTCCAAAGAAGGAAGAGGAACACTTACATTTGGATATTTTTTACGCTCAAAAAAAAATTTTCTTAAATTGCATTGATGCACATTCAAAATTTTTAATGGTGAAAAACATTGAAGATAAATTAAACTTAGAGGAAAAAGTTTTAGAAATATTACAATCATTCCCAGATGTCAAAAAAATAAATTTAGACAATGAACCAGGTTTCACAACACCACAATTTAAGCCAATGATGCAAAGGCTAAATATTGAAACATTTTATTGTACAAAGCGAAACACAATCTCAAATGGACAAATAGAAAGAGTCGATTCAACAATATTAGAGATAGCAAGATGCACTAAACAAGAATATAATTTAGTCAGTAATTTAGAATCAATTATACGAGCTGCTCAACTCTCTTTAATAAAATCGAACATAATGATATAAGAGATAAGTTATTAACAGCACAACAAAAAATGTTGACAGCAGATAACAAGAATAGAAATGATAAGACTTATCAACCAGGAAAGAAAATCTATGAAAAAATCGTAGGAGAAAGAAATAAACTGGAACCGCGTTATAAAAAACAAGATAAAGAAGATTTAGGAAATAAAATCAAAATAACTAAACGAGATAGAAATATACACAAAGATAATATCAAGTCATGAAAATTGAATTATTACTTTAAATTTATATTTACTTATTTTAGTGGTACTACCAGATTTTAACAACAAAATGAAAGAAGGAATAGTTAGGAATAGAATCCTTATTATGTAAAGAAAAAATGCCAACAGAAGAATTTTTAAAATTATACAGAAATAACAAAAATATTAAGGAATAAGAATAATTTTCATTATAGAGAAAATCACTAGAGGTGATTACATTCTAATAGAGAATGATAAGGCAGTAATTTATGAAAAATATGGAGACATATTCCATATAACTAATTTAACATTCTAGAACTCAGTAGTTGAAACTTATAAAAATGAAAACAAGGAGTACAAGAATTTTAAGCACGGAATAAATGAAACAAGAATAGTTTATTACGAGAATGTAGAAAATTACTTAGAAATTAATTTAATAGAAATACTTCTCGGCCAGTTACAAAAAATTAAAGTCAAGAAAAATAAATCGAAAAATATTAAAAGAGGAATAAACGAATTAGGAACTGTTTGGAAATGGATTGCTGGAACCCCAGACCATAATGATTTAATTAATATCAATACGAAATTGGATGAATTGGTCCAAAACAGTAACAAACAATTTGTGACGAATTCTCAGATGTTTAAAGCAATAAAACAGTTAAATGAAGCAATACTAGATATACCTGAAGTTTCTCAAATAAAATTGATTATAAAAAGAAGAAATCAATTAATTCTAAATGAATTACATAATGTCATTCATACTATTACTTTAGCAAAGACAGGTATATAAAGTCCCATAATTCTTCACTTAGAAGAAATTAAAGAAATAACACGTCACGAAAATGAAAAAGTGACTATGGTTGATTTGTTAGATGTTTCGATATTTAAAATAGTTCAGAATAAGGATCTGATTGTAATTTATATTAGATATCCAATATTAACCAAATCTTGTAAATTCTTTGAAATAAGATCACTAAGTCAAAACAATTCAAAGCTAGAAATTCCAAAAGAGATAATTAAATGTCATAGTAAATTTGAAAACGTTAAAAATTGTAAAAAAGAATTAATTAATATTTTTTGTGAAATAAATAATGAAAAAGAATCTTGTCTTGTACGTTTATTAAATAATAAAAAGGGTAAATGTAATAAAATCAAAGCCCAAAATAAAGAAATAGAAATAATAAAAGATGGAGCCATACTGTTAAGTGGTAACCATACAGTAGATGATGTAAAGATTAATGGAATATATTGAATCACATTTAATAAACAAGTTAAAATTAACAATGTAACGTATTTAAATAATAGAGATAAGATCAATAATTATATAAGGAATACAAATTTAAATAATTATGAAGTACTAAAATATATTGATAATGAAATAATAAATACAGATTTTGGAAATATAGATATTTTAGAAATTAAAAATGATTATGTTAAAAAGAACACAATTTGGACCTTTTCATCAATAATTGTACTAACTATAATTGCACATATAATAATTAAACTACTTGAATTATTAAAGAAACGAAAGTTGACACGAATTAATTCATTTGCTTACAGTCACGAGAATATTACACTCGAAGAACTGACTAATAAAATAGATAATTTAACCAAAGAGATTCAAGATCATGAAGTTTAATAAATCGGGACGATTTATTTCTTAACAAAGGGAGGAGTTAAGATTTGTCACGAACATGTCTTTAGTACTTTAAATTATAAACAAATCTTATTTCAATACGGAAAATGTGTCACATCAATTACTAATAATTCCAATCACGTTTTACGACTTAAAGAACATAAACATTTAATGTGGCTGAGATTCATATTTCGTTAATGAGAAATATATTTCTTTAATGAGAAATAATGTGTTTTAAATAAAACATAATTGGAAATACTAATTGCACGATCTAGAACAAAGAACTGTAAACGAAGGTTCAAGTTGAGTGCAATAATCTTAAGTTACAATTTAAGAATTGAATCGGAAGAAGAACAAGAAATTGGTATAAAAGCCTTTGGGATCATAAATCAGCTGCTCAGTTCAATTCAACCAATCCAAAGTGTAAACCGGTTTTAAGTTGATTTAAGATATAAAAAATTGATAAGAGACTTATGTAAATTAAATAAATAAAATTATTTTTTACAAACATTTCGAGTTAGAAATTTTAATTTGCACCTGCGGTCTCAGAAGCAGATTTTTTGAAAGAGTGGTAAAACTGCAAAAAATTTACAAGACTTCGGACATAAGTGGAAAAGATCGTACCGTACTGTCGATGTAACAACTGTGCAAAATTTAATGAAGGGCCTTACGAAAAAAATATGAAATTTTTATAGAAAAATAAAATTCTTACTTAGTTTTTAGCTATTTATATTCTGAACACTACCCATTATTAATTCAAAAACGAAAAAAGACCAAAAAAATTACTGGGTATTTTTTATAACTAAAAAGCAAAACGTAAGTTTTTTCTGGGACAGTCCTTAAGTAACATATCAATTTCGTTGTTGTAAAGAAAGTTTTAAATTTCTATTTTGTGTTGGCTTACACCACAGAGTATATCCAACGCGGTGGATTAAATAAGTGGAACCGCTTTATTGACTATCCGGTTAATAGATTCAAATTTTTTCATTTTCATTCAATTTTTTATAGTGCAGCCTCGGTTAACGCAACAAATAAAAACCAAGCCTGTTGCAAGATCCGCGGGAGTTGCAATGGCGGAATTAAACAATTTTAGGCATCCAGACATAGATATTTCATACGAAAATCATTCAATATAAAACAACGTCAATTCATCAAAAAAAAACCATCATTTATTTGCTTAAGACACCATTTGTATACACATTTTTCCATCTTGGGGTATTCACAAACTCTCAACATTGTTCGATTTCGCAGGACGAATCCCACAGACATCATGCAAATGACATAGGTTACAATAAGCGAAGTAAAATTTGATTGAAAAGTTGCACTTACTGAGTCTATAATGAAAGAAGTCTGCTCGTTGCGAAGATTGAGGAGTTACATTAATCGAGGGTTGCGTTGACCGAGGTCGCACTGTATTTCATTCCTTTGTTCTACTTGGTCCTTGAAATACTTAACCCAAATTTGCTGTAGCTCCATTTTCATTTCATAAGAGTAGTTGATTTTTTTTTGAATGATTTTTTAAAAATTACGAGTAGTTGAGAAGTTTAAAGTATAATTAACATTTATAACTTAGACAAATCTTTACGTTACTATTTTTTGCTTCTATCAAAAATTTTATTACTATGTTTGATATAATATTTTAATTTTTATCGGGTTATTTTGTTTTGAATGCACTTTGCACAATTCTTCAAAAAACTTGTTCACCATCTTTCTCGCAATTTTCAAAACATATCTTTGTGCTGATAAGTGCCTTTGTAGCTAAAACAGGTTTTATGACTTTCGTTACAGCTCTTTTAAAGGTATATCATATTAGATTTATAAATTCTTAATAGGGTCTTACGGTGTACAAATATGAAACCGGTAATTTTTTTATTCAAAAAAACACGTTCATTTTGCGAAAATAGTTTCAAAGTAATTCCCCTCGCTAGCTACACATCTTTCCCATCTTTCAGGCAATTTATGGATTCCTCGCCAAAAAAATTCTTCGTTTTTTGAGGCTATCCATTCATCGAGCCATTTTTGCACTTCCTCGTAAGAATTGAAGTGCCAATCGTTGAGTGCGTGTCCCATCGATGAAAACAAATAGTAATCGGATGGCGCCAGGTCCGGTGAGTACGGCGGGTGGGGCAGGGGCTCCCAGTTGTACGATTCTACCAAGTCTTTATTGACCGCTGCTTGATGTGGCGATGCGTTGTCATCTTGGAATACAATTTTGTCATGGCGAAGTTGAAATTCGGGCCTCTTCTGACGTATAGCACGGTTCAAAGGATCAATTGTTGATGGTAACGTGCACCAGTAACTGTTTCACCTGGTTTTAGTAGCTCATACCAAATAACACCACGCTGATCCCAGAAAATACACAGCATTGTCTTTCGGCCGAAGCGATTTGGTCTTGGCGTTGATTTGGGTCGTTGGCCGGGGCTCAAATATGATTTTTTTCGTTTGGGATTGTTGAAATAAATCCACTTTTCATCGCCAGTGATGATTCGTTGGAGAAAACATTTTCTGTTTTGCCTGGCGAGCAGCAATTCACAAGTGGTTTTTCGGTTTTCTTGCTGCCTGTCGGTCAGTTCATGTGGCACCCATCTACCGACCTTTAAAATCTTTCCCATGGCCTTCAAACGCAAGGAAACGGTTTGTTGTGTCACATTAAGTTGTTCAGCGAGCTGTTGTTGCGTTTGACCATCATCGTCGTCCAATAATGTTTGCAATTCGGTGTCTTCAAACTTTTTCGGTGGCCGGCCGCGCTCCTCATTTATCACATCAAAATCACCACTTTTAAATTTATTGAACCACTCATTGCACTGTGTACGACCAAGAGCATGCTCGCCGTAAGCTTCAACAAGCATTCGATGCGATTCAGAAGCGTTTTTCTTCAAATGGAAACAGAAAATCAATGCTTCCCGCAAATGAGAGTTTTCAGGCACAAAATTCGACATCTTTACGAGCGGAAAAAATGCGTTGTTGTATGAAACTTGACAAATTGTGAACTGAATATTATTGACAAATGACAGAATGAACAATTAAGACATTTGGTGCGGTTCGAAAGCTCATACATATACGGCTATCGACCGCTAGATGTCATTACCGGTTTCATATAAGAATTATTGGGCGTATGAAGATCCTTCTTTGTTATCTTTCAAGAATCTCGGTAAAGTATTTTCTGAGCTGTTTAAAAGTCATCTTGAAAATTGATTTCCGGATTTCAGTGTTAGAGATTTTCTTGACTTTATTTATTTTATATACTGTGCAAATTGTGTCAAATTAATTTTTACTTACTTTACAAATTTGCAAAGTCGGTCTCGAACCCATGATAAATTAATAAGATTGTAGCTGATTTTTGTCTTCATAACTTCCCCTGATGCTTCTAGGGTGAATAGCGTTTTTTGAGTATAAAAATAAGTAAAACGATTAAAAATTCTCAACTTGATGAGAAGTAAAAGTATTGAATGATGTGGTCAGTGCATAGTAAGGAGTTTAAAAGTAAAGTTGATTTCTAAAAGCGAAAATCTTTAAAAAAATGTTTCGAAATTAAACTTAAACTAAATGAAAGTAGGTAACCTTATTTTGAAGTGATAATTTATTTATGTCTTGTGTTGCGTTTTTTATAAAATATAAGTTTTCAACAACAATCCTGTTTTCTATTTTCTGTCTTTTCATTTGTAAGTTACTTAGACTTTTAGTAATTTTCCTCTCTCTTTCTCCCCCTGGTTTTTTTTCTTAATCATAGTTGATGCTTTGAGATTAAAAGAGTTTACTCAGTCAAAGAAGTATATATTAAAGAACGAGACTCCGCGATTTGTCGGTAATTGGTACGTACCGTAGTTGAACGCAGAGTAAAATCATTACGATTTTGGCTTATGTTGCGCATTGGGTTTTTAACAATGACGTCAAATTCCCTCTGCTCTGCCATTTTGTATTTTATTAAGATTTTCTATTTTATTTATTTAAATTTATATGAAGTAGTTTTGAGCAAAAAAATTGTTTGTCAAAATAGGCATTCTGAATTTGCTGTAAATGCAACTTCTGGTATTCCGCAAGATACGCATTGTGGCCCGTTGTTGTTCTTGATATTTATTAATGATTTGGCTCAAATTTTTAGTTTTTCTAATTGTTTGATGTTTGCGGATGATGTTAAACTCTTTTTAAAAATTTCACATTTTTCTGACTGTGATAAACTCCAATCTGACTTAAATAAATTGTATGGATGGTGCCTTACAAATTATCTACAACTAAATTTAAGTAAATGTTGTGTGGTGTCGTTCACAAGGCGTCAAAATTCACTAATTTTTGATTACACCTTAAATAATTCACTTTTAATAAGACATTCTGAAATCAAAGACTTGGGAGTAATTTTTGACCCACAATTAAATTTCAAATGCCATTTTAATTCATTATTTCCAAGTCAAATGCTATGCTTGGATTTATAAAAAGAAATTCTAAATACTTTAAAGATCCTTGTACCTTAAAATCTCTTTATGTATCACTTGTGCGCAGTAATTTGGATTATTGTTCAGTTGTCTGGAATCCTTGTTATAATGAATATTCTAACCGAATTGAGAAAATTCAAAGAAATTTCACAAGATATGCTCTTAGAAAACTTCAATGGCCTGATGGTCTTCCCACATACGATGCGCGACGTAAATTTCTTGGTCTCCAGTCATTAAGAGATAGAAGAACCAACAATGATCTCTTGTTCGTGCATAATATTTTACATAATAAAATTGATTGTGATGAATTCTCAGCCTTTTTTCATTTGTACCATGCACCAAGAAATTTGCGTCGTAATCGAATGTTGGAAGAAGTCTTTCATAGAACTAATTATGGAATAAATGAACCAATCAATAGATGTATTAATTTATGTAATAGTTTTTGCTCTATTTTTGATTTTAATTGTTCTGAACATCAATTTCGCTTAAGTTTATTTACGTTATTCAACTAAATAATTTATCTTGATTGTTAATTAGTCTGTAAGAATTAAATTCAGTAGACGTAAATAAATAAATAAATAAATAAATTTGCAACTTTTTGTGTAATCTACCAGGGATTAACTCTAGTTGTTATAGGCACTTGTTTTTTCGATTGTGCACTTTTGAAATCTGGTACTCAAAAAATGGTACCAATTTTATGAAAGTTCAACAGGTGTTCGATACAGCAATCGCAGGTATTAAAATTGATGGCTGTGAAGAAATGATTAGAAAACTATATGTATTACTTACATTTGTAAGAAAATTGCAGTGTTTTGGAAAAAGAGCAATCGCATAAAATCAAAGGTTTTAGTGAATCATTCCGATTGGGTCGTGGATCGTGAAAGATCAGGTGTAGACAGAAATCGAAGGCATTTCAATACTTATTTTCATAAGCATTTTAAATTACATAAACTGATTTATTTTTCAAGTACAAATACCATACACAATTTGTTTTTTTTGAGGTGGGCGTAGTAGAGTCAGACCACGTCTATTTTTACATGACATGATATTCACCACTTCTACAACTCATAACCTAAGTTTCGAACCGTTATTTCTTCTAGAAGTATTTATGACACATTAACCGATCAATTAATAGATAATTGATCGAATCAGTCAATTAAGTGAAGTAAAAAAGTAGATACGTATTTTACTGACCTTACCCCAAGAACGCAAAATAGGAATTTTTTTTTAACTATACCAAATAAAAAATTAAAATAACTCTTTAAGTAATAAGAACTTCAATTCAACTCAAGATAAAGTAAGTTAAGTAAACAATAAATGTAGATATGTGTACATAGCATTTAACAAAAAATAAATATGGATGAATGTATATCTTAAATCTGCTTAAATAAATCGGTTTTGAACGGTTGCATTTTATCTTGCAGTCTATTGGTAAGTATTTCTCTCTCCATAGTTTCAAAATCACTGAAATATTCCTTGTGAGGAAGGAAATATATGCGAAAGGTTTGAATATTTTGAAGTAACTTGCTAAAAGTTGGAACCCTATTAGTCGCATTTTCCTCTTCGTCGTCTGATCTCTTAAAAGGAGAATTTTACATGTATTTTTCACTTGGGAAATATTTTTTCTGATTATTTAAGCGGGAAAATTAACTAAGCAGGAATTATTAAACAGGGAATTTATATGCATATTTCAAAAGAGGAAAATTTCATTGAGTTTTTTTAGGCCATTTATTCGGGGAATTCAATTAACCCAGGATCTTTTAAGTGGGGTCCACTGGACATGTATGTAATAAAGTAACACAAAAATAATTGAGTTAACCAAAATAGCGGGGCGGTGTTTAAAGGATGACGGGTAATTTATTGTAGCATTATTAATCCAGAATTTATAAAAAAAGGGAGAACTTATTGAGACATAAAACGTAAGAGAACAATTTTTACATTTGATGTTTTCTTTAATCAGTGAGGCATTTCTGCTACTTAAGTTATAGCCGAAATAAGAATCCTCAGCATCATTTACCATCAGGACATCATACTTCATGGTGTATTTTGGCAGCAATTCTGCCTCTCTGCCACGGATACACCATTTTTCATGTTTTCCATATGCATTCGGTTTCGGGATTACACTATGGACAACTGTGTTCTATGTGAGGCGACAATGCTGCAACTTTCATAATTATAAAGGGTGTTTTTTTTAGAGGTTTGTTTTTCGAATAGAGATAAAACTGGCATTTTATGGTCAAATCTGGCAACTCTAATGTCATTTATGTTCAGTTTGGTTTGCCATTTCATCATGAACAGGTTGACAAAAGAACAACGCTTGCAAATCGTGCAAATTTATTTCGAAAATAATGGTTCAGTTCGCGAAGTTTACCGCAAGCTCCGTCCATTTTATGGTCAACATAATCGTCCATCAGAGCAATTAATTCGGTTAACCATGGATCGTTTTCGCACTACGTTTACTCTATGTGATAATACGCATCCGCAGAGACGTCGAACAGTGCGCACCGAAGAAACAATTGCCGCTGTAGAGCAAAATGTTGAAGAGGACCCGAATGAATCGATTCGCCACCGTGCACAGCAATTGGAGCTTTGTCCATCAACTTTATGGAAGATTTTGCGCAAAGATCTTGGCTTGCGACCTTACAAGATCCAGCTTGTGCAAGAATTAAAGCCGCGAGACCATGCAATGCGTCGTGATTTTGGTGTATGGGCCGAAAATGAGATTAATCTCGATGCTGATTTTCATCGCAAAATTTTGTTCAGTGATGAGGCTCATTTTTGGTTGAATGGCTATGTCAACAAGCAAAATTGCCGCATTTGGAGTGAAGAGAATCCACATGAGACCCTTGAGACGCCATTACATCCACAAAAACTGACTGTTTGGTGTGCTCTATGGGCTGGTGGAGTCATTGGGCCATACTTCTTCCGAAATAATGCTGGAGAGTCAGTTACCGTTAATGAGACCGGTATAGAGCCATGATAACCGACTATTTTGTTCCCGAATTGGATGGCATGAATGTGGATGAGTTGTGGTTCCAACAAGACGGCGCTACATGCCACACAGCGCACGTCACAATCGATTTATTGAAGGAAACATTCGATGAGCGCATAATTTCGCGGAATGGACCTGTCAATTGGCCACCAAGATCGTGTGATTTGACACCATTGGATTATTTTCTTTGGGGATATGTGAAGTCGCTCGTCTACGCCAACAAACCAGAAACGTTAGGGGACTTGGAAGCCAACATTCGTGGCGTTATTGCCGACATACGGCCCCATATGCTCGAAAAAGTGGTTCAAAATTGGACCTGTAGAATTGGCTTTATTCGAGCCAGCCGCGGCGGCCACATGCCCGAAATCATATTTAAACATTAATGGCATAAAATTATCCTTCCAATAAAGCCAAATTGATGGACATTAAAACGATTTTCTTGTGTTTTATTTCAATTCGAAGCTCTATACCTCTAAAAAAACACCCTTTAGAAAAGACTCACATCGGCACAGGAGCAGATTTTTCGGCACTCTGTGAAAATCACAAGTGTAATTATATTTAGTACTCTTTTGATAAGTAATTTGGAACTGTAATTTCTCAGAGTGTAATAAACAAATAAACATAAGATTCGTATTTACTTACTAAGGTTGAGTTGGGTGCTTAGGGAGTAGTTAGTTTTTGGAGGGACGTGGTTTAAAAAGGATTGAACAATTCTGCTATAAGAAACACAAACAGTTTATTAAAAATAAAGCTCAAAATATTTCAATAAAATTTAAGTACACTCCAAATTTTAATTGCGTTTCTCATGGGACCTAATTAATCTTTTAATGTTTGTAGTATTTTACTGAAGAAATTCTTTCTCTCGGGAAATTCATTAATTAATGTTTGAATGATATCCACCAAATTTTCATTGATTTCATTCTGTTTTGCGGCATTAATCTGAAGGGTAGTTTCAGAGCGAGGTATCTTAAGTGGAAGATTAGTGTTATTAAGCCTACGATAATTCTTGGAACGATTTTGTTTACGAACAATTTCTTCAAGATTACGGTGCTTGAGTAAAGCGCTTTCCTCGATTTCATTTCGAATTAATTTTTCTTGTTTGGTCTCCAGTTCAATGTCTTCACTTATCTTCTTAATGACGTTATGAACGTTTTCGTATTCTTGATTTACCTCCACTAGTTCTTGATCAGTTAATGTGCTGATCTCGTTTTGAACTTGTTTCAGTTTATTTCGTAGATCATTGATTTTCTGCTGAGAGCTTGTAGAAGCCTTAGCACGATGAGGCTTTGCCTCAGCTCTTTGCTTAGCCGAAGCGGCAATAAATATTTGTTCACGATGCAAAATACAATGCTCCAAGTCTTGCACCAGTTTCTCTTGGGCCTTTTTAAGTTGGTTGTGTCTTATTTGCATTCTATGAATTTCCATTTTCATGTTACCAATTTCGCTATCTAACGACTTTTCTCCTTTTTGCCAGCGAAGAGTTTCCTCAATGAGTTTATATTTTGTCTCCCAAGAAAGAGCCTCACGATGTTTATCTAGCACAAGGTCTTTGTAGTATTCGATATCGGTCTGCAGTTCATCGATTTCAGCTTCGAGTTCGAGAACTTTAATTTCATTGTCCTGGAAAAAAAAAAGAAGCTATACAATGAATTTGGATTAGATTTTTGTACTGTATCACCTTGAGATTTTGCAGCAGATCGAAGTGCTCAAGTTCGCATTCAGATTCATTGGATTCATGTTGCTGGACTTTTTTAAACACCTTTTCGTTAAGTTGTTCTACTTTACTCGTATATAATTGAATATCCCGCTTAAGATCTCGAGTCGTTTCTTCTGATTTTTCGAGGTCGTTGTCGATTTTCAGAGACTTTTGCTTAATAATTGACAACTCTAAAAAAAAATCTTATATTATCAAACCTGTATTAGGTTAGTCGAAAAACTAAATTCAAAATAAATTAAGCGGTGTTTCACAAGCAGTGCAAAAGGCCTCTTTCAACAGTGGAAACGGACTCATTTGAGCTCTCAAAAATTGCACCAAAAATCAACGAAGCTCGAAACATTTTTCCATGAATTGTTTTAAATAATACTAATAGAACTTCGCCACTAGAGCTTAGAAAGTCTTCCTAGCTATTAAGCTTGAATCTTTAAATCAAGTAAAAAGCTTATTCAAAAAATATTGCGAAAATAAAAAAATTATGATAATTATTTTGTTGCTTTTTTTACAACTTTTGCTTAGTTTTTTCGCAATTTCTCAACATACCCATGTTGTCATACATGTATGTATACATAGATATATCTACGTCATCAAACAGATGTGCCGAATTTGCCGAAAATGGCAGAATCGAACTTGCTTGACATGTGGTTTCAACAAAGCGATGCCACACGGCACGCGATGCCATGAACCTGTCGATAGGCGATTTTGGTGAGCAATTAATCTCACGTTTCGAAATAGTCCATTGGCCGCCAAGATCATTTGACCCCAATCTTTTTTTTGTGAAGTCCCTCGCTTGCAAGCCAGCCACATTTGCAGCCCTGGAAAAGAACATTACAGCTGCCATTGGTGAGATACTTTGAAGAAATATTTCATTCACTACATTATTTTTATTTCTAAAGATCATATTTGGACATTTAGCAGGATTTAAGTGTTAGCTTTTTTTAGGACACCAAACTTCAAATGATTTCAGGTCAGACTGGAGGGCAAATATATCATCAACCACTTTCACAGTCCTGTAAATTTTCATATCATCGTCATATATAAGCAGATGAGAGATTTTCCTCATATGAGTTGTATCAGTGGCTTAACTACCACCGGTCCTACCGGTTTCAGAGACCGGGGCCCCAAGCACCAGGGGGCCCCCAAAAGTGGCAAGACAAAATTTTTTTTTTATCTAAACATAAAAAAGAAATGTTGAATATGTAAAAATAAAAATTTTGGTTTTTTGTAGTAATAAATATTCGTTGCCTGCTTGATATTATATTTTCTATTGTGTTCTTTTTTATTTGTTTTAATTAAACATCAATGACAAATTTCCTGAACAGTTGGTATCTCTTCGATCATGTCTCAAAAAACAAATTGAAAAACTCAGTTCTGTCAAGCATCTTGCAGATTTATTAATTATTGAAAATGCTGCTTTATCTACGAGTTTTTAAGAAGTTTGCACAGCTTTGATTTTGTTTTTAACTATTCCGGTCACAGTTGCTACGGCTGAGAGGTCCTTTTCAAAATTAAAAATCATTAAAACTTTTCTTCGAAGTACCATGGGCCAGGAGCGTTTGAGTAATTTGAGTATTATGTCCATTGAACACGAAATAGCTAATCGTTTGAGAAACAACTTAGATCAAATTATTCACAAGTTTGCTGAGTTGAAAGTAAGGCGTGTTAAATTTTGAATATGCACATCACAACTTCGACTACTCAAAAATGGTCCATTTTCTTCACTGTTTCTTATTTGAGTATTATACCATAATAATAAAATGTTTGACGTAAATAACACTTGATCCTTTTTTTTTCAACATCATCTGTATCCGTACCTTGAATAATACATCCCTTCGAAATCCTGAGCAATAAATATTATTGTGTAAGGCAGGGGGGGGGGGGGGGGGGTTGAAAGGGGAAAGTTCAAATGATTCAATAAATTTTCCTAGAGAGGGCCCCATAGTGAGAATCCGACTGGCCCCATTTTTATAGTTACGCCACTGAGTTGTATCATTGCCAAAATATACAGGAGCGGCCCCAGATGACTTCCTTGCGGAATACCTGAAAACTCTATAAAATGAGAAGGCAACACCACTCGAAATATTATTCGATATGAACGCTCAAATAAATAAAATTCAATCCATATGACAAAACTTATAGGAAATCCTAGTCTTTAATTTAAATAAAATCAAACTATGTGGTAATTTGTCAAATGGTGTATGGTACGCATCAACCGCAGATAAAGCGTAAGGAGCATTTTGTAGAACAACATTGCAACATTGAATTTTCAGAACAATTCTGAGTAGAATGAAAAATTGCATGCGCTTTTGAACGTAAACCCCTTACATTTTGGTAGTAAATCGATAAACGAACAGACGGTTTGGACAGCATTGTTTTTATTCGATTGAAGCTCAGACCTTAATGTATTACCAACCCATGAATTTGAATTTAAGACAGCAGCAAAATGACAGGAAGCCACTGTAATCTTAAAAGATGAATAAGTAGGTTTGATACCGATTTTCCTGCATGAAAGAAATGAAATTTTGTGGCCTTATGTTCCTAACAGTATCAGCTGCTGTATCAGGGTGTAGTCGGGAGATAATAATGGACATAGGAAGAGCTTCTAACAAGGGGATTATTTTCCACTGGGCGATGACTAGTGGGAGAAACATAATTTAATATTTCTGTGCAAAGTTTCTAATTGAGAATTTAGAATTCTTTCAGGGATATTGGCTGTGGTGACCGTTTTTACAGAAGGTCTGGTCTGATATATTCACTTCTGTCATTCCATTTGTAACACATAGAAGGGGGCGTGTCAGGTATAGATAAGAATACATATTCTTGATCAGGGTCACCACTTGAGTCGATTTAGCTATGTTCGTTTGTATGTGTGTCTGTCTGTCTGTTGAAATCATGTTTACGGGAAAACCTATCAAGCTAATTCAATGAAAATGGCACAAAGCTCAAACCTTCTTAGATGCTGTTAGCTCATAAATATGGGCGAAATCGGTTCACGGACATGCCTAGGGTTTTTCTTCTGGGGTTTTAGGTGGAAAATCAACTTAAATTAAAATTTTCAATTTACTAAAAATGAAATATCGGCGGAAAAAATTTTACGGCGTATCCGTAACGGATCCGAAACGGACCTCATAAGCGGAAAAAACCGGAATCCGCTTTTTCGTATCCGTAACGGATCCGAAACGGACGTCAAATTATAGTCCGTTCCGGATTCCGTTTCGGACTCTTTTTCGTTTGAATTTCCGCTCAGAAAACGGTAGGATCCGTTCAGGATCCGACATAGCGGACGATCCTTTCGTTTTTTTGATAGGAATTTCATCCCACAACGGATCCGAAACATAATCCGTTTCCGTGTCGGAGCCGTAACGGATCCGAAACGGACGTCATATACGGATCCGTTACGGATCCGACAAAGCGGACGATCCTTCCGTTTTTTCGAGAGGAATTTCATCCGACAACGGATCCGAATCGGATCCGAAACGGAATCCGTTTCGGATAAATAATCCGCAGGAACGGATCCGTTTGGCGCATTGGAAGGGTGTTTTAAATTTAGCATTACCCTCACATGCATACTGGGTAATGGCATGCAATATGCATTAAAATGAAAAATCAAAACATTCATAAAAATTTCAAACAAAAGGAGCTTAAGGTGTTAATAGCGACGCTAGAGTGCGCATTAATATTGGTTGAGCTGTCAAACCAGGTGGCAGTTTATGATTGGACACATTTATCGGCTGATTTTACTCAGTTTCATCACACAAAACTTAGTTTTCTCCTGTAGCCGATAGATGGCTGAAAATAAAATTGACAGTCGTTACAGAATTTAATTTCAGTTTAGGTATGTTGCCGGATCTTTAAACAAATAGCAACCGCGTTGACAAGCGGTTTGCGGTTATTTTCAAAATGAAATCCGTAACATATTTCTTATCAAAAAATTTTCTTTTCTCCCCACTCCCCACGACTAATGAATGGATTAATGAATTTATAATGGTGACATTTATCACTTTTGTGTTATGTAAAATAAATTTCTGCAACTATTCTCGATAAACCCAAATTAGTAAAAAAAATAAGAAGTTTGTAAAAATGTAAGCTTTTTACTTTTTGATTTCAAGAGAATAATGAAATAATAAGGAAGTAATGAACGTAGCCCGTCATACCGTTCCTTGAATTATATTTGGATAGCCGCTCTTAGCACTTCAGCTGTGAGCGAATCTGACTTTGAGATGTGCAAAGTGCATTTATGTATGTCTTTTATGACATTTCGCACACAATACGCCATCTGTCATCTGTCGGCTTAAAGACGCTTCCCCCGGTTGTAAAAATCGGGTCATTGCTTTCTAAGCAAACATGTTCTATCTGTTGTCTTTGTCAAAATTTGACAACTAAGAAACAAAAATTTCGAAAATTTAAATTTATTTCTTGATAGAGGGTTCTGAAAATCATTTGGAATGATAGACCTACCAATTGAAACATTGCTTCATTGAATTTTCGCCTTGAAGACTTTTAAAACTTTCTTGTTAACTACTTTTTAAGAGTATATCATGGAAACAAGCCTTATAT
Organism: Meiosimyza decipiens; assembly: GCA_963680825.1. Lineage (NCBI taxonomy): Eukaryota > Metazoa > Arthropoda > Insecta > Diptera > Lauxaniidae > Meiosimyza > Meiosimyza decipiens. The sequence continues at coordinate 45,402,891 of OY804260.1, forward strand.
CTTACGTTTTCTGGTCACCTGTATCTCATTCAACTGATTGTTGCGCTTTTGTGATAGATTGACGAAATGATTTTGTAACATCAACCAAAATTGCTGGAATTCACGAATCTGCATTTCGGCTTCATGCACGGTTTTTTCTAATAGTTTTATCTGTCAAAATATTTTATTAAATTAAAGAATAAAATTAGTATTATTTTATCGGACATCTGGGTAGTGCACAAGATTTCCAGTGCACATTTTTCACTAAATTATTTCACATCAAAATTAAGTGCACTATCCTCATGATCCTAATTATCTTGCCTGATAGCCTGATCTTAATTACCTTTCTTTCAGTTGGGCTTATTTCAGCTCCCTCAGTTTCTTTCAATAACAAATCCAGTTGATGATTTAATTTTTCGATACGCTTCATTTTTATAATAATTTGATTTTCAATGTTCTTTAGTTCGTTTGTCAAATGATCGTATTTCTGCTCCACAGCTAATTGTTTTTGCTTCACGTTTTCGTTATCTTGATGCATTTTGAAAAGCTGCCCTTTATATTTTTCCAATTCCAATAGGGTTTCTGCTAATTGATTTTCCGTTTGCGCCAGATTTAATTCCATAGCTCGACGTTGATCTTGGGCATTGCTGATCAATTTCAATCGATACGAACTGGCCTTGTCTGTTATCAGCTGTTCCTGAGCTAATTTTAGAATATTCTCTTCAAATTGATATTTTTTGCTATTCTGTTTGTCAATTCTCCATTGAATTCTACGCAGTTGAATTTCCAACAGATTTCCTTCTTTTTTAGCCTCATGCAAATCTTTTTCGGTTTGCTCCAACAAAAATGGAATTTCTCCTAGTTTTGATTCTAGCTTGACCAGCGTATCGGACTCTTTTTGACCTGCACAAGAAAAAAATGCGAATAAGTTTTACCTAAGACATCATTGAACTCCATCAGCTTTATGTAATAAATATATGGTAACATGTGTAGAATTACGAAATGCAAATGATCTGAAGATAATGAAAATCCACAATGTACGCAGGGGCAGTGCAGTTGGACCATTTTTGAGAAAATTATTTGACATCACCACATTTTATACTGATATTTTAGCTATGGCATGAAGGCATGTAGACAAAAAGCCGCAGTTTTTTTTCCAAACCCACGTAAACGACGTTTTTCTTTAGAATGCCAAAGTGGTCCAAAGTACAATCAGACATTGTACCTTGGCCCACAAGGAATTGTACCTTGAACCACGAGAATAAAGTACCAACATTTCTCTTTCCCCGGTACTTATATCAATTGAGTATGTCATTGAAATCAAATTATTTAACCTATCCTATCGGTTAATTTTATCAAAAAATTGTGTTGGCGTACAGTACCAATGCAGATCCGAGCAGGCTGAACACAATAACTCTGTAACAGAATTAGTCAAATTGGCACATGAAGCATGGAAATGCTGCCAACATGGGCCAGAACAGGGGAACAGCATTTAAAATATTTTGATTTTTAAAGCTGTCTTGCTAGCAACCAAGCTCTCACTTTCAGATGATAGACAGTCCATACCGAGACTTGAAAATGTAATAAAATAAAAACTCACTAGAAAAACACCAGAGTGGTAAAAAGGATTATTATAAGCAAAAAAGCCTCCGTTAGAGAGCAACATCAAGTTTGTAAGCAAAAGAAGTGAAAATAATAATAGGGAAACAAAACCGCGCTAATCTAGCAGAAACAAACAAAGTTATTTCTCAAAATCAGGATTTAACTAATAAGGTTCTCGCAAGCTGTCAAACTCACATCTAAAAGTGTTGAACGTCAGAAAGCTGGAGTGTCAAAATTGATATTCAAAGCAAATAACGAAGAAAAAATCCAATACAATTTGACACTAGACCTCCTTTTGGAAGAAGCAGCATTTTTTTTCGCAGTAACCTTATATAGTTAAATCATGCTCAAAATGATCGAGTGTAAAACTTTTAATAATCACTATTTCGGTGGCACTAAATCAAAACGAGCTAACTCCATTTTTAGTGGCTTTGAGATATTGATGCTCAAATGGCAAAGAAGTTCTGGAATTACTGTGGAATTGTTCGCTAAAAAGGTCTACTTTGTATATAGAATTAAACTCTTATTCAAAATAATTCGAATGACACGCTTATAGCGATTTTTCCCATAAATGGAGTTAACTCGTTTGGCCTTAGTGCCACAGAGTTAAGCTTACGAAATTACCAAATATATCTACACAATAATCTCAAACACCCCTGATATACAAATGCCAATTAAACATAGCACATCAAATCTGTTTAAAATAGTAAGTATTTCGAAAAAATGCTTAGCTCATTGAGGTGTTGAATTCGATATTTTTGTTTTTTTTAAAAACATTTTCAATTTTTTGAACTATTCGTAAATAATGAACCACGTGGCGCAGTAAAAGTGTACTGAGCTTACAACCCTGAGGGCTTCTGGTTCGATTCCTGGCTCGGGCATCGTTCATTCCTCCGGTAATGAACGATTGCATTTCATTTTGCAGTCTATAGGTAAGAATTTCTCCCTCCATATTTTCTAGTTCATTGAAATATTTCTTGTGAGGAAGGAAATATGTGCAAAGGGTTTGAATATTTTGAAGTATCTCTCTAAGAGTTTCAACCTTATCGTCGTTTCTTCCTCTTCTTCGTGTGATCTCTTAAAAGGGGAATTTTACATGTATTTTTGACTTGGGAAATAATAGTGTCATCGATCCTGATTTTGATCCTCCAAAAATAACAGGATACACTATAAATGAAGAAGAATTTGAGAATGAAATAGTGAATTGTTTGGAATACTTGACTGAAACAGGCGATGTGTTCGTTTATTAAAAAAAACACTTCACTAAATCAAGCAACGAAGATGAAGTTGCAGGTCCTTCATTGGTTGAGTCTCAGGTCCTTCACTGGTTGAAGTCTCAGGACCTTTAACATTATTTAACCGATTTAAACCTGTAAAAAGGGCTAGATCTCCACTGCTTGAAGTTTGAAAAGGTTGTGTTCATTATATTCCAGGAGATGGTGGTCTTACTGCGAAATGTATGTTTTTTTTATTTTATTCAACTTTATTTACTGAGCTTATAAGCCCTCATAGATTGAGCAAATATGTAAGTATAATACATATGTTATACGTAATTAAAATATTTCCGCGCTAGTAGCTGGCCTCGTCTGATCGCTTAGATGCCTACCAGCAGCAGTGGAAAATAGTTAAAGCAGACACAAAACTTCGCTAGTGGCAGACCATATCCGGTCGGTATTCAAAGATAGATTCATATTTTAATTTCAGCTGTTAGACTTGGCAATTATTGCCTCAGTCTTTCCAATCATTGATATTAAATCGAAAAAGCTTAGTGAAATTAGTTGGCGGAGGTATAGAGTGTAAAGCCATGTCAATAAAATCGCATTTTTAGGAAACACTGATTTACCCAGAACGGTAAAAAGCATGAATACTCCTGCAGATTGTTTTAGCTATGAACGATATGAAAATTCGTCAATATATTGGAACATTGCTTATGTCCATTTACCGTTATTTGCGGTTGGAAAGCTATTGGGGTAAAAACACTTGAGCCAATAAGTCAGATAATGAGCATTAAAAATTTTGAAAAAATTAATAAATTTATATGTTTTGCGAATAAGGAGATCGTATTCAAAAAAGTCAAACTGGTTATGATTTCCTTTCAACAAACTTAATGAAGGATTTGATTCCATCCTAAAGATTGCACGTCCATGCGTGGATGAACAAATATGGTCGACAAAAATGCAGCCCCACCTTCGACAATATATGCCCAACAAACCGCATAAGGGGATTTACATTTTTCGTGCTTTGTGATTCATTCAGATTTTCATATCAATATGAAATTTATAATGGGGTTGCTTTATTATTAAAAGCTAACTCGTATTATCGTTTTTGATAATTTACACACCTATACCTTTGCTTGTGTATATCTACGTGTAGAATGTCCACAAATAATAAAAGAATATAATGCACTCATGGGCATGGGCGGAGTAGACCTTATGGATTGTTTGATGGGCAGATATCATATCCGATTCAAGACACGTAACCTCATGCTGCGACTTTTCCATAACCTTTACAACATGGCAGTGACAAATGCTTGCATTCTATTTTGAAGGATCAATCAGGACGATAAAACACAATATAAGTTACCAAAGTTATCGCAAAAATAACTTCAAGTTTGAAATTCTCATGCCCGAATTACATAGAGTTGATATTTTACTTTGTATTTTTCGTTTTATTTCAATTTTGCCGGTTAGAGGGTTGAGCTCATTCTTACTATTCTGTCTCCATCTTTCGAAGCTAATACACCACGGGTCAATGGGCCATCATCCCCGAAAAATTATCATATTTTTTTCTATATCAAGTTAAATTCATCTTATCTTAGAAATTTGGTTTTGATTCCCACACAAATTTCCGTCGTGTAGTTTTGAGAAACATCGTGCTAGTCGTTCTAAGGCTTAAATTTATCTGACAGGAGGGCTGTTGTTTTAACTACTGTTAACACTAAACCGATACTTAATCGTTTAGGCTACTGCCTCCCAAACGGTATTGTGTTTCCATATTTTAATACTTACATTCTCTCTTAAGACTAGCGAAATCATTAGCTAATCGTGTTTTGAATATCTGTAATTTATCGTTTTGGTCCAACTCTTTAGTTATTTGCTTCTTGATGGCCTCGATGCTTAATGTACTCAGTTTGATAAACTCCTTTTCTTTTCTAAACTCAATAAGAAAAACAATTGTTAGTTTGAGCTTTTATGAATTATAAGATATGAAAGATTAAAGGATAAAATCGCGATAAGCGTAAAGAATAATACATAAAAGTATTAACTGTACCCTCCCTGCCGGACTTAAATAAACGAAATTTACTAATTTTTAAAGTAAGTAGCTAATTACTAACTAGTTGTAAAAGTGAGTTAAAAAAAATCTAGTAAAGGTGTTATCTTCGGCCAGGCCGAAACTCACATACCCTACACTGCATTGAAAGTACTTTTTAAATAAATGTTAAAAAAATGTTGAAGAGGTTGAATAAGTCGAAAATAATGTAAAAAGTTTCAAAAATGTTGAAAAGTGTTGGAAAAAACTGAAAATGTCAAAAGAATATGGGAAATGTTGCAAAAAATAGTATAGAAATGAAAAACACGAAATATGTCACGCCCACTTCTCCAATTCCACCCACTTTTGTTTCAATAAATGACTTTCGTGATTGACATGCACAAACCAAATTTTAGCACAATAGCTTGTATAGTTTGCGATATGTGCCGTAATTATTCTTAAAATTTAGGGCGGTGACACACCCACTGGTACAATTCAGTCAGATTTTGGTCCACAAATAGCCTTCCAAAAACAAAATTCTTACACCAAATTTCACTATGATTGCTCATATATTTCGATAGTTATGCCACTTAAGGTATTTTAATTGTATGGGAGGTGCCACGCCCACTGTTGCTATTTCGCCAGCTTTTGATTCATATGTACCTAATACCCAGTAAACTACTTACATCAAATTTCAGATCAATTGCACCAATAGTTTACTTAAAATAGCACTTACAACTTTATGTTAATGAGGGAGGTAACACGCCCACTGATGCAATCGTGTCAAGATTCATTTAATTTAAAAGCTTATAGTAACCGGCACCTCTACAAAAAATTTTATGAAGATTACTCTCATAGCACACTATCTATAGCATTAAACATATTTTGCTTATATGGGAGATGCCACACCCACCGGCACCATTGTACCAAAATTTTGCAAGAAGAAACCTTTTAGCGAGTATATCTGCTATATTAAATTTCATAGCGATTGCGTTGTTAGTTCTCTTTTTATAACGTTTATAAATATTGTAGGCTGTGCCACGCCCTTCAACAAAATTTTCTAGAATATTGAATAAATTTGTATTGATGACTACTTTTAGTGGTATCATCCCTAAAATTTTAATGAAAATCATATATGCCAATTTGGAGTTATACGAAATCCAAATTTTCAATTGCTAAAAAGTGCCACGCCCACTTTTACAATTCCGCCCACATTATGCGCAATTCAAGATTTATAGGATCTGTATTCGTGTACCAAATTTCATCACAATATCTTGCACGGTTTACGAGCTATGGTGTTATAAAAGTTAAAATTTAGGGCTGTGCCACGCCTCTTTAAGAGTCTTTGCAAATTTCAAACCTACCCTAATCTTAATTTTGTTCTCATCTTCAACAAATCACCAAATTTTATCAAAATCGCATCATCTTTTTTTCAAAATGGACTAGGGTATATTTACATAGAGTATGGGCGGAAGGCGTGGCCGTAAACTGATTTCGCCAATTTTTATATGCTAGCAGCTTGCAAGAAGGTTTGACCTGTGTGCCAAATTTCATTGAGTTAGCTTGCATAGTTTTCTCGTAAACCTCATTTCAACAGACAGACAGACAGACAGACAGACAGACAGACAGACAGACGGACACAGCTATATCGACTCAGGTGGTGACGCTGATCAATAATATATATACTTTTCCATACCTGCCACGCCCCCTTCTATGCGTTACAAACGGAATGACAAAGTGAATATACCCTCTGTGTAGGGTATAAACAAAAATCAACCAGTTTGTTTCCAATTATTTATCTTTGAGGGAAGAAAATTTTGAAAAATGGAAAAAATAAACAAAATCTGTCATTTGCATGAAAAAAATATAGCCAATTCATGTAATTGTCATTTAATTTAAATGTTATTATCAATGTAAATAAATAATTTCAATTTAAACTTTGTTTGTTAAGTGCGGGAGTGTGATGTGCAAAATTCTTTTTCGAGCTTCATCTATCAATTGGAAAAAACAAGCATTTTCCCGAAAATTGGGTAAAAATGATTTTTTCCATGCTCTGGGGACAAGACACTACAACAGAAGTCCAAAATCAATTTTCAACCTATTTCTATCGATAGGAGCAAACAAAATAGCAGAAACGGTCCTTTCTGGGGTATAACAAAAAAAAAAAATTTTCCCTAAAGTGGGTCAAAGGGTCCTTTCCATGGTACTGGGGAACTACAAGTGACGTCGAAAACCAATTTTTGACCTTTCCCCATCGATTTAAGCAACAAAAAAGCAGTTTTTCTTTACTACACTTCAAAGCATGTGGTTCGAGCCATTCACTGCTTCCTGAATGCTGAATACAAGGGAGTGTGAGCTTCGCACGCATTCGCATTCATGAGAACCGAGCTACTTACACGCTCACATTCATGAACACCATGTTATCTTCGCATTCGTGGGCGCAACTCAGATTCGCGATCCTTATGGCATGCAAGCCCTCAGTGAACCTGTGATAGGTTCAATGAATTCAAAGTAAAATCTACTATCTACTATATATATAAAAATGAATTTTAGAATATTTTAGTCTCGCAAAGGCTCGAGAATGGCTCGACCGATTTGAAAATTTTTTTTTGTTGGGTTTGTAATTGTTCAAGGAAGGTTTAAAGCAAAAAAAATTTGGAAAAATTTGAAAGAAAACTCGGAAATTACAATAAACCGAATATTTTCCATTTTTCCACTTAATTTTTCAAATTCAGCTCTACTTTATTTTTATGTCAATATTTGCTTCGTTATTTTGTTGATTAAACAATTTTCACATTTGCTATCAAAGCATAGGGATAGGGATATGGATGGGGTTAGGGATAGGGATATTTATAGGGATAAGAATAGGGATAGGTATGAGGATGGGAATAGTTATGGGGGTATGGTTAGGGTTGAGGTAATGATGGGGATAGGGGTGGAGATAGGGATAGGGATAGATATAGAGATAGGGATGGGCATAGGGATGAGGATGGGGATGGGGATGGGGATAGTTATGGAGATATGGCTAGAGTTGAGGCAACGATAGGGATATGGGTGGAGATAAGGACATGATCAGAAAGGGCAAAACAAGGTCTGCTGGGTACACTAGTATTTTATAAATATTGCATATTTTGTATTTTGTAGAAGCGATAGAAGCAGACGATGCTGATATATGTCTGCGTAAGGCTCTACAAGTTGCAAGAAAAAATACTTCCACAAAGTTTGTGTAGAAAAAAAGTTTGTTATTAATTATTACCAATAAGTTTTGTTACCTTCTGTCTCAATAATAAAATACTTCAAACTGTAGCAATTAATTGCGTAAATATGTAAACCAATTTCATATCAACTAGTTTTAAATAGCTTAAAAAAATCGTCCCGAGAGTAGTTATCCACAACTGGTTTAGAAAGTAGTTTATCAAAACTGCTTTGGAAAGTAGTTTACCAGAACTGGTTTAAAAAGTAGTTCCCCTAAACTTGTTTAAAACTAGTTGAAAATATATGTAGAGGAGGACAATTGACTCTAGGACAACATAATGTTGAAATAAACAGTTATCTCAAAGAAAATAAATCTATTGCTCAACCAGTTGTGGGGCATAAGAAACTAGTTTTTCAACTAAACTAGACATATTCAGCTGGCACAGCAAATTCGTCACACTCAAGTGTGAATGTGGTAATAAAAAAACACACATTAATCGCTATTTCATTACCAAAAAGAAAATTTATCGCCATAATATTTTTTGAGATACAGAGTGTGTGTCACCAAGATTGATAAGCCAGCACACTCCGGTGATTAAATGTTTTTCAAATGCGAAATGAATGAAAACGATCAGTCGCTATTTGTTACTAACGAAATAATCAGTTTAAGCTTAATTTGGGGCTTGTTGCTCAAGCTGGCAGACTCTAAGAAATTATAATTTTATACTGATGATAACACGCTTCAATCGTTAATGTTAATGTAGCGGGTTAGGAATATGCCACGGTTTGAGAATAGAGTCCAATAATCAACAAAGATTTGAGCACTTCATCTACATTTTCTGTTACAAAGGGACGAAAATGTATGCTATGCATTCTAAAATCTTTGTTGATTATCGGACCTTGTTCCCAATCAGGGACAAGTTCCCAATCCAATACATTCACCTCATTTCATTACTGCATTGAACATTTCATCGACGCAATATATTTGAGAGTACAGAGTACCGAACCGGCAAATGAGATAAATAACTTTCGATTCTTAATAACTCCGTACATTATAAATTAAACATCAAGAGGTCTCTAAACACAGTTAATTGTTAATCCTCGAATACCAAGGTCTAAAGACGCTAAAAATTTTTTAAAAACGAAAAAATTACCGAATAGATTTATGATTCGATACGATTTTTGGAAGCTAATTTCAATTATTAACTTTTATTGAATCATAAAAAGAGTTACTCGTTCGGCTTTTGAAGCTTTAGATATAAGATCTAATTTTTCGAATAATCTGAAAGAGTTATAGGGAATGCAATTATAGAAGTTTTTTTACGGATCTGTTTCGGATCCGATTCAAATCCGTTGTCGGATGAAATTCCTCTCGAAAAAACGGAAGGATCGAGGGATCCATAACGGATCCGAAACGGACGTCAAATACGGATCCTTTTCGGATTCGTTTTTCTATATAAAACGGATTCGAGACGACCTTTTTCTTTAATAATACAAAAAAATTAACGCAATTAAAAAAAAAATTTTTTTATTCTTTCCCAAATCTAATTTTTTGTTTGAGTTTTAACTTATTTTCCATCTATTTCTTTAACTTCAACTTATTTTTATTAAGTGAAGATGATTAAGGGAACTTAATTTTTTTAACTGCCACCGATCAGAATAGAACCTGCGCCAAGCCACTGTTTAAAGATGCTCATCTTAACCAACTCAGCTACTTCTCTATCAAAATGAAAAATTGAAGATTCACTTTGAGCAGTTGTCGATTGCTAATTCAAATAATATACTTTTGGCCAGCAGAGAACAAGTAATGCGGTGGCTGATGTTGTTTAACTACGCATGCAACAACTATTGGATAAGTAGAGGAAAGATACAGGCGACGACACATTTTTTTTTTTAATTTTTGTTTATTTTTTTAATTTAAAGATGTGTAAAAAACAAAAAAAGGAGTAGAGAACTGTTTTTGTTTATGGAAAATATTAATAATAAAAAACGAATCCGAAACGGATCCGTATATGACGTCTGTTTCGGATCCGTTACGGATATGAAAAAGCGGATTCTGTTTTTTTTTTCGTTTATGAGGTCCGTTTCGGATCCGCATCCGTTTTTGTGCACATCGGGGGCGACAAATGACTAATCGGATACGTTCTGTTATTCAAATGTGTTCTCACGATGCATTGCAATGATACACAAAATGTATTTTTTCATAATTCTGGAAAAATGCAAACTTTCACTGCCACCAAATCATTTACAGCAAATTTTATATGTATGGGCTGAAAACTTGTACCTATGATGAATTTTTCCTTCAGAAAATATATTTTTTAGTATTTGAAGTGTGAGATAAGGTGGATTTTCCCATAATTTTGTACAAGAAAATGCACTTTATAGCGATTGTGGGTTAGGACTTTATGAACTCCCACTCTTCATTTGAATGACAATATTAACAAATCAAATAACACAGTAAATTTTGTAACATACATATTATAGTAAAGAACCACCAGAATCGACACAATATTATTTAAAAAATGGAAAAAGTAATGATGATCTAGGTGGTATATTAAACATACCACCGTTCTTGTGAAAATTAATTAGCGAAAAATTGGGAAATATTGCATTTTCCTTGGCATAGTAAGAAAAATAGTCTTATGATACACGTTGTTAAGAAAACGCGATTTTTAATTCGTGACACAGTGTATCCTTGCTTTGCTCGGGTGATTAACCATACGTTCATTTGAAATGTGTCGCTTTTTCAACTTCATCACCAGAATGTATCTGTGAATGATAGAAGAAGAAATTTAAAGTGCTAGGGATTGAACCATTTTTGAAAACATTTCTCACAGAATACTTAGGGAAGGGAAAAAAAATTACAAAAGTTTTAAATTTGTTTTGAGTTTAGTGACACAGTGGGCTCGAAGTTGAGCTTTGTACACCAAAAATGTTCCATGAAAATTTTTGTAAAAGTGATTGTTAGATAGGGCGCTCTAGTTAACTTGTTTGAAATAAAATGCAATAATGCAACATATTGGCGGAAAGTACATTGTGTCTGTTGGGAATTAAACTATTCCAACATTTAGTTAAGTTATCAATTTCGCTTCAACATCTTAAAATTAATTCAATTTCATTAACATTTTTAGTTGGGTGTAACATAATAAAAAAAATCTTCAAACATTCTGCTGAGTTGCTGTATTAAGGTAGTACCTTAATACAGCAACGAATGACACAGTTTAAAAATTATTTAATTCCTGGTTGCTTGCTATGCAATATTTCATTTATTTGCTTTTATGTTGTAATTTTCATATTGTTTGTTGTTATTTTGTAATAATTATTGTTAAGCATTTTATTTGTATATTAACTTGAATATTTTAATTAATAAATCAGATGCAATTTGAAATTCAATAAACTGTTTTTGATTTGCTTCTCTATACACGATATCTTCAGGTTAAAGTGCTTGAAGGTATCACTACACAATTTCACTAAAGAACACTAGTCTAGGTTCATGTGCCTTAACTAGAATTACACATATCATTTTGACAAAACAGTGTCCACTTTGTAAAAATAAATTTAATTTTCTTTTATCGCCTTTATATGAATTGTACGGATTTTTCAAAAATTACATTAAAAAATGATAAAAGTGGAAAATTTGCAAACTTTGACAGACAAAAAGAAAGTATATTCCCGGAGTTCGGAATTTTTTTTTATTTGTAATGTGAGAAAGTATGGTTGGTTAAAAGACAAAGTTTCAGTTGCTTTTTTTAACAATTTTTTTTTATCAAGTTTTTTCTAATGTAGTTTTAGAAGGAACAAAAAATATTGACATATATGAAATGCTCTTATTAATTTATTTGTATCGAAATATACCAAAAAGTTCATAGATCATACTTTTCGAAAAATGTTTGTTTAAGCGTTTGTATTCTATGTGTGAACTATGCTGATTTTTTTAAAATTAGGGCTCAAAAAGTCATAATTGAGAAATTTTGCAAGCTTTGACAGCAAAAAACAAAAATATTTATCACCGGATTTTCTATTTTTTTTCTTATATTATGTAAGAATGTATGGTTGACCAAAATGCAAGCTTTCAGATGCTTTTTTTCAGAACTTTTTTTCAACATTTGAAGAAAAAAATATTTTTATTTCTTCACATTTTGTAACGCTTTACAATAATTTTATCAATTGTGAAAGCTCACAGTGTGAATGTAGTTGATGGAATTTGGAAAGAAGTTCCCTTGAGTAGAGGGGAACAGGAAAGGGCTATTTTTTGTCTTTCCATCCCCCTTGGGTTTTGTAGCATATGGGGCTTAAGTCCGATTATGAACATTTTTATTATAATCATTAATTTTTTTATTATTATTATTTTTATTATTCTTATTATATATTTTCCAGTAAATATTTAAAAAATTTTTATGTTTTTATTTATTTTATATTTCCCAATAAATTTATTTTATGCTTAATGTGTTTAATATATGTTCAGACAAAATACTTGCATTTGGAATAAAAACTAAGCGTAGAGTATTTCAAAAGTCATAAGGACTGAATACTATTAATTATTAATATTTTACAGTTATTTCACGACAACAAATACAGTAGAGCCCAAGAAAAACGACTCTGCACTTAAGAACCGTGTGGTTTGATCGTAGTATTTTTACATTAAGTTTGTCGCACTTATAAGACTGCTTGCTCCTTCGACTATCAAGAGATTCAACTATAACGTCATCAGCTGATAACGATGAAAAGTCTGTTTTTATGGGAAATCGCGCACAAAGTTCCAATGCATGGAAGCGAAATTATGAAAAAACTAGAGGTTCAAATTGGACGTTTTTCTGAAGATGTTCTGGAAGCATCAAATAAAGTTTTTAAAAATGCGAGGTTGCACAACAGCAGGTGTTGCTCTAGAAATGCAAACAACGAAGATGTTTGGATAACTTACTGATCCTGTTATTAGCCAAATTGGAATAAAGCGAGATGAAAGATATAAAAAGCTATCACCAGAAGCACAAGAAATGCTTCGAGTGTATGAAGAATACGCTTAAAATAAATTCAACAAAATCAATAGCTTTACTTTTTTCTCTATTTTCAGAAGTAAGAACTTCGTTTTTTATATTCTTTATCAAGTTTTCAAATGTGATGTTTATATGCAGTTTTTTATTTTTCACTAATATCTTGTAAACTATTGTAAAAGATTGGTGTTTCTGTAGTTTAAGTGTTTCTGTAGTTTTGGTGTTTAGGCGCACCTCGCCAATTTCTTTACAGCACAAATGCTTTTTTTATTATTGAATCATAAAATTAAAAAAAAGAGCACGACTAGTGCAAGTTAAGTGTGGAATTATGATTAAATTTTATTTACCAAAATTGGAGTTTAAATACAAATTTTACACGTATTTTCTTATTCTAGTTCTTACCACTATTTTCTAACTCCACCCCTCCGTTTTGCCTTATTCGCCCGATTGGCGATCAATTTGGATTTCTGGTTGCATTTGTTTATGGTTCTCAAAGCCACGAAATTAAGGGTGAAATCAAATAGCTCTGTCGCTTGGTCAGCTTGTCGCGATAACTGACGCTTTTTCGTTCACGTGTGTCATCGCATTCAACGTCACTGACTTGTGCATGTAACCCAATGCAGTTATTTGTTGTTGTTGTGTTTAGAGCAAGTGCATTTTGGTGTACAAGCAATAAGGTAAACAATAACCAAACTCAAGTAAAACTTTTAGTATCAAATACCGATCGTAAATTAGGTTATTGTTTATTTTGGCTGTCTGAAGTAAATTTGGTATTTAGAGGTTTTACATTACCATATTGGAATATTGAAATGGAATTTAACTGATTTGGTTTGATGCATTGGTTTTTGGTGAGAATGGGAAATTTGAGAGTTCACATTAGTGAACTGAAATTGATCTAATGGCTAGAAGTTTTAGTGGCTGTCATAGTGACTGTATAGGTTCACTACACTATAAAAGATATCGGACAATTTATTTCTGAAATCAGCATAGCCAATCTATAAGGAATTAATACCCATTTTGAAATAAAGCCTCAAAAGTTATCCTACCTTTGTATGATTTTTCTCATATTCACAAATTTTTCGTATTTTTACATTTGAAACATCTTTACCAAATTTCAAGAGTGTAGCGCAATGATCACTATTTATGGCCGCCGTTCTATACAAATACATCCACGGACGGAGGTTTCCTCATCATTCATTGGCTATGTAAAGCAAACCATCGAAAACCAACATGCGTTGGTACCTCGTATACTTTTGTATGCAAATATGTAATTAAAATAAGATTTTAAAAATATGGTGAACAAAATAGTTTGATTTTTATTAACCCTGAAATGACAACGAGAGCTTTAAATGCACTTCACCCAACATTTGAGTAAGTCGCTTGGCCTAGAAAAGTTCGCTAATATATTTCAAGGTACCCTAAACATAATTCAGTTCAGATATCTGGAACTTCAGCTCAGTCAAAAAACGAGTTATATAAGTTCGTGGAACCGTTGTGTGCGAAAAGAATTCCAGAGGTGCACTTACACCCCATGTAGTCGCTTAGGTTCGACTTTTTTCCAAGTGAGTAACGAAGTTATGAGCATGTTTTGAAAATAAAAAATAATTAATAGATACAAGAAACAGCTTATTACCAGTTCACTGTTCAAAAGCGTTATACAGAACTTAACGTTTCTAGTCTTTAGAACTTATATAATGATAAATTTTTGGAGTCTGTCAGCTTGAGCAACAAGCCCCAAATTAAGCTTAAACTGATTATTTCGTTAGTAACAAATAGCGACTGATCGTTTTCATTCATTTCGCATTTGAAAAACATTTAATCACCGGGGTGTGCTGGCTTATCAATCTTGGTGACACACACTCTGTATCTCAAAAAATATTATGGCGATAAATTTTCTTTTTGGTAATGAAATAGCGATTAATGTGTGTTTTTTTATACCACATTCACACTTGAGTGTGACGAATTTGCTGTGACAGCTTAAGATGTCTAAATAATGTGGCGTTTCATATATTTGATCTGATCGGTGAGCTAGAAGTAGTCGTATGACGGACATATATTGTGCGCTTAGGGGAGAGAACCATATTATAGATATGGTATGCTGCAGCGTGCCAGTAGGAACAGTGTCAAATTATTGTTTTGACATGTTTAACAAATATTTATGAAAACGTCTAATCGAGACTAAAGAAATGCATCGGATTTTCGTTGGGTGTGCGGAGAACACCTGCGCACCCTAGAGTAAACGCCACTGGTTCTATATTTGTTATGGATAGAGATGAAATTTAACTACCATAATTTTAGGCATATGCATGTCTTCGCGCTACTCGCTAATTTTATATAATAGCTATACGGAATTCATTTTGTAAAATATTATTTTATAGTCGTTGTAATTTGGTTAGTTTAAGCTTCTTCGTAAGTTAAGAAAACCTTTGATAGCTCTTGTAAATTCACCTAGCAACTCGTAATACATCTAACTGTCCCCAATAGAGTTTCTAAAAACCTACCGGCTTCTTTCTACTTTTCTTTAGTTTCATTTGCTGCATAAGAAATCGTTAACTTTTTGGAGTCAACGACTGTTTAAGATTCGACTTTGTGTTTCGTATTTCAACACGGCTTCACTCTGCAGGTTTTCAGCATATGGAACAATGCTAACATAAGATATTTTCAATATTTTTTCGACTTCTTGATCCTCATTTTCGAGTTTTTAAACCTTTTTCAAATTCTTTTAACATATTCCATATATTTTCGACTTTATCAACCTTTTCAAACTTCGTTAAACATTTTCCTCATTTTTTGGACTTTTTTAACCTATTTCAATTTATTTCGACATTTTCAACCTCATAAAACATTTTTCGAGACTTTCAACACTTCTTGGAGTTTTTCAATCTTTTTTAACTTTTTTTAACATTGTCCCTGTTTTTTCGTCTCTTTTACCTATTTCAAAATTTTTTTAAGGGACCCGTAAGTTACTTGTGTGTAGAAGAATAAAATATCGAAACCGGAATCATCGAAACTTTTAAAATGCATAAAGCACTTTTTTGGACATATTGGGGGACGTAATCCCTGAGCCCATTTACCGTAACTTTTATGTAGAAGTACTTGTTTAGCGAAGCCATATCAATTTTCGATTTCATGCTTTCTTTAGAAAAAAAAAAATGGCGAATGTACAATAATTAACCATACGACTAATTTTGAACCAAAAACGACTAGTAGGTCGTTTCAAGTTCACTTTTAGTCGTTCAAATGTCGTCATAAAAATGAAGCTAATCCCACTGAAATTATAACAAGTTCTTACTTAATACGGTTAAAGTCGGACTGTGCTGCTTGGGACATTGTTAGAGGATCATTGTCCTTAGCGCGAAAAATATGGCCTTTGCGATGATTTCTATTTAGTGACGAAAAATGACTTGTTTGATATGAATTAAATTTAATTTGTAATTTCTTGGAGTGAAAGTTTTGTTGAAGGCTCATAGGAATGAACATTGCTTTAGAAATAATAGCACTTAAGTTCAAAAGCTCATAAAGGACCATGCTTAGTTTTTTTTCATGGCACAGCTCAATGCCTGCTCTGAACAAAACTTTACTCTCGAGCAATATCGCTCTCGAAACATTACCAGTGGATTTTGAAGAGAGGTTCGTAAATGGACACATTCTCCCCTTTGGATACATGGAAATCTAACTGTAAGCAACTACCGCACTAGGCGGACACATTAGTCAATCAGGCTCCCCTGTTTCTTCAAGCTCAGAGGTAATTCAATTTTCTAATATTTTAAAATAAATTCATATGATCACTGGAAAAATGTCGCAAATAAATTTGAGCTGTTGCCTCTATATAGAACTACATCGATCCTTGCGAATGATCGCAAGGTCAATATAATAATCTAAATTTTTAATATAAAAGAAAGACTCACTGTCTAGTTTCGTTGACTTGGTACATAATTTTGTCTCGGTGATTAATAGCCACTATAACTTCGCCCCAAGCCTGTGTCAAGTGTTTGTGTTCGCTTTGTAGAGCTTCTAAGTCTGCATTTGCATAACTGATGCTTTGGTTTAAGACATCGATGACCTCACGCTGACTTGCAAGCTCTTCGCCGACATCTAAAAGTTCCTTTTCACGTTTCTTAACCTCCACGTCCAAGTGATAAAATAACATGTCCGATTTTTTCTTTTCTTCCGAAAGTTGCTTTTGCAGCTGACTATCACGACTCACAACGCGCTTCGCATTTTTTACTTCATCTTCTACTTCGTCAGTCCATCTTCGCAAGTTATTTTGTAGAGTTTGGAGATTATCGAGCTCCACCATACGCTTGTTATAGTTGAATTTATGCTCCTTCCTCAGAGCTAATTTTTCTTCATATATGCCCTTAAGTTTGTTGACTTCCTCATCCTCATCACGACGTCGTTTGAGATTGCCCTGGATCTCGATTGCATACTCCTCTAGCTGTTCATTCTGACGACGTATTTCCTGTTGCATTTCATAGAGCTTTGCGCCATGCTCTTCCCGGTGTTGCTCCTTTAATTTAATATTGTACTTAAGCTCTGCAATTTCAGTGGACAACTGCTGCTTTGAACGCAACAGATATTCCCTTAAAGTTTCTTGAAACTTCTCAAGCAGAAGATGATCTGGCGGTAAGAATGCCAGATTAACTTTCTCAAGTTCAATTTGAGTTCCGGGTTCCTCCAGTTTAGTAAATTCACACTCATTTTGATTATCACCTGCACCAAGCAAATGTTCCTTTGGCATCTCCATATTGTACGAAATATATGAAATATTTGCGTGGAAATCAGGAAATATATTATTATATTATTAAGTGACAATTTATTGGAGTTTAAATTGTTTGAGCTCTTAGATATTTTGTTATGAAAATAAAACATTAAAAACTTTAGTATCCATGACGTTGCTGAGTTGTTGATATGTACATATGTATGTATGTAAATGATAACCCAGCTAGCATTTTGTGAAAATTGCAATCAAAATTGCGTCATATTTGACTCTGCAGTATGATTGAAAACAGTCCAATATGCGCTCAATTTTCGATCAAATATGACACTGTTGTTGGGAGAAAACCCTACCTACCTTTTGTGACCGATATTTCGCTCATAATTGGTTGAATTTCTGGCTGTTATATGATTCGTTTTTCTAGTAGTTTTTCACTTATATTTGTAGTCATATGTGACTAATATATAACAGTTTTTCTAGCCATTTTGCATTTTATTTTTGGTTTTGTGTTTTCCATTTGATTTTATTTATTTATAGTTCCTTCGCGTGTCTTTGCCGTTCTTTCATCATCATCTGTCCTACATGTAAAATTTTACTTATTGTAAACTTATTGCGAACTACAACATAGAACGCAATTCAGAACACAAATTTCAAAGTGTAAGTCCTTAAATCACATTCCAGCCATTACGAAGATCAAAAAGTGATAATATTGTGACTGTTTCCCTCTGTTTTAGATCATTGGGTAGGTATATCAAAATGTGATTTTTGGAATAATTTTTTTATTTTTTTTTTATAAAATATCAAAAATATCTCGTAATCATCTAAATGCTACCTGGGAAAAGGTAGTAAACAAGTTAAAAGACATACACACACACACACACAAAAACAAGGGAAAAGGAACTAATTCGTTAAATATATTTTATTGTTTCATATCGTCGGCTTACAAGCAAAATTGGTCATTTAAAGAAAAAAATTAAATTTTGTGATGTTAAGTACACAAATTTTAGTTACTAATGTAAAAATGTACTCTTATAGCACACCTTATCAGGTACTATGTACAGTTTTTTTTTTAATAGCCGTATCACAAAGTTAAGAGGATGTTAACATAATTATTTTTTGCAGATAATCAATTTTGCTTGTAAGCCGACGATATGTTAAATGGTACCCTATAAGCGATAAGTCCGAGAAGTGCTTAGGGTTGGATTTTTGAGAACGGTGTAAGCTTGTCAATTTTTTAGCGATAACTCAAAAACTATACATTTTTGGTATACACATACTACGATTTTTTATAGAGAATCCAAATTCCTAACGAAATGACATTCAAAAAATCTAAAAGCTTATTTTTTCAACAAAATTAATCGAAAAAAAACTATTTATAAAGTCCCAAAAAAGATATTTTATTTTTTAATTTTTGTGTATAATTTTAGATCACAATAAAGAATTCAATATTGTACTAGTTTAGAACTGTTTCAAAGATTATTTTTTGAAGATTACATAGCTATTGCTTCCAGACCCGTGCGCAGGGGGGGGGGGGGTTCTAGCCCCCCATTGGACGTTTTTTTACACAGACTTTTACTGACAATATGTTCTCACTTGCATGAAAAACCAAAAAGACTTGAGCCTCTTTCGAAAAAAAAATCAAAAAATCCCTTTTCATGAAAAGAAAAACTTAAAATAATAAAAACTCACATTCATATGTTTAGTAATAGGTATTTAGTTATATTAAATGATACACTTAAAAGCTTACTTATGTATGTATATAACAAATGATACTTATTTTGTTGAGATCAGTTAAAAAGTTTGCAGCTTATACTCGTAGTAATTTTTAGAAAACTCATCCGCAACTTCAGATGCTTCACAAACCAGATCCATGTGAAAATTGTCGTTTAAATGCTTTGTTTTTTCATTAAAAAAACCTTATTTTGGAAGAAGCATATGAAATTCGAAGTGTTGCTAAGGATATCTTGCTTCAAATATGTTTCCAACTAAATACCTCCTGAGGCCTGTTTTGCCCTTGTTGGTAAAGTTTTATAAGCTTTTATCTGTTCTATGCGGCGTCGTCTAAAACTCTATCTTAGTTCAACAATGTCTGAAGATCAACTGAACGATTTCGACTCAATTAATATACATACATCGCAAAATCGAAATGTACAAATAGTTTTTTACGAGTTTTTTACAGTAACTCGCAGAATCAGCCTCTTACATAACGACAAATAAGTATCGACTCATATGTATGTATATGGCGGTAAGAAAAAATGAAACGGTTCCATAACCCGTTAAGTAAGCTTCTGTAAAATTGTAGCCAATTCTATTAAGAATTAGAGATCACGAACTCTGAAATGTTCTTAAAAATGTTTATTGTCCTTTGGTGATGGTAAAATCAAACGAAATGTAGGTTACTTTTCAGGATACCAATCAAAGGGCTTATGCCTTTGATGTATTTATATTAAGTCACTGAACAACATAAAAGCACTAATTTGGTGATAAAAATTTTATTTTTTGTGAAATTTCATGGAAAAGAAAATGGAAAAAAAAAAAAAATTTTTTTTGACCTGCAAACCAGTCAAAATATCTTAAGTGGGCTTTAAAAGATCTTTGACTACAAGGCCCATACAGAAAATCAAAAAAAAAAAAAATTATATATGTGATTTGGTACTAGCAAAAACTAAAAAAAAAACCCTTTTGGGCCTAAGGACTAGTGAAAAATAACTTCTATATATTTTGGTCTTATGAAAATCAAAAGTATATAATATTTATGTATATACACGGAGAAAACAATTTAATTACATGTACCAAAATTTGGTAATAATTGACAAATGGTATATTTGATATAGGCGATTTAAATAATTGATATATCTTAAAATGTCACATATTACAGTGAATTGAATAATATTATTATTGAGTCAATTATATATTTGGCAATAATTACTAAATCATATTTTGTTTGAAACAAATATTTTGGTTGCATCAATCAATCGATTGTTAATAATTACCAAATCATTTATTTGACTAATATCGATTTGTGCTAAAAACCGATGACCAAAACGATTTTTCCAATATTGTTACATCCTTATATCGGATGTCGTTCGTATTTATATAATCATAAATACCTAAATTGCGTACCAAGCAGAATATACTTAAGTAGTTTTTTACCTGAATATGTTGTGAACTGCAAAGTTATCATGTTAATAAGAAGTGAAATCAAATAAAAATAGGATTAATAAATGTAAGATTCAACCAAACAAATTTTTTCAATCGACTCAAACTAATGGAACGTTTGGCCCAATAAGCAACAATTTAAATTTAAAATAAGGACTTGGTAATCACTACCAAAATTTGTTGATAGTTAACATGTATTTTAAAAACCTATCAACCATACATTTATTTAAAGGAACCATACTCTTTTCTCAGTGTACTATACACACATAAGCACATATGTATGTATGTATGTATGTATATAGTCATATATGGTCTTGCCCCACTGTCCAAACAAATGTACCCAACAGGCAATTGAGCAAGGCCTTCCCCAGAGAAGGCCTGCTAGCACTGCTGCGATTGTAAGAGGCCTTCTCAAAACTAAATTTTCATGTAAATAACAAAAAAATATTTTTTTTTTACTACGATTTTTGTTTTTATTTACAATCTGTCAATATCAATAAGTAAATTTTATAAGTAGTGAATTTTTAATTAGCAGAATAGTTACACTCCATTGAGTGTATGCTCATTAAATGCTATTATGTACTGCTATAAGGCCTTCCCATAGCAGCAGTGCTATAAGGCCTTCCCACAGCAGCAGTGCTATAAGGCCTCATAATAGAAGGCAAAAAAGAAGGACTTCATGTATTTTTTTATTTCATGTATTGCAAAGATTTATGATTCGACACTACTTTTTTGTCATTGCATTGTACTTATACGTCATCAAAAGTAGATAAATGGTTAGAATGGTTTTGTTACGTATGTATGTGTGCAAACGCACACATAGATATAGGATAGAAATAATTTTTGTAACTTAGATTTTAGAATGAAAATATAGAGTTCAGTTTGGAAAGATCCACTCAACTACCTTGTATTACTATATTCGTGTGCTTTGTAGTCAAAAATGCTTTTTTTCCGAACTTCATAACCTGAAATTAAATATCCGAGCTAAAAACCCCCCCCCCTTGGATGATTTCTGCGCACGGGCCTGATTGCTTCTATGTTATTTGTTCGAGTGCCATATTTATTGATTCACATTAAATAATTTCTTTGAGTAAAACCATTTGTTCAAAGTTTTGAAAGAGAACAAAGAGATCCCCCATTTTCATAATAAAATTTTATCAGTTGTACGTGTTGCTTGGCGCTGTAACTTGCCATGGTGATTTGTCTTTAGTGATTGAAAATTAAAATTAACAACATGACCGCCATGAATTGTCCAAATTTACCCGTTGCCATTAAAACCCACATTTTTTTTATTAATTTTGCTTACCAAAGAAATAAAATAGTTCATCAACTTTTTCCCAATAAGAAATTTGACAGATATTTGAGGATTGTGTCTGGTGATGAAAATTCAATTGAGAAATTTACGACCTGTACAATGATGTAGTTCAAAAGAAATATTCTTACGTTAGTCCAAAACATTGATACAATATAGAAAAAGAAAGAGAATATTTAAAATTATTTAATTGACATTTTTCAGAGAAAAGCTTCAATCTCGATATGGTTGAAACTATGTGAGAAGCATTTAACATTTTTTTTAAAATACGAGTATGTACAAACAAATTTCTAATGGGTCGACTACTAGCAGAAAGACTATTAAATAATTTACACGAGCAGGGAGTGCAAATTACAAACTATAATTATCTGAATTACGACTATGGGTGTAACATGATCCAACTTTAAAGTAATAAAGTTGCCTTTTTGGAAGAATACCAAGAATATGATGATAAATTATTACACCAAGATGTCTAAAATTCGAAACTACATCAACTTTTAAACAGCCATCACTACAGCTAGTGCTACGTTTGAAACAGTGAGGCGAATGAGAGGTAACTTCAGCAGAGGACGAAACTTTAATATTACGACAAAAAGAAAATAATTTTGTCTTGTTGCTCACAACCAACTTATGAGTGGGAATCCAACTCCTTAGAAAATGAATATCATGATCACTCAAGTTATAATGAAAGAACTTACTCCGGCTCCAACTGCTTAATAAGAATCATTGGCGTTAGAAAAAAAAAGTGCAATGTTTCATATAAGAAATATCCTAAGGACTAACATATACACTTTAGCTTGATATTTTTTTATTTGCTTTATATGTACATACATATGTAATTATATTAAAACAAAAATTTGGAATGATGGCTTCCATGCACATTGTTACCAAAGCCCTTATTTATGGCAGTTAAAAGTGGGTAACGTGGACCACAGGCACCACGGAAATCATCTGTCTCAATAGACCACACCATTGCACCAGCCAAATTTAACGAATTAAGTAGGTCAGTTTTTATAGCAATGCTTTTTATGTCATCATATCCAACCCATTGATTACCCTTCCAAACGTATGGAGCATCAGCGACGTCATCCCATACAATGTTCCAAGACGTGTCTTCACAGATCTCATTGTAACCTAAGTATCCAGATTCACGTGTATATGGACCAGCTGCTCCGGCTCCAGTTGTTCGTGCACCTACGCCATGATCTGCGCTGTTATCCAATGTAAATGTGCGTACATAGAAACCCATACCGAGCATAAGTTTTGAAGCAGGAGCACCTGAATGAACGAATTACTATAACAATGTAAATCATGAAAAATATCTAGCTGGCGGTTGTCCTCAATTGAAGTTATTCCACACAAATATGAATTATCAAGATATTTGAGTAAAAAAAACGAATTGGAATCTACCGAGCATTGATGTTTCCTAAGCATAAAGTACCTGCTGATAGCCACCATCTAATAGAAGTTTCTACATTTTTAACGCCATTACCATGAAGTGGAGCATTGAAGCCCGTTACAGTATCCCACGCACCAGATAAATCATATGCCATAACATTAATGAAATCAACATTTGCAGCGACTGCTGGAACATCATACGATTGGCTAGCGGATGCTTCCGTAGCAGCAACTGCAATACCCAGAGTTTTACCATGGGATGCCAAACGGTAAAACAATTTTGATTTTAATTGAGTAACAGGTTATAAGAACAACAGAAAGCCATATGTCCGAATCTAAAAAATCGTCCGAAAAAAATCAAGCAACAGAAAATAGGCAAAAATATACCCTCAGCACTAACAAAAATGTTACTTCTATGCTGAATTTAAAGTTTTACTCCAAATAGAAAGGAATAAAAAATCATTTTTCCAAACAAAACCACAGATATTAAGTCTGTACTGACTCCTGTCTGAGCTTAGCTCATATGTTAATTAGTCAGTTACAGGAAATATGCTTTCCAATGACATATATTATATATTTGTAAGAGAATGCTTGTTCTCGTTTGGACCAAATTTTGGGTTCGATCTTGGAAGGATGTGCTCTGAAAATCGATTTCTCACAGTTTTTTTTTGATCAGATTAAATCTGATCAGGTGAGTTCAGAACAATGTTTAAACTTATAGCCCGAAATATTAGGAGCTTCACTTACGCTCCCTTCAACTCTGCCAATAGACTCACAAAGTTTCTTTTATCTTCTGAACTACCACCTCGTTGTGCTGGATACTACCAATCTAAATCCAAGCCATCAAAACTATGGTCGAGCACAAACTGCACAGTGGTCCAAATAAATCGGGAACGTTTACCGGCGTCAGCAGCTATGGACGACTACTTTGGAGAACCTTCTTTATAGCCACCAACGACGGCTATAACTTTTAAATTGGGATTTAGCTGTTTCAATGCCATAGTTTTGCTAATGAAAGCTAAAGAAAAACGATTAGAATGAGCAAAAGAATAAACAGAAGTGCCAGGGGTATTGCATTATCCATTTTCAACCAAGTATCCAGTGAACTAAATGCATCATCATCGCCAATTCCGAAGAAGAAATAACTTATGTGGGTGCATAAGAATGGATCAATATATGAAGGTTCAAAAGCACCATTGCCAGGACGATATGCGGCCCAAGTGCCATAGTAGCAATTAATGACTTCTGCGAAAAATTGACATTAATAAGATTAAAATAAAAAATTTGAGCAAATGTATCTTAACCCTTTCGGAACTTCTCCTTTCCTTTTGACTTCAAAAATCAGTATTTTAAGTTTTCTTGCTCTTAAGGCCAATTTAAACAATAATTGAAACAAATTTAAAAAAATTTGGTTTTAAATGTGATTTTTGAGAGCTATGCCATATGGCATAAAATGTACTGAAAGGTATCAAAAGTACCAAAATATAAAATTATATTTTTAATAGAATTCCGATGATTTTGTGCTAAAATATATAAACATCCCAGATTTTTTGATAAAAAAGAATTCAAAGGGGTGTAATGCCATACTATAGATAAAGCCCGAATAAGAAATGCCCTTCACAAATCCTTGAAAATAAAAAACTTTGATTTTTTCTATAATTAAGAAAAATTTTATTGCTTAAAATAATTCACAAAACATTAAAAAAATATATATATAAAGAATATTAGTTCGACGCCAATTCCTGTTTCATTTATAAGGTCCTGTAAATTTGTATCTGGCTCTGAAAATAAAAAGGAAAAATAATATGAAAACCAATTTAAATATAAATTTATATGTATATAACTTACCTTTATTTTTCATGATATACTTTGAAGCAATTCCTTGTACTATTTGGGATGCATAAATGAACCTTGCACTTCGAACACAGAAATCTGGAATATCCTGGGCATCCTTGAACCTTGCAAATGCGCTTTGCAATGGTATGCTCCGGCCAGTGTTCAAAGCTATCAAAACGAACTGACACCGAAGGATCTCTTTCGTATATTAACTTCGACCTTGAAGTAGTTGGGCTGCGAGACAGATCTTCATCTGCAGTTTGCCTGGGTCGTCCGCGCTTTCTGGAAGGATTTTGTATTGATGAAGATGCTAATAATCCGTCAGCTATATCGTTCCGAAATGCCAATAAGTCCAATCGATCTTTCTTTTTTATGTTATTGCTATCACAATCCATGCGATATTCCAGCCAACTATTACATACTGCTAGGTCAATAAAATGGTCGAACATT
This sequence comes from Meiosimyza decipiens, assembly GCA_963680825.1. Taxonomy (NCBI): domain Eukaryota; kingdom Metazoa; phylum Arthropoda; class Insecta; order Diptera; family Lauxaniidae; genus Meiosimyza; species Meiosimyza decipiens. The sequence continues at coordinate 45,428,779 of OY804260.1, forward strand.
TTAAGTGTCCACTTTTTTGACCGTATAGCAGTTCGGTACAACGATAGTAAAAAATCTAATTTATCAACCCCACCCATACATTTGTTATAAATGCCTACAATGTAAGGTTGTGGTATAACAATTTTCGTTTTTTGTTCAGCACAAAATCTTGTGACAGTGTTTGTTTCTTCATTACCATAAATGGACGAAGCCAGTTGAACACAGCCCCCATCCAACCATTTTAAAATAAATATATTTTTATTTCTTTCTACACAGTAGTCATAGCTACCTCTTCCTAGCTTTTTCAATTCCTTTTCTGTTGCTAGTGGAGCGCTTCCAGTTCTATTTCCTCTTATTGTGCCGGTTGCCCATATGCCTTTTTCTTGCAAAAATATTATCAAATTAACTGTCGTGAAATTATTATCAAAAAATATTTTAAAGTTTTTATTTTCTGGAATTGTCTTAGAAAGATGAATAACAATGTCAGAACAGAAACCTAATTTTGAATCCCCCACAATTGTATTTTTTCCTTGATATACTTCGAGATCGTAAAGAATTCCCTTTGAGCTACATAAACAAAACACTTTTACTCCCCACTTTATAGGCTTTTTGGGCATATACTGCCGCAATTTAGTTTTCCCCTTAAATGGAATCATCATTTCGTCAACGCATAAATTTTCATCTTTGGGAATATCCAAAGTTCTTTTTGTGAACATATTCAAGAGTGGACGAATTTTAAAAAGCTTGTCATTCGATTTCTCTTCTAGGGTAAACTTTAGTTTATTGCGTATTGAATGAAATCCATTTTTTGCCATATTTTGACGAAATGCTGGAATTTCAGTAGCACCAGTCCAATACATGTTTAACCGTGGATATCCTATCGTTCCAATTACGATTTCTAAACCTATTAATTTTAGAATGTCTTCCCTTGTGACATTGATTGAAGTCCCACTTTGTAAAAGTGAGGTCTGATTTGTTGCTTGAACAATTATATCAATAAAATCATCTGTGAAATATTTAAAAAAATATGAAACAGGAGTGTCTAAAGATTGTTTAGGGTAATGTTCAGAAAAATCTGAGCTTGGAACTTTCCATGGTTTCTTTATCCATCGGAATTTAAGGGTTTTTTGAGACGATGGTTGCGCAACTTCATCCAGATCCAATAAATTATCTTCTAGGTCCAATAAATTACCTTCTACATCTACGTTTTCCCCTAGTAAATCATTATTATTATCCGGATTTGTTAGCTCTTCGATTAAAAATGAGTTATTAACTTCCAGAGTTTCTAATAAGGTACCCAAAATATCAGTTTCTTCTTCTTCTTCATCAGATAAGTCTGAATCATCAAAATTTTTTAAAATATTTTCAATATCTTCCCCTTTCAGTTTTTTAAACATTGTAACTACCTTAACTATGAACCAAATTAATTAAAATAAAAGCGCCCAACCGCTGCAGCTCTTTTCAACCAAATGAAATATTTTAGCACCTTTAGATAAAATTCATGCCATATGGCATTGCGCGACATAGAAAAAATCGGACAGCATTACTGAACTATATTAGAGGTCTAAATTTTTTTATAATTACTAAACTAACATTCAGCTTCTAAATGACATTCATCAAATTATCAAATAAAACTAATTTTTTAATTAAAAAATTAAATCATGAAGTGGTATTTTTTTGCAAAATACGGCAATGAATATTGATGTTCGCTCTTCTTAATTATACAGCTTACTGCGTTCACCAATCAATACAATTTTTTTTTTAACTTGTGCACAAAACTTCCGAGAAAAATAAGAAAATAAAAAAAAATTAATATTGAAGTTTTTTTGACTTCAAACAGACGTTGGAAAATGGACTATGCCATATGGCATAGAATAACCGAAACGGTTAAGTGTCTTATCCATACTTCCATTGACAGCCGCTCCGAAACAGCTTGATACAAGCAACGCGAATAAAAGTTTCATCTTGGCTACTGGACGACTTGAAATGCTCTGTATTTTTGATGAGTGCCGTAAAAACATATACGGCAAAAGTGAAAGCTTCTTATCAATGTAACCCATTCCTATATTATCTGTGGACAATAGGGGTATGACTCTCAACAATTCATAGCCAAACATGACGCAAAATGATACAAATAACAAGAGTTTTTTTAATTTCACAAAATAACTCCTGCATAAATCAAAAAAACACTTTGCATGCAAATTTCAAATATTTTCCTAATAAAAAACAACAATAGGAGACGTTTCTGTATGAATATACCAAGTGATAACACTTGCATTGTTTTGATTTGTTTTTAATTTTTAAAAAAGACAAATTAGGATCACATCACGCTAAGCTTATAACTAAGCCTTTTAAAAAGTTTTTTTATTTACAATATAGGGTTTTCAGGCGAAGCGGACGTGAAATCTGTTTGTATTCCGGCATACTTCTAGTAAACATAAATGTGTACATATCATTTTTTTTTAGTATGAGGCTTAATTGTCGAGTTATGGGCTTCTGAAGAATTGATGATGTTTGATGATCGTCATTTTTGAAAGCTGTTATGAAGATCAAGGAACTTATAATAAAATACAAACAATATTGCTTTAACTAGTAAAAAAGATGCATTTTTTAAACTTTTTAATTAAGTTCATATTTTAATTTTCTTTATGTATAGAAATCCGGAAGTATAAATGTCAAATCGAACTTTCAGTATTTTGAACATAATATTTTTTTAATATTTCATTTTTTAAAAAAAGCCTTAAGTATATAAAAATTTCACAAAAATAATTTTAGCGTGATCGTTATTAGTTAAGGAGATATATAAATTAAAGTACTGAAGAAAGTGTCAGGTCACATACAAAGTACATCTCGTAAACTAATGTAGATTACACTATAAAATTTTTATCATATTATCGTCATATATTATGCTATATTTAAGAATTAAATAAAAAAAAACAATATCTGTCGAAATTGCTTAAAGCCTTAGATGAAATGTTCACTTCCGGTTTTTCACGACAAAAAACAATCAGATTTCAAATCTGATTTCATAATTGAAAAGGGCAGTAAGTTTTCTATAGAAACCATAGTGCTTTATATTTTATTTAAAATTTGTTAAGTTCGAAGAACTGCTTCCGAAAAATCCACTCTTCATATTACCTCAATTTTTAGAAGTCCATAATTTAACAACTAAACATTATATGTATATAAAGAAGCAAGAGTTTACACCTTCTAGAAGTACAATTAAGCCGAATATGAAGATATTTCAAAATCTCAGTTTTTTTCATTGTCCGCTTTACATGAAATGTCCTATGTGAAAATATACAATAAGTAAATTTTACAAAAGAATTTTAATTAACAGAATATTTACACTCCATCGAGTATAACTATATAAAGAAAGAATATTGTGGAGTAATTACAGATGTAAAAATATTCTTCATTATTACATACATGTTAAGTACACAAAGAACAACACTCCGAGATTCGTTGGTAATTGGAACGTACCGTAGCGTACCGCAAAGTAAAACCAATAGTCTTAGAATCAGGAGAAATGTGATTTTGGCTTATGTTGCGCATTGGATTTTTGACAATGACGTCGAATTCCCTCTGCTCTGCCATTTTGTATTTCGTTAGGATTTTCTATTTTATTTATTAAAATTTATATGAAGTAGTTTTGAATATAATAAAATGAATTTGAATGCTAAGCAAATTGAAAATTAAAAAAAGGAGCAAATCCTTTCGGTTACTATCCAATAAATTCAATATTAGCTGTAATTAGAAAAGAGAGGAAAACCCTGATGAGAATCATTCAATAATTGAATTCCTTCCGCTGATTTTTATTTGTACATTGAAATAATAAATTCTTTCTTTTAAAGCTGCATTTGAGAAAATTCATTTTTATTGCTACCAAGCAACCAGCAAATCCAGAAGTAAGATTTTTATTTTGACTTCTCCAAACCATGATTTAACTAGATCAGGTTACTGCAAAAAAAAATGCTGCTTCTTACAAAAGTAAGTGAAGTGTCAAATCGTATTGGACTTTTTTTTTTCGATATTTGCACTGGATATCAATTTTGACACTTCAGTCTTCTGACGTTCAACACTTTCAGATGTGAGTTTGACAGCTTGCGAGAGCCTTAATAGTTAAATCATGCTCCAAACCAACAAATTTGCAACCGATCACGCGTCATTTGCGTTGTTGTTGTTGCTTTTTTTCTTTAAAAAAAAATCAGTTGAAAAAATCCTAGCAAAATGCGAGTATTTGTTGTTGATTTTTTTTTAGTTCACAACTGATCCCGTTATTTGTATTGTTGTTGCTGTTTTTCGACCGAAATATTCAGATGAAAATTGGCAAATATTTTATTCCTGTTGTTTGTTTGTATGTGTTTCACATTTGGCTATTTGTCGCAACCAGAATTATTTCTAAGGGGTCTTATAATCTAACGAAATAATGAACTTTTATTTTGATATTTTCTTGTTTTACTTGAAACAAATCATAAGTTAAAACAATTTAACAGCTAAATAAATTAAATAAGGATTAGTTTAAGCACTAGAACTGATTCGGCGTTAAAAAAAAAAAATGAAAATTCAATTTTGAGAAACAAATAAATGAAATTTTCTTTAAAATTAAGAAGAAACTAAATCAAAATGTCAAAATAGACTATCACTATCGCCGTGTTAATTTAATTTCGGGTTAACTCTTTGATAATTCAAAATTATTTATTTTGATATTGATCCCTTGCTCGAGAGCACGTGTTTCTCAGTTCAAACTGAAAAATAACTAGTAAAGGTGTTATCTTCGGCCAAGCCAAAACTCACATACCCTACACTGCATTGAAAGTACTTTTCATATAAATGTTAAAAAAAGGTTCAAAAATAATGAAAAGTGTTGGAAAAAACTGAAAATGTTGAAAAAATATGAAAACCATTGAAGAAAGTTGAAAGAAATTGAAATAGTCGAAATATATGAAAAATGCTGAAAAATTGATGAAAAAGTCGAAAAATAAAGAAAATGTCGAATATAATTGAAGGGGAATGGTAAAAGGTTGAAAATGTCAAAAGAATATGGGAAATGTTAAAAAAATAGAATATAAATGAAAACCACGAAATATGCCACGCCCACTTCTTCAATACCGCCTACTTTTGGAATAAAAATAATATTCGTAATTAGCATACATACGCATACAAATTTTTCCACAATAGCGCAATAGCTTGTATAGTTTGCGCTATATGACGTAATAAGTCTTAAAATTTAGGGCGGTTACACACCCAAATGTTCAACCCAGTCTGACTTTTATCCATAAATACCTTAACATAAACTTCTTACACCAAATTTCAGTATGATTGCTCATATATTTCGATATTTATGCCACTTAAGGTATTTTAATTCATTATATTTGAAAGCTTATAGTAACCGACACCTCTTCACAAAATTTTATGAAGATTACTAACATAGCACATTATCTATATCATTAAACGCATTTCGCTTATATGGGAGGTGCCACACCCACCTGCGCAATTGTGCCAAAATTTTGCAAGAAGACACCTTTTAGCAAGTGTATCCGCCATATTAAATTTCATAACGATTGCGTTGTTAGTTCTCTTTTTATAACGTTTATAAATATTGTAGGCTATGCCACGCCCTTAAAATAAATTTTTCAGTATATTGACGTGGCTTGTATTGTTGACTACTTTCAATGGTATCATCCCTAAAATTTTAATGAAAATCATATGTGCCAATTTGGAGTTACACGAAATCCAAATTTTTAATTGTTAAGAAATGCCACGCCCACTATTACAATTCCACCCACTTTATGTGCGATTCAAGATTCACAAGATCTGAATCCGTGTACCGAATTTTATCACAATATCTTGCACAGTTTACGAGCAATGGCGTCATAAAAGTTACAATTTAGGGCTGTGCCACGCCCCTTTAAGAGCCTATGCAAACTTCAGACCTAGCCTAATCTTAATGTTGTTCTCATATTGACCAAATCACCAAGTTTCATCAAAATCGCAGCAACTTTTTTTCAAAATGGACTTGGGTACATTTACATAGAGTATGGGCGGAAGGCGTGGCCGTAAACCGATTTCGCCAATATTTATAAGCTAGTAGCTTGCAAGAAGGTTTGACCTGTGTGCCAAATTTCATTCAATTGGCTTGATTAGTTTTCTCGTAAGCCTGATTTCAACAGACAGACAGACAGACAAACAGACAGACGGACACAGCTATATCGACTCAGGTGGTGACGCTGATCAATAATATATACACTTTTCCATACCTACCACGCCCCCTTCTATGCGTTACAAACGGAATGACAAAGTGAATATACCCTCTGTGTAGGGTATAAAAAGAGGAAAGCCCTGATGAGAATCATTCAATAATTGAATTCCTTCCGCCGTTTTTATTTGTACATTAAAATAATAAATTACTAGTGATAACCCCCGAAAATCGGGTGTATGTTCTGTACACACTAACCAGATCTGAATTTTAGAATTGGCTTTTGGCGAACCCTTACTGGCCTTCCCGGTCCCGGTGGCTTTTTTTTACAAAAACAAAAATATTAATTAATACATCGTGTTTTCATTGGAAATAAGAAATTTAATTTGGCTTTTTTTAATTTGGAAATAATACATATGTGATTTTAAAAAAGTAAGGACTTTTTTATTTTTTTAGTAAATATGAATTTTTTTTGCAAAAAACGAATCCTTAAAAATTTTTCATCAAATTTTTTCTGTTATGCGCTTTGTGGACAAATATCTAGTGACGTTAGTTTAACTCAATTTCGAAAAAAAGATGACGTGCTCAACGATTCTAAGCCCGCCATATATCACGGCAGAGGCTGACTAATTTTTCCCTTTATTTTTCTCGGTTCTAAATGATTTGAATATGCGTTTATCAAAAATAAATAATTTTTTCCTTGAGCCAGGTTGTTTCCGAATTAAGATAAATATTTCATATAGCTTCCTCATTCAAACACAGTCTTACAATTTTTGTGAGCCATTATATAAGAAAAATCAATTTTTACATAAATCCATGGGACAATTTTAATCTTGTTGTTGTTTTTTTAAATTTATAGTTTTATACTAAGCTTTTAAGAGTCCCAAACATATTTGTATAAGCTATAATTTCTGAAAATTTTATTTCGAATTTTCCTTGAATTGCGTCACTTGGGACATGCCACGCTAAAGGCATTTTACCCATAAACATCCACCCGAGGGTTCTTACAACATGCAGTTCGAATTTTTTTAAAATTGGGTGGGATGTTCAAGAGTAGATATGAGAAGATTGGTTTCAAGGGTAAGGCCAAATTTAGTTTAAGCTTTAAAGTAATATCGCGCACTCAAAAAGCAACAGTTTTTTATAATCACCCATGTATGCTCGATTTCAATGATTTAAGGGGCGCTCAAGTATTACGTAACGCAATTTTTGACCCCCCTCCCCACGTAACGTTTTTCTGTACCCCCCCCCTAGACGTTACGTATCACCCAAGTGTCCATATTTACCTAACAGCGAGTGTTTTTCTCTTCGTTATGGCAAGGCTTTAGTAGTTAACCAGTGCATTGCTTGAACAAATTTATAAAAATAGGAAATCTTTCCACGCTTATATATCTCAGCTTTTGGTTAGCCGATCTCGAAGCTGATCATTTTATGGTATTATTTATTGCATCAGAAAATCTAGATCCCGTAAACTTTTATCATTTTAATAAAACATTCTCATTGTTGTTATTCAATAAACATGTAAAGAAATCGTTTCATTATGCACACCTCATTTAGAATCACTCTCACTAAAGAAGTTTCACTTCAAAAGCAATGTTACGTAACGCGTCGTTCGACAACCCCCCCCACCCCCCCGTAATGCCTCGCAACGTAACCTCGTATAAGACCCCCAAATTGCGTTACGTAATACTTGAACGCCCCATCTTTTAAAAAAAATGCATTACATCTTCCAAAAATATTAATCCAAAATAATAGTTTCCATACAACAATATCATATGTAACACGATGTTGTTTTTCCCTCGCTCTTTCTCATCAAATATCAAGCTCCACTTACATTACGCACACACACACTTAATCATTGCTACCCAGTGGGCAAGGGCAGGAGCTTGCAGGCCTTCTGGCAGGCCTTACCTGGTAAGATTAAGGCCTTACCACCTCCTTTCAAACTTACTTTCTTTTTTATATGAAACGTCCCGATAAGTAAGGCCTCATTTAGCAGGCCTGATAGAAGTACTCTTCGAGCAGGTTTTCCTACATCGCTTGCGTCAAGAGCCCTTCTAAGAGCGCTTACCGTAGAAGGGGTCATAGAAGTACTTTGAAAAAATTAAATCTTAATACGTCGTGAGACTCTTAGTTAAATGTTTTTTTATCTGCGTCAAGCTCCCTTACGTTCATATTTTTAATGTTTATTTTTTGTGACGTTTTCTTAATTTATAATTTCACATTGAATACACAACGCTCTACCACTTTAACATATCATGAAACAGAAGACCAACCTAGCAATATGCGCACCGTTTCTTACTTCTAACCATGTATCAACTTTTGATGTCGTATAAGTATAATGCAATGACAAAAAAGTAATGACGAATCATAAAACATTGCAATACATGAAATAAAAAAATACATGAAGTCCTCTTTTTTGCCTTCTATTATGAGGCCTTATAGCACTGCTTCTGTGGGAAGGCCTTATAGCACTGCTGCTATGGGTAGGCCTTATAGCAGTACTGCTGTGGGAAGGCATAATAGCACGCCTGCCGTGGTAAGGCATAATAGCATTTCATGAGTATACACTCAATGGAGTGTAACTATTCTGCTAATTAAAATTTCACTATTTATAAAATTTACTTGTTTTGTTGTTTATTGACAGATTGTAAATAAAAACAAAATTCATAGTAAAAAAAAAAAATTTTTTTTTGCTATTTTCATGAAAATTTAGTTTTGAGAAGGCCTCTTACAATCGGAGCAGTGCTAGCAGGCCTTCTCTGGGGAAGACCTTGCTCAATTGCCTGCTGGGTATTGTTGCTTTTCATATTTTAGTAACAACAACGCTTAATTGGAAAACAATAACAAATAGAGAGAGAGAGAGAGAGTAGTAGGCATGTAGATTTTATTCTCCTCGCTATGGCAAGGCTTTTGCAGTTAATCAGTGCAATGCTTAAAAGAGTTGAAAAAAAAGGGAATCTTTCCACGCTTCTGGTCAACGGATTTTGGATTCAATAATTTTCCGCAACTCTGCTGGATAAGCACTTCAATTTGATATAGCATTTGTTGCTGTAGCTGTTCTAGATCGCGTCAACTAAGCTTTACCTTAGAGGAATAAATATATTGATTATATTCAAAACTACTTCATATAAATTTAAATAAATAAAATAGAAAATCCTAATAAAATACAAAATGGCAGAGCAGAGGGAATTCGACGTCATTGTTAAGGACCCAATGCGCAACATAAGAGAAAATCACATTTCTCCTGATTCTAAAACTGTGGGTTTTACTTTGCGCTACGCTACGGTACGTTCCAATTACCGGCGAATCTCGGAGTGTTGTTCTTTTATATATACTTCTTAGCCACCAACTAGAAGTTTACTCAAAAAATGTATGTACGTGATGTGAAGACGGTAATTTTTCCGGCAAATACAGTTTCAGAGAAAGTAGCATCTATATTTACGGTGTCTCTGGTTTACTAAAAAAGTGAAATGTATGGACAAACTGAAGGGCTTATTGTAAAAACATGATTAGCCGCCACATTATTTCAAAAATCGTTATTTTGCGTTCATTCTGTTACCTAATACTGTAGCAACACCCAGTGAAAGATCTAGCTATAATTTGATTTTATCGTGGAATTAGTGCATACCTAAAACTTTGATTGCGATTTATTAAATTTTTTGATATTGTGGCTAATTACGTTTTTACAATAAGCCCTTCAATTGATTCTTGAAATTTGCCTGAGGTGGAAATGAATGCAGCTTAATTGAGAAAATAATAAATTATCATAAATACCATGTAGGCATATAGGACATTGTTTGCCAAACGACAGGAGTTGTACCATGAAGGTTCTGCTTATGACAATTTTTATTACAGCTGAATTCATATTTGGATATTTTTTTTTTTAAAGAATCTAACCGCTAACAATTTTTGCCAGTCATCTTTTTGTTTTTTGTAGAATTCATATTTACAGAAATAGCTATTATTTTTTATAAATTTAAATAGTTTTGATTTTTTTTTATTATTTAGCTCTAAATTTGTTGAACAAAACACTAAAAAATTTTATCAATTTTTTCTGAAAAAAATTTTTATAAATTCAAAAAAATAGAGAGCATTGAGACTCCATAAAAAATTCAAGTAAAAAATGTCGCAGTTTGAAATTTGGCTAGGAAGATAATAAAATTATATTATTTTTTAATCAAAAAGCTTCCCAACATTTTATGTTCCTACAACTTTTTCGAAAAAAAGTTCGTATTTACAAAGATAAAAAATATTTTATAAATTAATTCTTATAATCATAAATCCAAATTTTTTAAAAATTGTGACGCAGCAATGGTGAATATGCCGAAATGATTCCGTCATGATACTGATCATTATTAGATCTTTTGTTATCGGTGTCATCCATGGTACAAATATCATGGTAGCAGCAATTCTAAATGGCAGTCCTTCTTCTATATTTTTAGGGCTACATTTTCTGTTAAAATCAGCTTAGAAAGACAACGATATTTCTAAATTATCAGAACTCTTGTCGTCTTTTGTTTTCATTCTTTTTGACAGCAAAGGTGCAACTTTTCAAGGTTGCAGAATTTGAGTTTGACATGATAATTTTGCCTTGTTAATTGTACCATGGGTCTGATCCATAACATCTTGTTCAGTCTTATCAGAAATGGATTGCTTTTATAACGGTGTTTTTTTTCTTTCGCTATAAGTCATGATTAACTTAAGGAAGACCATGTTATTTAATGAAAGTAATTTATGCGAATATATATACATACATTTATCATTTTTAGTTTAACTCTATATTTACACATAAGCATTAAATGAAATTTTAAAATTAAGACAAAGACAACTTGGACAACTTAGTCCAATCATTTTATATCTGGGTCCTGAAGTCTGTTCTCATCAAATACATAATAATCGTTCTTCTGAGGATAAAATTCATTCGCCAATTCCTCGACCTCCGTCTGACAAACAGCCTCACTGAATGCACCCAACGTAACAAGACTCCGAACCATGTGTGTTCTTCTGCGTTCCATTTCTCTGTGGTCGTGTTTGTGTAAATGGCAAAGTGGGGTACTGCCGACACCGACAAATGCCAAAGGTTCGGTCTCTACCACAACATCTAGTGGCGATTTATTCGCCCACCGCAAAATACACGAAACGACAAAGAAACAAGTGGCGTTCATTGGAAAAGCTCGTATAAGCGTAGACGACAGACCTCTAACAAAAAAATGTATTCCATCAATTTGATAGCCATGGCGCGCACAATGAATTACACCTGTGTATTTTGGTTTTGAACTCATACCGTCAGCCTGAATGACCGTTTTTACAACATCCATAGGATATGAAACCAACCAGGAAAACATACCAGCGAAACCACCCGCCATTAGACTGTTGAAGCCAGTTGGTGACACAAAACTCATCATGTATTCATAAGACACAAAGTAGCTTGCGAAACCTAGAAATAAACAAAGCAATGGAAATTGAAATGTGCGCAAGAAATAATAAAGCAGTCAAATTTACCAGGAACATCTCTAGCCGCTGTAATACCGAGACCTCTGAAAATGCCTTTAACTCCTTCTGTCCGAATTATGTAGCGTAAGCAGTCTAACGGCCCTTTATGATGTACACCAGCACTGTCATGATGTTGCAATTGCATTCTAGTCTTTGCAAGTTCCATGGGTGAACAAACAGCGCTCTGCATTAAGCCAGCTATGCTGCCGGCAATGAAATGAGACTTTAAGGATGTGGAATCATGCATACGCCTTTGAACATTTCCGTAAATTCCAAACACAATGGCATTTACTATTGACACTCCAGTTATTGGACTTGTGATTCCCCGATATAGTCCCCGAAAAGACTCTTGCTTAACCAATGTTGACGCGCAGTGCCAAGTACCACGATAAATTGGTTTTTTTGGATCCTGTGTTTGTATATGAACTTTTATTGTGTCCAATGGATGACCAACCAAAACACCAGCGCAACCTTAACGTTTAAAATACTTTAGTAATGAAAATTAATTTTAGTTTTTCAACGTTTTTTAAGATAAACTTATGCCAATTTAAGGGGAGACACATCCAATCAATTGTTTTAAGGGGCGAGATGATTCGACCTCTTTTCCATAATTTTCTTAAAGCTTTCAACAAAATTTGAGCAAAAGTACAAAAAAAATTAATACCTCCTATACATCCTGCTGCAAAATCAAGTGCCATTCCTGCATTAAAAGCTGAATTTTGAGTTTCAATATCTTCTTCCTTCCGATCCAACAAGTCAATCTAGAAACAGAAAATTAGATTAAGAATCGTTAGATAATTTAAAGCTAAAACAAATAAATTGATTAAAGTGTGAAGTCAATGCTTTATGTAAATTGCATGTTTAATATGGTCTAACTCAAAAAAGGATAGATGGACTTTCTTCGACTTGGTATGATGAAGCCAATTCTTTATATTTATTGTTGTTGTTAGTATGACTCACTTACAGTCCTAATTAAGGGAACTGGGGCTAAATAATATAACCGACCCTAGCCTTGGCTTCAGTTTTTTTATTTTTCCCAAAAAAAAGAGTGGTGTAATAAGGAGTTCATAAAAAAATTTCGATAAGTCTCTTACAGGGGCCATCTGCCTTGTTTTTTAATTAAGAACTATGATATGCATTAGTATCTATTGAGTCTATGGAGAAAAATCTTACAGACTAGAACAAATTGAATTACAATACAAGGAACTTAAATAACTTATAATTAGTTAAATTAAATTATTGTTTTATTTAAGCATACAGAAATCAATTTTATTATCTTAACATAATTTGTTTAATATTAAGAGAGTTCTATTAATGTGCTCATTAATGGCATAGTTGGAATGATGACACTTAGCACAAAAATAGTCTGAGGAGTTCTGGAAGGAATATTAATCGCTATCAGCTCAAGAAAATCAGGACAGTCAATATTACCGTTAGTTACATCATAAAGAAACGTAATGCTGTGTGTAAGTCTCGTTTTTGGAGACTATCAAGATTTATGATCACACAGCGAGCATTGAAAGAGGAAAATGATTCAGTGAAGAGAATCAAGCGCAGAGCAAACTTAAGAAATTTTTTTGAATACGCTCCAAACGGAAAATATGTATACCATAATATGTGACATGTGAAACTTTATCAAAAGCTTCTGAAATATCTGAATATATTACGTCGACTTGAGTACCATCTTCAAAAGAATTGATGATGGTGATGCCCACAAAGAAAATCAAAGATAAAATAGTAATAGAAATAATATTTTTCTAGAAAAAAATTTAAAAAAAACTATTTTGGAGCTATGCACTAGTAAAAAATAATTTTTATATATTTTTATCTCATGGAATTTAAAAGGATATACTATAGCACATATGTATATACTATACACACACATGCATATATGTTTATATAATATATTTATAAAACAATTTCTTTATTTTTGTATTTTTGGTATGCTTTGTAGTTAAAAATACTTTTTTTTCGAACTTCATAACCTGACATAAAATATCCAAGTTAAACCACCCCCCTTGGATGATTTCTGCGCACGGGCCTGCTGTGATGTTATCCATCAAAGTACTTTGACGTGACAAAATTTGAACAAAATCGGATGTTTTTAAATTTCATACGTATGTTATACATATGGGTCATTCCATCTATAATGGGCCTATCACTAGCCTCATGCTTTTTAAATAGGCTGAAACTTCTTTGAGTGATTGGTCTATCATGTAGAAGATATAAAAAATTGCGATAATATTTTGGCCAATATTGTTTACAAAAGAAAGTTCTTAGTTGTGTTCAGAAAAGCTCGTAAGTAAAACAACAACAGTCATTGATGAATATAAACAAACAAACGAAATTCAAATTAGCTTTTATATTATTTTTAGGTAGTTGTGTACTAGTAGATGACAAAAAAACTGCAAATCTGAATAAATGAAGGCCTGAACGGTTTCTATATGCTAAAAGATAAGAAATTTACCTTTTCAAGAAAAAGTTAATTTCTCAAATACTCCATCACCGATTTCAGCCTTTTTAGGCTCAACATTTTCAGAACATACAGAAGTACCATTTCTGAAAAGTTTGTCCATGTTTTTTCACCCTATTTGAATATTCCGTAACTTTTCTTCCATAGATATTCCACTCAATACGCACGCCTTAAACGCTTGTAAAATCAAAAAGGATGAAAAAACTTGTATGAAATTTTCAGAGATTGTACTCCTGTATGTTCTGAAAATTTAAAGCCTAAAAAGGCTGAAACCAATTCAAATTTTATTCTCTCGCTCTCATTCTCAATGTTTCAATTTACATTGCAAATGACTGGAAGGGAGGATTCCCGGGGAGAAGGAACCATATTAATTTCTACACTGATGGCTCCAAGCTAAATGACCAAGTGGGTTATGGTATCTACTCCAAGGAACTAAAGTTAAGAACTGCTGCGAGGTTACCAGATCACTGCAGCGTTTTTCAGGCGGAGGTTATAGCAATAGAGGGAGTAACATCCTGGCTAAGGAGGAATGTTGTATCCAAAAAGGATATAAATATTTTCTCAGATAGTCAGGCAGCTATCAAATCTCTAGAATGAGTCTTCCTAAGCTCACTAGTGGCCCAACAATGTCGCTCGTCTCTAAACGAGATGGCTCAACATTTTCATATTCACCTCATCTGGGTGCCTGGGCATAGGAACATTGACGGCAATTGCAAAGCGGATGAACTTGCTAGGCAGGGGACTACTGCACAAATTCCTTAGGACAAGGAAGGTGTTGGCATGCCACTTGCTACCTGCAAGTTTCTGCTTAAAGAAGAAATGGTTAAAAATGCTAATAAAAGATGGACTGAAGGGTCAACTTGTAATATAACTAGGCAAATCTGGCCGAAATGGGATGCTAAGCGTTCGTCGGAACTAATTTCTCGCACTAGACATAGTGTCTCGTCAGTTGTCGCAGTCATAACTGGCCACTGCCTCATCGGCAGACATGCGGAGAGATTAGGTGTTAGATCCTTTGACTTCTGTAGAAGTTGTGGAGATGTGGAAGAAGAGGAAAATATTAAACATCTTCTCTGCTCCTGTCCCGCACTTGCTAGAAAACGCCACAAAGCACTTGGGTCGTTTTTATTTGATGGCCTGGATGACCTTAGACATGTCAGTATAGGTCAGCTATTTAGTTTCATAACGAATTCTGGCTGGTTCAAAGAGAGGGTATAGTCAAACACCCTGTGGTATCACAATGGATTACGTTTGGTCTAAGTGAGTCAGTTTTTTCGTAACTGACTGCCACTCCTACCTAACCTAACCGTAGGTTAATAAATCTTAACTTTAAATGCTTATAAGATCAAATAGGGTGAAAAAACATTGATTTTTTTTTAAGTTCGCGTCCCACATGCGTTTATTATAGAATCGGGTTTGAAGAAAATTCTTCCTAAATTTCAGCTTCCTAGATCAACTCTGCGAACGGCGCAAACCAGTTGACTCTTAAAAACGTAAAAAAAAACTATCTTTGGTTCTTCTACTTTTTCGTTTTTCCATATGAATTGTTGTAGGAAACAAACGGTTTGCGCCGTCCGCAGGATATTGGTTAAAGCATTTTGTATGGAGAAATCTTGTGTGTGTGTTCTCTTTATATTAAATACTAAAAAAGTATTTTTTTAACTCATAGATTTTTAGATATCGGCGAAGTGGCGTTTTTCTTATATACATCTAGTCATACTTTTGTATAATGTACTTAGGAACTGCCTATGAATTATGTGATGTGTTTTTTTTTGAAAATTTGGACGCCACCTCCCCTTGGTGAGATGTGGTGAGATCTGGCGGGGTCCTCCTCCACCCCCTCCGTCCCGTGAGATTAACTTCATAATTTTTGAATAAATAAATTTATTTGATGTGTTCACATGTTTTGCTTCATTTTACTACACGGAAAAAAAATTTTTGAAAATTCAATGGTTTCCGATAATAATTACAACTTTACCCTGTAATAATTGGATGGTAAGCGAAAAACTGTAGTAATTGATTTGAATGCTTATGAAGTATTACAGTGTTCACACTGTAAAATGTAACATTCACTCCAAAAATATTTAATAAATGCAAATTGCATATTTTATTACAATCATACTTTTTTTAAAACATTCTACTTAACATAGTCGCATCATAAAATAAATGATTTATTTAGAAGACTTTACAGTTTGCCCTGTAATTTTTATCTGTCGATCATATGATATTTTCAATAATAATTCAGTAATTTTTGGTAAATAAATTTTTTCCTATTCACTTTATATGTTTTACATTCTGAAACTGTTATAATAAAGTTTATGACTGTACTCCTTGCAGTTTTCCCATAAATTTTTATTGAGTATCCCATGAAATGAGAAATTACAGGACTATACGACAATTTTTCTTGATGCTTTTGCTTTTTTTGAATAATTCACGCCAATTTTCACAAAACCTTTTTCCCGTGTAAACATCTATGTGTTAACACTGATGTGTTCTATGTACTACCACCTCAAAATACAAATTGCAACTTCAGACTTATAGATGCGCATTAAATATCCATTTCAGCATGAAGTTCAAACCAAAGAGAATAAATATGTACAAACATATAAGTCATTCTTCTACAAATACCAATTTAAAATTCATATGTGAATATTTCGGAAAAAAGTTTTTCAGCAAAATCCTGACATACGTGTCAACTAAATTTGTTCAAAGATGCTAATTTTTTCCCCTTGTAATCCATGCAGTTTGAAAAAGAAGGACCTATATGAGTCGTTCTTTGCTTAATGAACTTCTAAGTTTTTTTTCTTCTAACGGGAACGGCCTTTTGCCAAATAGTACTACCTTAGACGACGTTGGCGAGTTGGCGAACAGAACGGCACATGTCAGATACTTTGAAAGTGTACTATGTAGATGTCTTACCTTTTTGTTGGAAATTTAAGGTTTTCTTGTGATCAGCTCAGAGGCGTAAGCACTTTTGGGGATTTCTGAAAATGTTTAGCAATCCGACATGTGTCGTTCCGTTCGCACACTCCTCAGATACTGTAGATGTGTGATCAATTCGTCAAAATATTGCTCCGTCGCCAACTTATAATATACTTTCTTTATCTTGAAAATAGTTTCGATGGAGTTGTGTTTAAAGTGCGGAAACTAAGGTACTTTTAAACTAAGAAACTTGTAACAGAGTGGATTTTAAAGCTTATTCTTTCAGATTATTCTAAATTTTAAAATAAATCCAACATTTTTGATATATTAAAAAAAATTTTTTGTTGAAAATTCTGACTGACACGCAGGCATATTAAATATCATATATTTTCTATACCCGGGACTCACCGCCGTACAAGTTTGAAATATCAATCTGAGAGTTTCCTTGCGCGTTCAGTCAGTCGTGACATCTGCAACGCATATGTAAGTCGATGTTATTGTGTTCAACATGAATTGTCGGGATGACGAACATATCGAATTGATATAATATAAAATTTAATCTGCTATAATAATGGATACTCTCTGCATTAAAAAGTTGACGTGAGATTCTCATTAACACTCCCCCCCCCCTCCTGATTTTAACTCTCGTAATTAATGGACGGCCCCTTAGTTGTAATTTAGACGTGATATTCGATCGATGTAGCGACTCCACGAAAAGAAATTTCAACAAGGCTTCGTAGTGGCCTCTTAAAGGACCTATTTCGCAGAGGTGTCAGCTTGATTTTAAAAGAAGTGAGCAAACATTCAAAGCCAGTCCCTCAAAATAGATCGAACGCATATCTAGTAAATCAGATCAAAGTATGCATCAATGCACATTAAATACAACATAGAACTCCACACAAAAATCCTCTCTTTTCTGAGAAAAAACCGCATCGTGGGCGCATTGCCACTGCCATACTTAACATTGGTTCTAAGTCATTTGAATCTAATGTCATGTTTTTGTTAGATCCAAAAAAGTTGAGTTTGTATTCATCTGAAATCAAAGCATTCTTTCAGAAATTGAATCCTTTTCTTTGTGTTCCTTGGCAAACTTCAAGCGAAGTTTGCCGTTCTTCCTCAGGAATGAGATGTTCTTTGCGTGGTGTTATTCTATGGAAGCCGTGGCTTTTCAAAGTTCTCTGAATTCTGTGTGAATGCTCACAGTAACCTGATGTAATAGCTATGTGTTCGACCAATTTTGAGACACTGACCTTAGGCGTTTTGTCCACATCTTTTAAAATCTAGCTAACATCTTTGCGAGATAGCTCCTTTGGGCGGCCATTGCGGGGCTTGTTTGAATGGAATCAATATCTTCATAATTTCTAATTTCATTGATTGACTCAAGTCCAATATTTTTAATATTTAATGGCAGGATTAAATTTCTTTTCCAAATATAAACCAAAGTATGACTCAAATCATATATATATATAGTTGAAAAATGTTTCTAAAAAAACGGAATAAATTGCGTCGTGTATGTACTTTATATTAAGGAAAATATATTTATTGGTCATTACCATTAAAAAGAGTTTCAAACAAAACTGATGCAGTTACGTTTTTCAATTATGTTTTTGGATTTATGATCGATGCAGAAAGTGGGGGTGTATATAGACTTTATTCGGTCACTATATGTTTGTCTGTCTGGTTGTTATCCGTTCACGACTTTAATACTTAAATGTTATCGACGAAAATAAGCAAAGGAACAATTGAGCAAGGCCTTCCCCGGAGAAGGCCTGCTAGCACTGCTAAGATTGTAAGAGGCCTTCTCAAAACAAAATTTTCATGCAAATAAAATTTAATTTTTATTTTTTGTTATGATTTTTATTTATTTTTACAATCTGTCAATATTAACAATAAGTAAATTTTATAAGTAGTGAAATTTTAATTTGCAGAATAGTTACACTCCAATGAGTGTATACTCATGAAATGCTATTATGCCTTACCACAGCAGCAGTGTTCTAAGGCCTGATATTAGAAGGCAAATAAGAAGGACTTCATGTATTTTTTTATTTCATGTATTGCAATGTTTTATGATTCGACACTACTTTTTTGTCATTGCATTGTACTTATACGTCATCAAAATTAGATAAATGGTTAGAAGTAAGGAACGGTGTGCATGTTGCTAGCGGGTCTTCTGTTTCATGTTATGCTAAAGTGGTAGAGTGTTGTGTATTCAATGTCAAACTACAAATTCAGAAAACGTCACAAAAATCAAACATTAAAATTATGAGGGAGGGAGGTGACGCAGATAAAAAATACAATTAACTATAAGAGTCTTTCACGACGTATTAAAATTTCATTTTTTCAAAGTACTTATGTGACCCCTCCAACGGCAAGCGGTCATAGAAGGCCTCTTGACGCAAGCGATGTAGGAAGACCTGCTTGAAGAGTATTTCTATCAGGCCTGCTTAAAGAAAAGGCCTGTTTTATCGGGACGTTTCATATAAAAAAGAAAGTAAGTTTGAAAGGAGGTGACAAGGCCTTAATCTTACCAAGGAAGGCCTGCTAGCTCCTGTCTTTGCCTGCTGGGAATTTTTAAAAGCCTAACAAAGCCATAGACAACTTTTTTGTTGAAAAAAATGTGTAAAAGCGTGGCTATACTCACACGACAACAGCACTTAAAACGCTACGTTTCAGCAGTAATCTTAGCAAAAGTTGTGAAATTCGATACATGATTGTGTATCCTGCATTAGATCCATCAAACACGATGGCTAATTTGCAAAATGTGGCACATGATCACCATAACAATCACTAACACCTTCTATTAACCCGCTCAAATTTTTCCACTAGCAAGCACACAGAACATATTTTGGTTGATGTTTCCAGATAAAGAAAAATTAAAATAACAAATCAGTAACATTTCACAACCACAATTCATTCATAAATTTTTATATTTGTTTTCCTTTTGGCTTGTGCTGGAAATAACCGACCACTTGCACAGCCAAAAGAAAAGCAACAAGAAATTTAAAAAACAAATATTAAAAGAGACTGCAAGGCGGAAGAAAGATCAGCTGCACTCCACCGCTCTTTGGCGATAACTACGCAGGCATCGGAACGGGAAAACTCGTTAAATACAATAAAATCAGAAAAGGAAAATTCAGATAAAAAATACGAGCCACTGGTCAGAAAACTCACATGAAATTTTACATGACACCAACGATCCAGGGGATTTATCAGTATTTAGCAATGATGCACACAAACAAAAATCGTCAAAAGAGGTTAGAAGGGTCAAAAAAAATGGAAAGGTTGATAAGGTTGAAAATATATTGAATCATGTGAAACGGCTGAGAGAGTCGAAAAATAATGGAAATTGTTGAAAAAATTGTTGAAAAAGATTGAAATATGTTGAAAGAGGTTAAAAACTCGAAAAAAGTTGAATGAGGCTGAAAAAACTTAAATAAATTGAAAGAGCTTGAACAAGTCGATAAAATATGAAAAATATTGAAAAATGTTCAAAATCTCAAAAAAGACAAATAAGAAATTGAAAGAGGTTGAATGAGTCGAGCCGATTGAAAAAAATAGAAAGAGAATGAAAATGTCAAAAAAAGTATGGAAAATGTTAAAAATATTTGAAAATGATTGAAAAATCGAAAAAGTTGAAACTCTCGAAAAAATTTGAAAGAGTCGAAAAAAGTTGAATGAGATTAACATAGTCGAAATAAAGTGAAAGAGGTTAAAAAATTCGAAAATATTTGGATGGTGTGAAAAAAAACTGGAAAAAAGCTACAAAAAAACAACGAAAAACGTTTATCTTCATCTATGTTCATTGAAAAATTAAAACGTATTTTTCACAAAATAGCTAACAATTTCTAACTCATTACATGGTAGATCAGACTTTTCGAGTTTCATCTGCCTATGTTTTTGAGAAAACAATTTTGGACTTAGCGGGTTATGTTCCATTGAACATGGACTTGGCTGGTTTTGACATCGTAATCAACAAATTGCCGGTTTTGATTTCAAGTCTTTGGACTTGACTGGTTTTGAATAGAATTTCTTGGACTTGGCTGATTTTGAAACTAGTAAAGCTGAATTTGACCAGAAAAGATTTAAAAAACAGATAAAATCATTGTATATTACTTTGAAAAATATTTGATACAATTGGAGTTCTGGCTTCAGAAGAAATAGAGTCTGACGACGAGTCCATTTTAAAATAGTGCTTGCAAAAATCTATAGCAATAAGATTAATCCAAAAGTTATAAATTCTGTTTATAAAAAAAAGCTTGATATAGCAACGTCACATAAACAAAATACACGAAAAGATTATTTATCGCCAGCTCAAGGTCAAAACAATATCTTTTCACATTCGATAGAACATTTTTCTTTTGCTGCTATCTCGTGATAAATATATAGGTTTGCAACTTACTTCCGAATGAATTCCAATTGGGACAAAATTTCAGCTCAATTGAACAAAATCTGCAAAAAAGTTGAAGCTGGTTCATGCAATTGGCCGATTGTGAAATCTATGCATTAAAAATAAATTTCGAAAATGTAATATGTATGTCAAAATATTTATTTAATCTAAATAGTTTAGATGGTTTAGATTTTGATACATGAGAATATCTCAAAATTTGATTTTTTTGGACTTGGCCAGACTTGTGCTTTTAAGATTTGGTGTAGAGATGTCGATTACCAAAGGCTTTGAAATTTAACTTATTCAAGCTCTTTAAATTTTTTCTTCATTTTCAGACTTGTTCAACTTTTTTCGAGTTTTTCAACCTCTTTCAACTGTTTTAACATTTTTCAGTCTCTTTCAACCTTTCATCATTTTGCATGTTTTTTCGACTCTTTCAGCCTTCCCACACGATACAAAATTTTTTCAACTTTTATCAGACTTTCCATTTTTTTCGACTTTTCAAAAAATTTTCGTCTATTACAACTCATCTCAACATTTGCCACACTTTTTAGACTTTTTAACCTCTTTCGA
Source organism: Meiosimyza decipiens (assembly GCA_963680825.1). Lineage (NCBI taxonomy): Eukaryota > Metazoa > Arthropoda > Insecta > Diptera > Lauxaniidae > Meiosimyza > Meiosimyza decipiens. The sequence continues at coordinate 45,450,808 of OY804260.1, forward strand.
CGATTTGCTTCATTATCCTATTACTTTTATTTTTCTACCGCTTTCACAGTTTTCAACTTCTTTCAACTCTTTAAATATTTCCCATATTTTTACGGCTTATTCAACCTCAAAACGAATTATTATTTTTAGCTGGCGAATTATTGTCTTAAAAATCTTATCGATTTCCTTACTTCTTCCTTTTTTGGTCTTAATATATGGTTCCTAAATTTTGAGGTGAGGTGAGAGAAGACAATCGATGACAATAACATAAATGTGGCGCGCTCGGCATGACATTGCCCAAAATGATTTTTTCATCAATGAATCATAATGAGAAGGTCAGACAGTTACCACGCTGTATTGGACAATGTCATTCAAATGTCCGTTGAAAGTCGCTAACAAGTTGGTCATTGTCTGTTACATGTCGCCATCAACGCGTACAACTCAAAGACAACAAGTAAAAGTTATGAATACGAAGTTGACATTTAAATTATTTGTTTGACCAATAATTCTAAAAACTACGTACAATCCAGACGAAATATAAGCATTTTGAGGCACGTTAAAATGACTTGGAAAAAGCTTCAAATACGAGTGGAACCATTTAAGGAAAGCAATCAGAATATTTGCAACGTTTGCAAGGAGGAGTATAAAAATACCGTCTATAACTTTAAAGCCAGTGCTGCAATTTTTGAGTTATTGTTTTTTTCGAAAGTAGCTACGTACCCTTCGCTGTTATAAATACATCAATTTCATAAAAACCAGAGCCAATTCAGTACTTTCATGAATATATGTATGTACTATATTAGAGCGGTTTAGAAAAAAAAATTTTTGTATTTTTACGATGTGCCAGCGGAATACAATAGCCTTATACGTCTAGACAAAGCTTCTTGAAAGGATTTTCATTAATATTGAAAACTGGATTGGTATCCGTTGTTTTAAGTTGCCTAACCCCTTTAAAAAATATTGATTTAAAAAGAAATGGTGCGAGTTAAAGAGGTTATCTAATTTACCAACAAAATGGGTATGGTTTTCGGACTATTACCGATCGAGGAATTTGAATTCGTGATTACTTTTTCTTGTTCTTCTTTTTTCTTATAAAAAATTAAAAATTGACAGAAAAAATTAAAAAATACCGATTTTCCACTTTATAGTGGCAAAACCGCCCCATATTATTTTTTCGCCGATCCTGTGGTACAACAGTTTTCATGTGCTTTTAACTGTTCAAAATAATACTATAAGCCGAATATCATTATCATGTTTCAAAACAAAGTTATCTTAGTCTTAAGGCTTTGCTTTACGTTCCATATCTCAGGAGATAGATAAAAGAACGTAGAACTTTTTTTTATTTACGTAATCTATTGTATCTCAGGTTCCTCAATATGCTTGATTTTTCACTCCCTACTTGCAATCGCTGAACAAACTTTTGAATTTTGCGAGCAACGGTGCTGTCGTAAAAAACAAAAACTTTTAAATGTGCTTAAAAGATAACCTCCAATTAAACATAATGCAAAGATCCAAGGACATTGTGTATAATAATTTGTTAGAAGTGATTGGAGTAGAAAATATTGAAGCACATGCTAAAAGAAATTGTTAAATTCGATACATTCGTTTTGTACATCAGATGCTCGAAATTGAAGAGCGGTTGGGCGGGATATCAAAAAATTTGAGAAGAAGTACGAGAAGAACGAGACTCAAAAGGACTATGAGAAGAGGACGACCGAAACAACTTTTTCCCTAGCTATCTAACAGAACGAAGCGCAAAAAGTTCAATGAATTTGTAAGATCCAAATATGAAGTAGGGAAAGGAAACAAACGAAGATTTAGTTAATATCTTACTTACCTAAAAAAAAAAGAAAATCTCTATCCTACGAAGTTTTAAGTATACTAGAACCGCCGGAACTAAATGTAGAATATTTTCAAAGTTGCCTTTCTTAAGTGAAAACATTTGTACACAAACGATTCAACATCGGTTTTAGAGAGGAACTCGAGTTACGTGCGAATCTGTGATCAAAAATGCTTCCAAAAATGGGCAAAGTTTCAATTTGACTGATGGAAGAGAATGGAGCTAATCTTTGTGTTCAGTTAGACCACAGCGCCTTTTATAATTATCAGTGACATTATTGTCTGACCTGTGTTCCAGTGTGTTATGAATTGTAAATATTTTTGAATTTTGTTAGATAAATCATATTACAGAATATTGGGAAAAAGTAAATGAGAAATAAATATTTATGTTGAAGCAAACCCTTTTCTAGTTTGAAATATTTTTGTCCACCTAAAATTTAAAAATTGATCACTGTGCTACGTACGGTGATATATTTTTATATAAGTACATTTGTATATAGTTACGACATATTTTACTACGTAAGTTTAGCATTGTATCAAAAGCTATCAATAAATTAGGACCTTACTAAGGACTGGTACACTTTTTTTTACGTAAAACTTAAGTCACAGAAAAAAAAATTGAAATTGACGTTTAGTGTCAATAAAAATTTTTCAGTCGATTGGCAGTTGCAAGGTTATCAATTATTTGACAGGATGTGCTCGTATACATATGTAAAATACATTATGTAAAATCATTGTACAATGATCTTCGAAGGCATGCAAATCAATCAACAATGTTCATTTTCAAATTCACAACATGCACTTTGGCGCTATTTTAGTAATATTCCAAAAATTATTTTTACCACAGTAAATAGAATTGATGATGATTTTATTAGTTCGACTATTTATCAACCGACCGCTGTAACTTTGCTTCTTCTTTATATCTTGAACCACGTGAAACTTTATCCAGATGAACAGTTTACACAAAACGGAAATAAATGCCGCTCGAGTTTCGAAAACAACATATTGTTACAAGCAATCGCGGAAAGTTTAAAAGTAAATTTATAGAAAGCTGTTTGGTTTTTGGGGCTCTAGAGAAGCCTATGCGATTGAAAAATAATTGAAATTAAACTTTTTATATTAAAACATTCCGGCGATATTTGCAACGTCTATTTATTGGAGTAACACGTAGTATACTAAGTAATATGACTTGTGGAAGATTATGATGCAAATGATAATCAGTAAGTGACTATTTTTTAATAATCTGTACCATTGTTTGTCTCACTCTATCTATCTTAAATACCTTTGAGAAACTATAGTACTTTTTCATCGTTTCAAATTTTTCGTATTTGCTAACTTTCTGTTCTTCGGTATTTTGTATTTGTAGATTGATTTACAAAACGCACGCTGAAGAGCAGATAAGGATACGTTGCTTTAGCTCTGCAGGGAAAAATACGAACATCTTTATTTTCGCGCTGCTGGCAGTTTTATTTAAAGGTTATCAGCATATCTTGCTATGTAGCTATGTACGTACTAAAATTTCGTTATCACGAACAATAGCCAGAGCATAATTATTTTCAAAATTTAGGCAATTATCTACATATTTTGCAGTCATCCAGCAACGGCAGTTCCTAATGAGCCTGAGCATAACACCATGTTCGTTTTTAATTAATTTTTTTTTATATATTACAATATCGCCTGAAGTAAGTATATATGTCTTTATTAATACAATATGTGTACATATTCATTAGGGTGCTTCTTTTGAAATTATGTAGGTTTTTTAACTTTTTTTGTCTAAGTGTAAGCATTGGGTTTAAAAACAACTTACAAAATTAAAGCTTCTTAGCTCCAACCTGTATAAGGCGCGAGGAGAGTTTGTGTCCGATTTCATTAAAACATGCCTAGCCGTGTTTTATTCGTTTTGTGTAAACCAAAATTCCATGCAAGTGCGTGAACCAGCTGAATTTCTAATTCATTTCATTGATTTTTTTGTCTATGGTAAATTTGAAGAATAGATGTCGCACATCGCTAGTAATTGTAGACTCAAACCTAAAATAATCAAAAATATATGGCAACTTATCTTGAATTTGCATAACCGGTTGTAAGTCACGCGAGGCCCTATGCATGCAGTAGCTGCTGGGCCCAAATATTGAAATAAAATCACATACTAAAAACAAAACCCGTGATGAAACAACAGTCATTGATTGATGCTTTGGATCTGCTTTCATTTTTCCTTTTTAATACGTCAAATAGTTTTGTTCTTCTATTTTTTTTTATGCTCGGACAACGAAGAAAAAAACTTTGGTAGGAGACGCTTTAAAAACAGTTCAAAAGCGTTTATAGCAATTTAAAAAAAAAAGATGTTTACTGACGAGTGGGGCCCCTTGCCGCGATAGGCCCCGCAGAACCATACGTGCTTGGGGGCCATAAAACCGGCTCTGATTTTAAAATAGAAGTTTTGTCAAACACTGTCATGCCTCCTAGTGCTCAGTAGCAGAATCATAAAAGGTGAAACTTATGCGTTTTATTGCGATACTGTCATAGCTCAAAAATTGGAGAAAAACGCCTTTAAAGCTTTCAATAAATTACTTTTTATATGAAAATTCAATGAAGTATGTGTACGCGAACTCTTCTCACGAAGCAAATTCATGATGCCTTTCTTAATTTTTCAAACCAAATAAAACATGAAATGGCGGTCTTGCAGCAAACGAGCGCTATGTATATCCATAGAGGATTTGTTTTGCGTACCCATTGGGCCTACAGAAAATTAATCCAGAATTTCAGCTTTCTAGATCAAACCTGTGAACGACGCATACAGAATTTGTTTTCCATATAAACAGAGAAATATGGAAAAAAACGTTTCTTCCCTGTTTATTAAATGAGAAGCAAACACTGTTTGCGCCATTCACAGAAAGATCTAGAAAGCTGAAATTTTGGAAGAGTTTTCTTCACATTTTTTATCGCCCACACTGGATTTTAGGATAAACTAGTTTTTCCTAGGAAAAATTAGTAAATCCGAAGGGTGTTAAGCCTAGGAAAACTTTAGTATGTTAAGGTAAGTGGGCGGCCTGTGGCCATGACTAAGGGCTTACATCCTGCAATATGTACATCACTGGCTTTGCAGGGGCCTTCGGCCGCGGTTCACCGTAGTGTATCCAACGCCGGTGTGTTCGCGAAGCCCGTATTGGACATAATATAGTGAAGCGCGTTCAAAGGCCGCCATGTATTGAAGGATGTAATCCCTGAGCCGCGGCCGAAAGCCACTCACTTACCCTAACATACTAAAATTTCAAAAAAATTGGCACTTAAATTATAATATAACTCTAGTTCATCCAAGGCTAAACTGGTTCATCCTATCATACTTCGGATAAACTAGTTTGCCCCAGGAGAAACTAGTTTATCTGGTAACATATCCAATGCTAAGACATGGTTGCCACTTGACACTTTTTTTCTGTACCAAATTGCTTAGAAAATGTACCAAATAGGAAAAAAATGTACGAACATTTTTAATGGTCAACACTGTTATTAACATATGCATATGTTTTATTGTAACTTAGTCAAAAGAATATAAGCGCCTTTCCAGATGATTCCAACAGCAATCTTGGTTTTTTATCATAAGCGATCTGAAAAAACCAAATTGAGCATAAAAGTCAAAAATATTTTGAAGAAATGAAAAACTTAATTTATTTAAAGGCACTCCAAAATAAGACTAATTTCATTTGGTCAATGGAATAGACACAGCTTTAAAACACATTGAACACTTCCACTACCTCATACGGTGGCGTTATGCTGTTAATCCACAAATCATTGCAACATAAACAGATTCAACTCAATAATGATTTTGATGCAATAGCTTGCGAAATACAATCTAAAATTAAATTTTCTATTATATCAGCATACATCCCTCCACAAAACAGATTCACCTATAATAACCTTTACAATGTACTCAATTTACCAACTAATCCTACTATAGTTATTGGTGATTTTAATAGCTGGCACAACTCTTGGGGTTCACCTACTAATAACCGCAAAGGTACAACTTTACATAAGTTTATATGCCAATCAAATATTCTTCTCAACGATGGATCACCTACCTCTCTATGGAAAATAGACAAAAACCTCTCGGGTAGTGACCATTTTCCTATTATCATTACCTTATTTCCTCACCATAATCAAAATACTCTATTCAATAAACCTAAATTCAAACTTAAACTAGCTGACTGGCCTCATTTCAGAGAAACATCAAAATTCTTTAATACACAATACCCTATAAGCTCTAACATTAATAAAGAAACTGCCACTATTAACAGAATCATCCTCCAATCTGCTCATAAATCAATCCCACAATCTTCAACAAAAAACACACATAGCCGCTCCGTCCCGTGGTGGAATAATAAACTCGAAAATCTCAAAAAAAAGAAAAATAAACACTGGAACGCATTTAAAAGGAATTTGACCAATGAAAATTTAATTAAATATAAAAAAGCTAATGCTTTACTCAAACGTGAAATTAAAATTACTAAAAGAGCTTCAGTGTACGACTTCACTTCAGAAATAAATCCATCAACACCTATAGCTAAAATTTGGTGTAATATAAGAAGATTCTGTGGATATAAAACCACTCAAAACATACATTGTATAATTCCTTCCAACCCTCCTAGTCAACCCCTAATAAATCAACATTCAATTGCCAATGAATTTTGTAATTTTTGGTCCAAAAATGCCTCAAACAACAAATTTCCTACAAGTTTCCAAAATAATAAAAGCAGGACTTTTAATTCCCCAATTATCATCAATCCATCAGATCGAGCGCTTATAATCGAAAAGGACATTAACTACATCGAATTTATGTCAGCGTTAACCAAATTAAAGGGCAATACTCCGGGCTTAAACAGAATTTCTTACCCAATGATAAATAACCTTTCATACGAAACTAAACAACGCCTTTTAAATCATTACAATAACATTTTTATGAACAACATTCCACAATCATACAAAGCCAGCGTAGTTATCCCAATTTTAAAGCCCCAATCCAACAAAACTGAAGTGAAATCATATAGACCCATTTCACTTAACCCCTGTATATCTAAGTTACGAGACAAAATAATTGCGAACAGACTCTGGTGGTTTGTTTCTCACAAACTAATCGATAACCACCAAATGGGATTCAGAAAAGGCAAATCAACTTCAGATACCCTACTTTACATAGACTATCAAATTGCAAATAGCTTAGCATTTCAGAAACATATTTCAATAGTGTCTCTTGACTTCGAAAAAGCATTTGACAATATCGGCGTCCATACAATAATAGATCAGCTACTTGCTTGGAAATTGGGTCCAAAAATAGTTAACTACATTCTTAACTTTATGAATAAAAGAAAAATCATAGTAAGAATTGGCAAACACCTCTCAAACTCTCGCCCACTTGAAAATGGTATTCCTCAAGGATCTCCAATATCAGTTATTCTATTCCTCATAGCTTACAATAAACTCTGTACAGTTATATCCAGACACAAAAAAATAAATTACTGTGCATATGCTGATGATTTTCATCTAATTATTAATCTTAGCAGGAAAAAGAATCAAAACATAAACTTGAATAAACTCTTTCAAGACATTGCTGATTGGTGTAATTACTCTGGAGCGATTCTTTCCACATCGAAATGCAAGCATATACACTTCTGTCGTCAACATAACTGTTCTTGCATAATAACAACTAATAACTTACAGTTCGAAGAAGTAGAAAATTTAAGAATTTTAGGAATTATTTTCAACAAGCGATACAAATGGAACAATCACATAAAGTTCTTGAATTCATCACTTTCAAACAAACTTAATTTAATCAAATGCTTATCTAGTAACAAATTAAATTGCAACATGTATTCCATAATTAATGTTATTAAGTCCCTTATAATCTCAAAAATTAATTTTGGAATTTACCTTTATGGTTATTCTGCTAAATCAAGTTTAAATAAAATAAAAATACCATTAAATGCAGCTATCAGAGCTGCTCTTGGAGCCTTTAGATCTACACCCATTAACAACTTGCTTTTTGAATCAAATCTTTTCTCTATTGATAACCAAAGAGACTTCTCAACTTCCAAACTTTTTAAATCTCTTTTAGGAAGCAACAACAGTCTTCTGCATAATATTGTAGTCAAACACCAAAACTTAAGTAGTTCCAATGCAATTAAATCTACTATTTTCAGAACAATATCTATTTGCAATAGCTTTGACATTCCAACTTTTTGTCCAAATTCTATTGAAAACCCTCATCCCTTGTGGACTTTTAACCCTTCTTCAATCGACACATCTCTACGATGTCTTATTAAATCTGATACTCATCCAGAAATATTTCGTTTAGCTTTCCGTGAAATTCAAGGAAACCATCCTAACTATTCATTTATATTTACTGATGGCTCAAAATCTACCAATAAAATTAGTTTCAGTGTAACGTTTCTCGATAAAGTCATAAAAATTTCTAATCTACCTTTATACAGCTCAATATTTTCTGCTGAAATTATTGCCATAAACGAAGCTGTAAGGTATGCTATGAATGAAATCAAAAACAATATAAACTTAAACTTTATTATTTGCACTGATTCGTTATCTTCGTTAGACTCGATATCAAACTTAAATAACTCTGATTATTACCCATTCCAAATTAGAAACTCTCTTATTGAGTACTATTCAAAAATAAAATTAATTTGGATCCCAGGACATGTCTTAATAGAAGGTAATGAATTTGCAGACCAATCTGCAAAAAATGCCAATAATGCACCTCTTATTTACACCAAAAATATAATGAAAAAAATATAATGAAAAAAATATAATGAAAAAAAAACACATTGAACTATGGGAATCTACATCCGACTGGTACAGGCAAATCAACAATGAAAAATTATCTGGAAAAGATTTTCATATTTTAACAAACCCAAACTTACCCCGGAAAGAATTTATAAAATTTGAACGTCTACGTCTCGGACATACCAAAATTACGCACGAATACCTCATAAACAACAACTCCCGCACTTCCTGCCCATTTTGCAATCCAACAACTCCAATAAATTTAACTCACCTCCTATCACACTGTCCAAAATTCCATTACACTAGAAGACGCATATTTCAAAATACAAACCCTTTGTCTTTAATTTCTAATCCTAATTTAGATAATATATTCAAAATTATAAATTTTCTAAAAATTACTGATTTATATAAACATATTTAAAAAATTAAAATATTATAACATAGCTATTAACTATAACCAAAATTAAATTGTAATAACAATCATTAATAGTATTCTAGATACATATATAATAAGTTAAGCTTAAGGCCTATGACGCCAAAGCTATATATCATATTAGCTATAAATTTTAATTTATTGTTAATATTTATTAAATAAATAATAAATAAATTTCATCTTATGCCGATCTTAAAATTTTTTTTTTTGGTTTGGGCGCAATGAATTTGTTGAAATTTTGATAAGCTAAAAATTAGTATTACTTTCTAGCCATTTTTGAACCAAAAAATTCGATTTGAGACCACTGTGGAACGGAGCGAAAAGGATATTAATTTTCGGAAGAATGAACTCCAACAACGATTTATAACAAATTGCGTCCATAGTTTCATCAATAAAAATCAGCTTGACTGTACCATGAAATGTTATCGCTCACTACATCATGACAGCGACCTCGCTGCTATGACGGCGACTACGAAGAACATTGCCTTTCTTTAATCATATAAATGGTGTAATGATATCCGTCTGGACCATCCAAATTATAGTGGTTGTATCAGAACAGACAACCAATCGCCAATCATTGACCAATGAGTCATTTTCCACATTCCAATTCATGTGATCTCTCGCGAATCGAAGTCGTTTGCAGGTTTGATCTAGACAGCTGAAATTTTGTGAGAATTTTCTTTAAACCCGATTTCATTATATAGGCCTATGAAACCGCAAAGAGAACTCCTTCCTATGTATATTGTTCGCACGAAAAATGTGGGCGTAGTTTAACAACGAGGAGTGACACATCCCATGCAACTTAAACACCTAAAATGCTGTATCTTAATTGACGCCTTAGGCAGATTTTTTCTAGGGAGACAAACTTTGTCCACGACGCTTACAGGTTTGAGCTAGGAATCTTACATTTTGTGACAATTACTTATTTTTAATCCCCATGCTAAAGCATAGGTTAAAATAAAATAAAAAACTCAATTAAACTTCAAAATAAACACCCTAACATGTGAACATACATACATAATAGAGGTCTGCATGAGTGCACTCGAAACGATCATCATATAAACTTCCAAATGCAATAAACTTCAAGCGCTTGAACTTGTAGAATATTTTATTTCCGATTTATTTGCAAGTGCAGCACTCGCATCTCCTGCTTGGTGTTTCGATTCGTTTTGATTACTGGTTTTTGTACACAAGCACTCGATGGACTCGTAACGTGGCGAGTGGCTTGATGGTCGTTGAGAGTGCACTCATGCAGACCTTTAATGGTACGTGTATTTTTAAATTCACATTCACAGGGACCCATTGTGCTTATACAAAAGATTTTCAATAACTTCCGCAAGTTGTGTGGCTTCTGTCCTAGCGCATTTTATCTTTAAATCTATTTCTGCATCTGGATACTATTCAGATTTTGTTTCAATAAATGAGTTCATCACCAAATTAAGGTAAGCTTGACGAACTTTACTGTTCAAAGTTGTATTTTTTCGTATAGGAATATGTACATACATAAATTTTGAACTGATGGTGGGAGAACATTTTTCGGAATGCCTTTTCCAAGTGCCAAGTGATTCATTAAAGACTTCTCGCAAACATTGCAAAAATCCATTTCTTTTATATTTGCTGGCCATGGAAATTGAGACAGCAACTCTGGGCGAAATATTATTTTAATTTTTTAATTATATATATATATATATATATATATATATATATATATATATATATATATATAATTATATATATAATTATTTAATTGTAAAAAATGTATGTAAAATGAAGACCAAATTTTATGTAAGTATTTTACATGCCTTTTGTTTTGTTCTTCTTCGCTGTCTGAGGTGGAGGCTTCTCGTGAGATTTATCTTTCCGTATAACAAATCTGAACTTAAAATGTTACATCATGACGAAATCTTAGATTTTAATAAACTCTTTTTCCATATTTTAGCAGCGCTGATTCGAGTTTCTTATATATGTAGGTTCAGTACTTGAAAAGGAACAATCTCAATCGAAATGAAATGTTGGAAATTTTTAATTCTATTATAAAGTTTTAAAAACTTTTCGTTTCATACTTTTCATCGACAAAACGTACCGAATCAAAAAAAAAGTGTACCAAATGAAAATAAATGTACCAAATGTGGAAACCGTGCATATGCCTATGATTATGAAAAAAAAAATGTGACCGTGGTCTTACAGCACGGTGTGGCACCTCCCATACGGCTTAAATACCTAAAACGTTATATCTTGGCACCAGAGAACTGCAGTGAGCCACTCATAATTTTTGGCATTCATAAATCCTTTGAAACTTTCAGCAGATTCACCGCTCACAGAAAATAGCTACCATTCCGTCTCATGGCGAAGTCTGTGAATGTGAGTGTGTTTCACAATCACTTCTAGTGAATGCCGTTTCCTTTCGTATGAGTATATGTGTGTTGCGTGAGCTACTTCTTACTCCAATTTTTGCTCCAATTGATGAAGAAAGGTCAAAAATGCATTTTGGACATTACTTGGCGTGGCTCTGGACCCTGGAAATGCCCGTTATCGACCCATTTTCTTAAATTTTATTTTTGCTCCAATCGATGGGATGATGGTCGAAAATGGATTTTACTCACTACTCAGTGTGGCTCCGGACACTAGAATGGACTATTTTTGACCCGAAAATGGATCCCAGGACCATGGTACCCGTTTTTGATCTATATTCGTGAAAAACTATGGGGTTTTCAAAGGAGAGATAGCTCGAAAAATAGTTTTGGACATAACAAAGGGAGATTAGGGACCCTGAATAGAACCTGAAAATGGGTTCCTGGACCGTGTTTCCCGTTTTTGATCCATTTTCGGGAAAAAATTTTGTTTTTTCAAACGAAAGATAGATCGAAAAATAGTTTTGAACATAATTAAGGGAGACTCGGGACCCTGGATAGAACCGTTTTTGACCTGAAAATGGGTCCCTGGATCGTGGTTCCCGTTTTTGATCCATTTTCGGGTGTATTTTACTCGCATTTTCAGCCACACGAAAAATGTGGGAGTGCTAAGACAATAGTGGGAGGCACCTTCTATACAACTAAAGTGACTAAACCGCTAAATCTTGTCACCTAAGGCAGACTTTTTCTACATTTAAATTAATCGGAACAATTAATTTTAAGCCTCAACCTAACATGTAGGTTTCATATAAACTCCCTAATGTACACATACATATGTACATATATAGAATTAAAAACAGCGGTGTGTGCAACAGGAAAATGGAAATAAAATTTTAAAAAATTTAACTTTAAACGAGAAAAAAATCCATTTTCTAAAGTTTGTACTCAAATTTTTATTTATAAAAATTTTGCAATTTTGGTGTCAACCCTCTACTTATAATTTTTTCAAAAATATGAATAAAATAAATTTTCTTCATTTTTACTAAAATTTTGAAAAATGAAACTTTGCAGCTCTGGTAGCAACCCTAAAGGTTTTGTTTCTCTTTTTAAATCGGGGATATGCTCGAAAATGAGAAAATTATCGGATTTTCAGCATTTCCGAAGAATTCTAGAAAAAGAGATTATTTTGAACATGTCTAATATGCATACGTATGTGAGCTTAAGATGTTGTCTTTATGAATAAATTTAATTTATACGTTTTAACCTTTAACACATTTATACGACAATATCATTTTTGCGTTATGGTTTTTTTGTCTTAGCAAATATTTGATTTCGCATAAACAAACAATAAACAGCGCAAATAATTTCCATATGAAAGTCGCCAATTGCGTTATGATTAATTCGTCGAATAAAGCGAAAATGTCGTGACAATAACAGATATTAATTTCTTTATAGCGACGGATGAAAGGCTCATGACGAGCTCTGTGATATGATGCCTTCACGTCTCGAGCACATAAATTTTGTTTCTTCATGCTGGATGTCAACCACTATGATTTTTCTCTTGCGAGGTCAAGCTCTCGAACCCAAACATTCCACAATTTTTGTGTCATAAGTTTCGGGATTTATACTACTTCATACTCGGAGCAAATTAAGTTTAGGTCTTCGTTTTCGGAAGTACACTAGAGCACAACTGGCTGATAATGTCAGCGATCATTTCCTTTATAAAATTTAGAATAAGTTAAATAGCATTAAAGAAATAGATGGAAAATAAGTAAAAATTAAAAAAACAAAAAGAGATTTGGGAAACAATGAAAAAAAAATTTTTTTTTTCAATTGCGTTAAGATTTTTGTACAGTGAAATCCACATTATTAAAGAAAAAGGTCGTCTTGAATCCGTTTTATTTAGAAAAACGTATCCGGAACGGACCCATTTTATTTGCAAAAAACGAATCCGAAACGAATCCGAAACGAATCCGTATATGAAGTCCGTTTCGGATTCGTTACGGATCCGACAAAGCGAACTATCCTTCCGTTTTTTCGAGAGGAATTTCATACGACAACGGATCCGAAACGAATCCGTTTGGCACATTGGGTTGAAACACAACAACAAAAATAATTATATTCAGGTAAGCATACAACAACAATTAGTACTCACACAATAACAAGAACACAACAACAATAAATGCACTTACAGATCAAATATTATGCTTCTTTCCACTTTAATTGTTAATTAAGCATTAACCCTTTCGTTGCTTTTATACAATATACTGAACAAAAAAAATTGTCACTGTTTCTTTTAAAATTTTGAAAAACCAAATTTAACTTTTAACTCCAGCATGCTTTTTCAAATTTAAATTTGAATAACAATGGGATTAAAGTTACTTTTTTATTTGACTTTGAAAAACAGTCTACTTTACATCCGTGTGTTCTAAGGGAATGCGCATACAATTTTTTGTTTTTTGAGCAGGTAATGAATAATTTTATTAAAATTATATAAGCTTAACTTGAAATCAACTAACCTATTCTTAGTAGCAAATCATAATTTTTTTAAAAAAAAGTGGAAAAAAAATTGATTTATTAGGTTAAAAAAAGTGTACAATATGTTGTACAAATTCCTCTAATGCTAATGTACAATATATTGTGCATAAATAAGTTGATCAATATATTGTACAAAATACGGGAAAGGTTGTTAGTTTTTTCAAATATTTCCCGCAACTTGTTATAAAATATCTGATATTGTTCTGCTTTGTAAGAGTTTTTGAATATTTTAAATTTACAGAAATAATTTTACAATGGGTTCCCGAAAAAAAAATTTATCAGTCAAGAAAATTTTTGACTTTTCGGACAGGGTACATTGAGGAAGATGAAAATGAAAATGCGGAACGAACTGAAATCAGGACTACAGGTGAAAATCGTGTTGGTCAAATTCGTCGAAGTTGACGTCATCGATGCTCGAGATGAGTTCCTGATAAATTCTTTTATACGACGTAATGAGACTGACGAACAAATTTTTGAGAACAATTTTAAGGACATTCCCGATATTGTAACAGCATGCATTAATAGGTTTGGGACAGCATTACTGAGTTCAGATAAAGAGCTGGAAAAGCGCGGACGCGGTGCATCAGATTCGTTAGTGAGCAACGATAGGAAAATTTGCTTGATTAAGTGGCAGGATAGCAGGTCTATTTATATTCCCTCAAAATGGTCAAGAAGACATTGTTAAGATATGCTGCTATGAATTGAAGTGGTTTTTGGAAGTTAAAAGGACAGAAATATTGCGATTGTATAACTCGTAAATGAGCGGCGTGGACTTATTAGATCCATTAAGAAGCTAGTAGAAAATATTTATTAGGTTATTAAATGGTCTGAGTTTGAATTTCGTTGATTTTTCTATGTTGGCTTCTGGCAACTTTATAAAAAAATTACTAAACTAATCCAAGCATTCCGACAAAAAATTTAATGGATTTACTGCATTTTTGAATGAGCGTGACAAATTTTGTGCTCTTTGAAAAAAATTGTTACCCCTTGGACATAACCCCCGATGGACTGAACCATCCTACAAGGTGTAAGAATGCTGGTTGCACAGGACGAACCTTTTATAATGGCATTAAATGTAATGCACATTTATGTATTGCACGCGAAAAGATTTGTTTCCAAACTATCCATAAGTTTTCTGGAATCTTAAACTCTAGAAAATTGAGATATTTTTTTAATAATCATAAAATTTATGTGTATTCTTAAAAGCATTTCAATACTTTTTCTAAAATACATACATACATTTAATCAGAATCTTAAAAAAATTTTATGCTCTTAATGCTATGCTATTTGTACCTTTTTATGTAAAGTGCATTCATGTTTGTGTTTTTCAATAAAAAAAAAACTAAAAATAAATAATGATTTTCCTCAAATTTTACTCCGTCGATGCATTTTGGTTAATGTATCGTACAAATTTTCCAAAGGTCTATAACCTTTCTCAAAAACTTTTATCCAAACTATTTTGTGTTTTATTGTTAAAAAATCCTAAATCTGTGAGAATAAGAAAAAATTAATTTTTTTTGGTCCAAAATGAAAAAGTTGATATGAAAGGGTTAAATATTAATTGTAAAATAGGCAAAAAAAATATGGTATAAAAAGAAATAGAATTCATTGAAGTTAAGTTTAGCCTCAGCAGCAACTCATTTGTTTAATTTCTTAGTTAATCCAAGGGCGTGCAATTAACTTAGATGCATCGCAATTCGCACCAATAACATGTATAACTTAACCATATGATTTCAAGCACTGTCTACTATTTGCTATCTGCATCGATCATGCCTGGTCTCTTTTAAGTACACATAACTATGTTCATATATCAACGAGCTAGACAAATTAGCCTGCCTGTAGAAAGATGAATCATAAATAAACTGTACATACTGATTTGTTTTTATTTGATTTGAAACAAGGAAAAATTAATAACACGAATAATATTAAAAAAGTCAATCTCACATTAATGCCTATATATAGCTTTTTCCCAAGTAGCACACGTTGAGAGTTTTGGCAAATACAGAGCTTTTATAGGAAAAATCATTGCTGCATTGATTTCCTTGCTACTACGAATTGATCAGGAATGCACTGTAATATTGCTTAAAATGCGCTTTCGGGAATCAGAATTTAGCATTTCACATATGTTTAAAAAGTTATAGTCTAAGAACTGGCTACATGAAATTGCACTGATCGAATATAGCCGTGATTTTGTATCATAAGTTTCCAATGACATCGTCAAAGCTAGCGTCCATTTTGCAGAAATCGCATTAAAGGCGAAGAGCGTGAGTCAACGGCCGAAAGTATTAAGTTTTCTT
Source organism: Meiosimyza decipiens (assembly GCA_963680825.1). NCBI lineage: Eukaryota > Metazoa > Arthropoda > Insecta > Diptera > Lauxaniidae > Meiosimyza > Meiosimyza decipiens. The sequence continues at coordinate 45,467,031 of OY804260.1, forward strand.
AAAAAAAATTGACAAGATATAGCCAGAAATTGACTTATTTTTACAAAAGGCGGTTTAGTATAGTAAATAAAGCACTGCAAAAGTCGTCCTTTATATCAACAATGCGCAGTATTGCCTTCCTCGTTGTTTTGTGTACTCGTTTTGTATAGTGGCTTGCTACACTCGTAACAATGCTTACACAGCACAAGTCGCTTGTTGTCGTGATGCTGTTAGCTTGATTCGGCATAACACGATATTCTGTTGACCACTTACGACAACATCAATAACAACACATGACATCGAAAAGTGGATAAGGTAATGCGTATGCAGCGAGTACACTATTGCTTTTGCTAATACGCGTGTGGCGGCGAAAAACAAAACAGAGCGTTAGAATCTATAAAATAATACGTGAACATCGAAACTTATGATAAACTTTTTAGTGTTTATTATACAGAGAGGGGATTGAAACTTAGGTATTTCATTGGAAAGGTATTGTTCATAGATGTGCTCAAAAAAAAATGTATGTATTTTTGTGTTAAGGCTAGGAAAATAAAGAGAACATGCGCACATGATTCCCCCATACAAAACGCTTTAGCCAATTAAATGAAATCATTTTGATAACGTCAAAATTTAAATGGGTCATTCCATCTATAATGGGCCTATCATTACTCTCATGTTTTTTAAATAGGCTGAAACTTTTTTTAGTGATTGGTCTGTCATGTAGAAAATATAAAAAATTTCGATAAAATTTTTTTGACCAATATTATTGCTTAAAAAAAAAGTTTTAAATTGTGTTCAAAAAAACTCGTAACTAAAACGAAAAAAATCATTGATGATATATATTATATTTTTTTAGGTAGTTGTGTACTAGTAGATGACAAAACAATTGCAAATCTGAATAAATGAAGGCCTGAACGGTTTCTATGTGTAAGATAAAAAAATTGACTTTCCAAGTAAACATCAATTTCCCAAATACGCCATCATCGATTTCAGCCTTTTTAGGTTCAAAATTTTCAGAACATACAGGAGTACTATTTCTGAAAATTGCATCCATTTTTTTTCATTAAGGACACATCGAATGCAATGATTACAAGAGAACAAAATTAGAATCAAGCAATTTTTATTTCATAAGTTAAACCGAATTCGGGCGGTTGACGTAACTCAAAAATTACAACTGATATGACTGGATGAAATGCAATAGAATTGCGGCATACGACGGCGCAATTAGAGCTAGTTTTAATTTTTCCTTCGCAGCAGACAGATCAGTGTAATCTTGTACCAACTTGCGTCTCTTACGGAAAAAAAAAATTCACTTTTTAAGAAAAGATTAACTAAAATTTGTATGAAAATAATAAATAGGTATAAAAGGTATAATAAATTATACACTTAAAAGTTTACTTATGTATGTATGTATATACCAACTGATACCCATTTTGTTGAGATCAGTTAAAAGGTTCGCAGCTTATACTCTTAGTAATTTTTAGAACATTCATATGCAACTACCGATATTTCACAAGCGAAAAATGTCGTTCAAATATCCTGCTCTTTCAGTAAGAAAACCTTAACTTGGAAGAAGCATAAGAAATTCGAAGTGTTGCTAAAGTTATATTGCTTCAAGATTTTTCACAACTAAATACCTGCTGGAATCTGTTGTGCCTGTTCGCGAACAAATGCTGTGACAACTTTTCTATGCGGCGTCGTCTAAGACCCTACCTTAGACCAACAATGTCTGAAGATCAGCTTAACGGAATCGGCTCATATGTACATCGCGATCTCGAAATTAATGTTCGAAGAGTTTTGGACTAGTTTTTTTTGCAGTAACTCGCAGAAAAAGCTTCTTACATAATGATAACTAATTACCGAATCAGAACTTATGAATGTCTATATATTAAGACGACAAGGAAAAATCGATTGTTTGAAATGTTCAGGCCTCCTGGTCTGAAACGGTTTCATAGCCCGTTAAGTAAAATTCTGTTAAGTTTCAGCCAATTTATTAAGAATTAGAGGGAGCCAGTTTCATCTGAAGTGTTCTTAAAAATGTTTATTGTCCCTTGATGCTGGTAAAATCAAACGAAATGTAAGTTAACTTTCAGAATACCAACTAGAGAACTTATGTCTATCATGTATTTATATTGACTGGCTTGACTAGATAAAGCACTAATTTGGTCAAAAAACTTTTCATGGAAAAAAAATTGAAAAAGAAAAAATTTTTTAACTGTCGACCTGTAAACTAGTCAAAAACTCTTTTGTAGACCTTAAAGGTATCTTTGACTGCAAGGCCCACAATGAAAATCAAAAATAAAATAGAAATATAAATGTTATTTTTCTAGAAAAAAATTTAAACAAAACTATTTTGGGCCTAAGCACTAGTGATAAATAATTTTTATATATTTTTGTCTCATGGACTTTGAAAAGATATAATACATATGTATATACTATACACACATAAGCATATTTGTTTATATAATATATTTATAAAACCATTTCTGTATTTTGGTATTTTTTGTATGCTTTGTAATCAAAAATACTTTTTTTTCGAACTTCATAAACTGACATGAAATATCCAATTAAAACCCCCCTTAGATGATTTCAGTGCATGGGCCTGACTTTAAGCCAATATTGTTATTTTACAAACACATAGTCTCAAGCCATAATATTTATTGTTATATACACCCAATTCTGTTTTTACACGGTCTTTTTTTACACGGTTTTGATTTAACACGGTCTAGAAAAAAAAATTTTTTTCCGTTTTTACACGATTTGATTCGATTTAGCACGATTATAAAAAGCCATTTGATTTAAATTTTAAAGAAAACTATTTTTACTAGTGATAACCCCCGAAAATCGGGTGAGTGTTCTGTACACACTAACCAGATCTGAGTTTTACAATTTTTGTTAATGAATTTTTAATGATTTTTAATTTGTTTTAATTTACTTTAAGAATTGAATTATGTACTCTTTGTTTATTAATTTATATTGTTTTTTGTATTAGTTTTCAGTTCCTAAACTTGCGATAATTTTATAAATATGTTACTTTAACTGTAATAATTGAATTGCCTTTTGTTTTTACGAAATAAACTGTGCATGAATGCACATACAAATTTAATTTGGCTTTTATAAGAGTTTTTTTTTTATGAATCATTTTTTTTAACTATTTTTTCAGGGTATAGAACTATTCCCCTTTTTTTCTATCTTTCGGTTTTTTCTGGAACGTATCTACCGTGTAAAAACAGAATTAGGTGTAATTTGCTTATAATCTTAAGATTGAGTGCAAACAAAAGTATAAAAAAAAATTTATAAACTGTTAGTGTTTTAGGGACACAACATCATACTCCACGTGCGACAGCGAAAGTTCATCGCTGAAACGCAAACTTTCAATGTAGAACCAAAACATGTTGAAAATAAAGACAGAAGCAAGGTAAGGCCGCATTGGCTGATACTTCGAACAATGCTGGAGAAGAGGTGCCAAATTTTAGAGTTTGCCGTTATTGCAAAAATGTGTGCAGGTATAACAAGGAACTACTTCGAATTTAGTAAGACACAATTTCTATGTGAAAAATTGTTGCAAAGCAATGTTGAAACTAAAATTACCATAACATACCATTATTCTAAGCAAAAAGCAACTAGTTTATGTACGAAATGCTGTATTAAAGACCCTTCCAGGTAATCCCAGATGAAATGCTGAAAATAATTTTTGAATCTTTGTTGTAATTGGAGCCCAATATCTCATCTCACTACAATTTCTCGAAGTACTAAGCTTCTAGATCGTTTTAATCAAATTAAAGAGAAACTGTTGGCATTCAAGGAAATAGGAAATGGCGTCAGAACTGATATGTATACAGACGATTTCTATAAAATCACTCGCTATTCCTTTCATAAGTGAAGGAAAACTAATTAATAGACTGTTAGGACTCAAATCAATAGAAGGAGAGAGAAATACTAGTAAGTTGACTATTAAAGTAAGATTCGTTCGTTTAAGAAAATTTTTAGACTTAATGACGAACTGAATTTTTCGACTATTTTGTTTATCAATGATAACCAAAATAAACGTGCGTAGGTGATCGAAAGTGAACGAAACATTTTCACGAGTTGTGTTGTTCCGTAAGAACCGAACTTCGAACCCTCACTACTCGTCTTAACAACTGCTTCGGTTCTTTGGCTTACGTAACATTGTGGTTCTAGTATCAACGAGCGTAAACGTTCGTTCAGTTGCTATCGTCTCGTCAGTTTTATTTTGGCTTAGACACTTGTTGCTCAATAGAACTGTACTGTCGCACTACTTCATTTGCTTGTAAATTGCTGCTTCATTCTACAGTTGTATGGCGCAAGATGTCTACGCCGTTGTTGTCGTTGACACTAAGAACAGTAAAGCAAAGTTTTAAAAACATTTAAAATTCAAATTCAGTTATGTCCATTGGGGAAACTCTGACATCTTATGACAATAACTTACTTTAATTTTTTTTTTTAATATTTGCAAAAGCTTATAGGGAGCATTATGTCTTATGTGAAAGCTTAAAGCCAAGGATCGCAAATCGTCCCATAAACTCTTCGAGCTACTTTACTCGAATTACTCTCTGAATTCATTTCAGTGGAAATTTCTATTTAAATGATTGCTGAAGAATGATGGGCAGGATGATTTGGAAATATTTTTACTTCGAATCGGATTCCGGTGTTTTCTGTTTATGAGGTCCGTTTCGGATCCGTTACGGATCCGGCAAAGCGGACGATCCTTCCGTTTTTTCGTTCAATAGTTCTGTTTTGTGCGAGTCTACTGATGACTCGAACAACGTCGATAGAACCATTGTACGCGACAGCAAATACACTGAACGACAATGTGCTCATCGAGCGTTATATACGATACGTGCGGTCAACACTAAATTATCGCCTATATCGAAATATCAGCCAGAAATTTCTGCTTATCGTACTCGGTCATGCGAGAAATAATTTATTCTTGAGCGCGTATACATCACAATCGTCTGCAAAATAAATTTTATGTACTTTTTATGAATATAAATAAGAAACGCACTATATTTTTAGTAAACGCACACGAAACGTAAATATTTGATTTTTTTTTTCTGAAAACAAACTAATAAGTTCTAATATTTGCCTTGATGCCGGAAAGGTTTAGAACAGGCATGGCCAGAAGAGCTGAAGGAGGGAGCTGGAAATTGCAAATCACTTGATTAAAAGAGGCAGTACGTAAATTTGCTAACTCAAATTGCAAGAAATAAAAAAAAAATACAAAAAATCTGAGTAAACGATCGCAGAAATAATTACGTACAGTTGTGGACAACATAAGGTCATCCAAAACAAAATATTGGTAAATATTTATAAAGTTTTACCACAAAAAGCGTATCATCCAGATAAAATATGGTGGTTGAGAGAGAAAAAATGAGGGTAAAATGACAGCTGATCACTTCTCCTCCAAAAAAAAATTTAATTTTTCACCCAGACAAATTTCTTGTGGCTAAAACTTGACGACTGTCAAAATCATAGACAACGAGACTAGAGACTCACTTTTGACAAGTGAGGGAAAGGAAATTTTCTGTCTCAATTGTATCTACCCAGTACTTGCCTCATAAAATATTTTTCAGCTCTTAATTTTATTTCACTTGTTGAAAGGTTGTGTTAAGAAGGAGCAACATAATAAAAAGCTGGAAATCAAAACATTTTTTGGTAAATGCACATTTATTCAATTAAATAGTTGAGCGATTTTTGACTAAAAAGGAATCAAGTTCAATGTTTCCGAAATGATCAACCCGATAATTTTTTCTGAAATAATGTTTTTCGATGCGCACAGTTTTAAAATAAGAAAGTTATGTGTCTCCGAGAGTAGATGAGCGTCACCAACTTCTGATTCTATATCCGCTTCTAAAGTAAACTTATGCTAAAGATATAGAAATCAGGTACAAACCTTTAAAGTCGGTCATTCGCTTTTTGAGTTATATCCTATTTATCAATAATATTCTCAAAAAGGTTTCACTTGGCTTGTGGTCAGAAGGTATTAACCAAATGGTTATGCAACTACGACACAGGCTCTAAACCCTTAACCCTGCCGTTGTTTTTTACTAAAATACGCGCAACTTTTTGGTCAGTTTTAATTTTTTACCCATTTTTGTGTATCATCCGATTTGACATGTTTAATTTTTTACCACAAAACCCGGATGATGCAACCCTATAATAGGCTAGCTATTGATTTAGAAATATACATTAAACTATTACACACGTTAAACGACAATGAAAGCCGACGTATTTATCAAATTAATGTCAGCCTGTGATCCATTTAAAGTCATCGTTGAAAAATCAACTGAGCTGGGGCTTCAAGTATCCTCTCGTTCTGTGAGGTGGAAACTAATCTGTTGGAATAATATCGCAAAAGGTGCCGATGCTGACTTTTAAGCATAGAAAAATCGTTTGCTGAGTACCTGCCCAATAAATGTAGCATATCGCGAACAGCATGATGATTTTTTCTATGCCACGGGTTCAAATTATTCCGATAAGATTGTCAGCAATCGGTTGAACCATTTGTGGTTAGATTATTCCTTCATTTCGTAATTCGTAGAATGCTCCGATGGGCGACCTAGCCCATATTTGAATGACCTCGTATGATTTTTTCCTAAATAAAAAAATATTTAACTGAAACTCATAAAAACAGTATTCACAATGTCTACTTTAATCACAAAATTAATTAATTGTATTAAAGACGCTGACCCTATTTTTTGTGCATGTGCTACTACTACTTTTCGTAATAGTGAGAAAAGAAACTATTAAGCGTTTGTTTTCATTGTGGCCAACTAAGCATTTTCGGAGCTATTACTACCCATTAATGATTTCTCTCAAGATTTCGTTTGGTAGGTTTCGTACAAGGGTTGTCAAAAAATTAATATATATTTATAAATCATTATGACCTATTATATTGTCCACAACTGTACATTGCCGTTCGATACACAAGCAAGAAGTCAAATGTGTTGAGAGCGGCGAGAAGTGGCGCTAGTTCGTGCTCTACTGCTTTGATGTTATTGCTTTATATTTTGCGAAATTGAAAATTACAGAAACATAAGCAATGGAGCTGATAATGAGCTACTAAATATTATCAAGAAATGTTGACAAAAAACACCAGTGCCATAATATTAGATTTTTATTGTTGTTTACTTGTGTGCAATATTTTTTACCTTTGGTGGAATCTAAAAATGACATTTTTCGTTAAAATTATATGAGAGCTCATCATATTTGTAAAGGAGCCGGAATAATTAACTTTGGTTCGACTTGATCATTTCTGATTTCGAACAAGTGAGAATCAGAATTCAAATTCTTTGTTTGTGTCGAAACCTCACATGTATTACAGCATCTGTGCATGACCCCTAATCAGCGTTTCCGAAATAGTCACTTTGGTGCCAAATGGGAATTTACAGTGCCACTCTTTGGCACTATAAAATACTTATTTTGGCAAAATTTTTTATTTTTGAATTTAAGAATAGTGGGACGTCTACCTTAGCTTTTTTTTTTCTCAGTAAACTTGATGTTAATTCGGATTTGGCGATTAACATGGCCGAAAACTTAAATTTGACCAATTAAGTATGTTTTTGCTTGCTATTGTATAATATTATTAAGCTTTTAGTAAGTTTTTAAATAAATGGTTTTTAATTATTCTTTACCTAATTGAACATTATTTGATCAAATTGTGCAGTCTTAGCAGAAACCGATATTAATGTGAAATTTTACAAATTAGTCAATGCTTTTTAACAAACATGACAGAGACAACAAATGGAATTTGTGTCATATGTTTTGGCTATTACCACATGCACATATAAGTATAAATGTATTCACATTTATATATACACTTACTCACAAAAGTTTGTGAATTTTGTTGATCTTAACGATAATTGCAAACTTTTGTCCTAAGAAATAATAAGCACATTTACCCGTATTTTCTTGGAAATTTAGTAAAAAAAAGGGACAGCAAATTATGTTCCGTCATCCAGCTACAGTAAAAAACTTTTTTTTGAGGATTTTGCGATCTCAGAAAAGTATGTGAATCACCGTATAAATAGTACCGTTATCCTGTTTGTGAACTTTGTTTTGATCTTTCGGTTTGTAATAAGTTGTGCATGTACACAAGCATCGTAATTAGGCACTTTTTCGTCAATTGGTTATGGATTTTTGAAGTGAAAAATTTTAAAATGCCAAGAGGAAAAGAATTTGCAGAATCTGAAAAAAAATCATATTGTATCTACACAAACAAGGTCGATCAAACAAGTATATAGCAGAGATGTTGGACCGATGCCTTTCCGCAATATGTACTGTCATAAAACGCCTGAAAGAGCAAAATTCATTGGAAAATTTGCCAAGTTCAGGTAACCCAAAGCTATTGTCAATAGGAGAAGAGAGAGAAATATGGAAAAAAAACCGCCAAAAACCGCATCTTTCAGCTCCAAAGCTAAATGATGAGCTTAAGACAGCGCTACATACTAATGTATCAGATGAAACAGTTCGCAGAGTGCTAAGAAAAAACGATTTGCATGGTAGAGTGGAAAGAAAGAAACCATTGCTTGTAACGATGTTTTCTGCCGGGGTATACATCAGTCGGTGTCCAGGATCATTCTACCTATATGGGGTCGTTACAAAAAATTTATTAGTCAAAGTTTTTAGATTTGAAATTTTTATTTTATTTATTTTTGAATAATTTAAGTCTAAACTTAATTATAAATTACAATTTTTCTTTGAATTTAAGATAACTGTTCTGCTCAATAAGTTTGAGCTCGAGGCTTGATCTCAAAAGTTTAAGAGTCTAGAGTATAGGATCGAAATCGCTACTAACCATTAATAAAGGCGAAAATACGATGAGAGTCTCGACAAGTTCGAGAGCCAAGTTGGGTTCGAAGACGCGTGGGCTGTATTAATGTAGAGGATCGAAATCGCTACTAACCATTAATAGAGGCGAAAATACGATGTGAGTCTGGTGCGCTTGATTACGCGAGGCTTATATTACCGTGGAGGATCGAAATCGCTACCAGGCGTTAATATAGCGAAGCTACGATGTGAGCGCTTCAAGCTCACTGCACAGACTGTCCAGTCCTTGATTTTAATTGTTGCTTAATACCGCAGATCTGTTGCTAGTCTACTGGTTGCGATGATTTGTAGCTTCGTGTTTGATCATACTTCCCATCGTGTTATTTGATGTTGCAGTCGCTTATGTTGTGGTTGCTTGTTGTATTATAGTGGCTCGATATAAAGCTTAGCCTAAAAGAATGTTAGTAAAAATAAGTAAAAATAACGATTTTTATGTGGGGCGATTTTTATATAAAAATCGTCGTCACATGCTTTCAAAAATAAATGCCACTAAGGGTCTTACTTTTGTCAATACCTACAGAGTGAAAAATTTGGAATTCTCGGAGAACGTAACATTCAGCGACGAAAGTAAGTTCAACATTTTTGGCTCAGATTGTCGACGTATGGTGTGGCGAAAACCTGAAGAAGCGTTGCGATTGTGCAATATTAAAGCAACTGTGAAGCACGGCGGCGGTTCAGTTATTTTTTGGGGATGTATGTCCACCCACGGTGTTGGAAATTTTAAATTTATAGATGGCATTATGGACATATCTTGAAGGAGAACTTACACTCTAGTGCCACTAAAATGGGTTTGGCTCCCCAATCATTCTTATTCCAACAAGATAAGGATCCCAAACACACGGTTTGGGACGTTAAAATGTGGATATTATATAACACAAAATAACTTATAACGCCACCACAAAGTCCAGACTTGGACCCTTTCGATAATTTGTGGTCGCATCTAGAGGATCGCATAAGAACACACCATGTTTCCTCCAAAATTAGCCTAAAAAATGTTTTGCAAGAAGAATGGGATAAAACTACACCAGAGTTTTACCGTAAATTAGTCGCATCGATGCCCTCACGGTTAGCAGCAGTTCACAGCAACAGAGGGTACCATACAAAGTACTAATTCTTTTACAAATATTGTTCTAAGTTTATTGTAGAAGATATGAATGAGAAAATTCATATACTTTTGTGAAGTGAATTTTAAGTTTTCAATAAAATGCATTGTTTTATCGAAAGTGTATTTTTTTTCAAGTTTTTGAAATGTGATTTTTAAATTTAAGTATTCTTTTATGTATAAGTAAATAAATATATCTATTTTCATGAAAAACTTAGAACAAAATACTGTTTCTTTCAGTCGCATAGCCAAATTCACAAACTTTTGTGAGTAAGTGTACATAGCCTCACCAGACCAGTTTTTGGTAAATTTGTGACGGACAACAAGAAATGACAATAAGAGATGATAGGTGGCGCATTGTGTGCTTAATGTAATACATATAAACTGCACTTTATACACCCTTTGTTGAGTTGCAGGCTTAAAGGTTCCTTTTAGTACATAAAATAGAAGGTTTTGATGCAATGGTTACTAGTACTTGGAACTAGGAACCGGGTGATTTGAAGTGACTCAAGAGCTTTTGTTTTTGAATGATTTTTATTTATTTAGAGTTTCTGATTAGGCTATGTATATATATATGTGGTAAGTGAGTTCAAATGGAAACAGAAACAACACACAACGACATAAGCGACGGTGCTGCATTGTGTCTCGACGAATGTAGCGATTGTTTTTGTTTGTAGTGTAATTTGTTTTTATTTGTGCTGGTGGCAAATTTGGGAATAAAAGCACAAAAACTTTAAAATTTCGTATTTTGTTGCATGATTTCAATGCCCACCGCAGCATTAAAAAATGAGTTTATCTAAAAAATTCAAACATTGTGTTACATCTATTTGCTACGTACAAATATGATGGCTTTCAATGAATTTTCAGATGCTGGTATACGAGTCTGTATGTATGTTCTATCTAATGAAAAAAGTATTAGCAAAACTTTGTTCTAAAATTATAAACCGAATTGACTTTGAAAATTTTTGGGGAACCATATTGTTGTATGAATGAGAAATGAAAACGCGACTAATAAATAAATGTATATTTGATATAGAACTTTATTTAGATCAAATAGCGGCAAACGTTAGGTGAAGTATTTAATGTTGAACGCAATGAAATATTTAATTTGTTATATTCAAACAAACCGTTTTCGCAGTGTAAGAAACAGTTTTTTATGTGACTCTGTGTCGTTCCAAGCATTTGATTAGTACATATGTATGAATGTAGTACCAGAAGACCGACCATAGTTCGGTTTTTCGGTTTGAGACTGAAAAAAGTTGAATAAAGTCAAATATGTGTCTACACTGAGAAAAGAGTATGCTACCTTTAAATAAATGTATTTGGTTGATAGATTTTTAAAATATTTCTTAACTATTAACAAATTTTGGTAGTTATTACCATGTTCTTTTAATTGAAATTTAAATTGTTGCTTATTGGGCCAAACGATATTTTAGTTTGAGTTGACTGAAAAAATTTGTTTGGTTGAATATACATTTGGTTATCCTATTTTTATTTGATTTCACTTCTCATTAACATAAAAACTTTGCGATTCACAACATATTCAAGTAAAACACTACTTAAGTATATTCTGCTTGGTACGCAATTTAGGTATTTATGATTGTATAAATAAAAACAACATCCAATATAGTATAAAGATGGTAACCGACATCTCTAGACCAAATTTTGCTAAGATCACTCATATAGTATTCTGAAAATAACACTAAAGGTTGTGTGCTTTCATAGGTGGTGCCACGTCCACTGATGCATTTTCGTCAAAACTTATATGATTTCAAAGCTTAAAGTAACTGACATCTTATATTATATATATTATATTGTTTTATAACAATTTTGTAGCATTTTATAACATTTTTAGCACTTATAAACTTTGAAATCATTAGGACAGGAAAAAGACACCTTGTGAATTTTCTTAGTTATTATATTTTTTAGTTGAATAATTTTTTAGGGGGATGTTAATGGGCCTAGTGCGATTTAAGGGGGTTTTTAAAATACTTCAAAATAAGTAAGGAGAAAAAAAAACTAGTAAAGGTGTTATCTACGGCTAGACCGAAACTGACATACCCTACACTGCATTGAAAGTACTTTCTAAATAAATGTTAAAAATATATTGAAAAGTAATTACCTAAAATTTTCATGAAAATCGTGTGTGGGTGTGAGCCTCATGTTTTTTAAAGGGGCTGAAACTTTTTCGAGTGATTGGTCTATCATGTAGAAGATATAAAAAATGCGATAAAATTTTTTTGGCCAATATTGTTTAAAAAAAAAAAAGTTTTTGATTGTGTTCAAAACCATTACAATTTAAATTAGCTTTTATATTATTTTTAGGTAGTTGTGTAGTAGTAGATGACAAAAAAACGATAATAAAATTTACTTTTTCAAGAAGACATCAATTTCCCAAATACTCCATCATCGACTCAGAATTTTCAGAACATACCATCTCTCAAAATTTTATCCATGTTTTTTCACCCTATTTGATTTTACAAGCATTTAAAGTTAAGATTTATGATTTGCAATGTAAATTGAAACATCGAGAATAGGTGGGCGTTGCCAACAGAACGTCATTGACATAAGTCATTGCTCACATTACAGCACTTTCATTTTTTAAGGATACCAGTTGAAAATAAAATGCCAAAAAGTGTTCACATAATTGAAAGTTCACGGCATCGCGAGCAGTGATGGGATTTTCGGTACATGTGTACTCTTTTCGGTACATTTGCGTCCTGAAAAATCTGCGTCAGTACATTTGACAAGTTTACAGTACATTTGGTACATTTGCCACATTTTTAGTACATTTGTCGAATTTTCAGCACATTTTCAGTACATTAGGACAGTTTATAATACTTACCTTTTATTTATTGCAAACTATATCTCATTTTAGATATAGCAAAATGGAAGACTTTTTTTTCTTTTTAAGAAATTTTAAGGAAAGTTTCATATATTTTAGTAAAGTGTTCAAGAACAAAAAAGTACATTGGGTTTCTATAAAGTACATTTCAAGTCTCGATTCAGTACATTTTCACAAAACCGAAATGCCATCACTGATAGGATAAGTTCATCAAATAATATTAAAATCTACACAACATGACTCAAACGGCAAAGATTGGTTGAATTTTCATATTAACTTAGCAATGATGATTGATAAGGACCGCTGAGCTGTCCGATTGAGCTGAAACTTTGCAGATATCCTTTTTTTGTTGATTGGAACAAGATAGAGGACTCGGAACTAAACTTTAAGGAAATTGATAAATAAGGGCCGCCGTAGTGTGTATGCATGCATGCCTGAAGTTGGCAAACTTTCAACTGTTTTAAGGTATCAAGGCACTAACAGATAGGACACAGATGTTTTTCTTTTCATGGTGTTTCTTTTTCATACAAATTTGTCCGCGTAATTTTTGGACGATGTGCATATTTGAGGAGCCCTAAATCAATGAAATCTATAAATATCCCTGATTTTTTGATAAGAAAGACTGTGGCCACAAAAATAAAATAAAAAGGGAAGAGCATGGGCAGCAGTTGCTGCAGATGCTTATGCTTCCGCTGAGTTTCAACAAATTTGTTCATAACACGAGCATGAGCACTAGTGCATGAATAATTAGGTGGCGGTTTACTTTTTTTCTAATATATGAATTTGAAGCTATTCAAGATCAATTTTTTCAAGAACTATCTGAAGACGAGTAGAGTATGTATTCTTCAACAATGTCTTCAAAGAGAAAGTTGATTGAAGTTGCTAGGAAATTTTCCATACGCTGCACTGTGGGGTATTGGGTATGAAAGCATGAGATAAATTCATTTTTAAAAATTAAAATACATGAATGATTTTGGTACCTGGTGAAAACAGGTGAAATTTTGCATCACTAACTGAAAGAATTATTGAAAAAAACTTTAACATTATTCCGCAATGCACTCTGAAATTTGTCATTTCTTTGCTCTTGCGATTGCGAAGTGCGATAAACATTTTTATGTGACAATTTGCAGCTGTTTTTTTTATAAAACAATTAAAATTCGAACAATATTTTGATGGAGCCTTCTTTCTTAGGTATTTAAGTAACACAAATTGGTTTTTGTTTTGTGAAAAAGTGTATAGAAATATTTTAATTCATTTTTTGTTCGTAAGACCAAAAATAAGTGCATTTTGGTTATAATTATATAATATCGTATATTAGTTGTGAGGTGGTATAAAAATGTTTCAGTTTCAATAAAGCTTGGATGTATAAGTAAATTCCGTAAAAAAAAACAAGTTGTGGCTTAACTACGCCCTTTTGAGATTTATCTTTTTTTTATGGCGATCTGACATTAGGGCGCGTTGATTTTTTAAAAACTCAAATTTCAAAACCGTGTGGTTTCATAAAGGCTTAGTAGGCTTTGGCAATTTCAAATATATTTTGGATCAATTGTTTTAATTTAGTTTTGCTTGTTAAATAGTCAAATGAGCTTCATAATTTTTTTTTTTTAATTCGTAAGCAGTTAGTAAAAGTTAAGCACTGCCTTAGCTCTGAAGTAGAACTGAATCTAGGTGTCCCCCAAGGTTCTGTTTTGGGTCCTATACTATTTTAAATATACGTAAATTCGCTATTTAATCAACCTTTTAAAGGCAAATTAACAGCTTTCGCTGACGACACTGCGATTTCGTATTCTAATCAAAATTTTTTCAACTTATTTTGAAACGTAAATCATGACCTAGACTTGCTCAGAAGGTTCAATGATCACAAACTTATAATCAGTAATAAAACGAAATGCATGGTCTTTAGCACTAAAAATACAATTTATAAGGATTTACCATTGTTTTACCATTCACCAAATTGTTTAAGATTTTATTTAAACCGTGATCATAACAATTGTGCATCTTATAATGCAAGCAACAATTGTTCTGAGAAATGTTTTCAAATGGAATATGTTGATGAATTTAAATATTTGGGTGTTATAATGGACAATAAATTGAATTGAAAAATCCACACATTTTACCTAAAGCAATATATGAACAAAATAGTAAGTCAGCTGTATCACCTATGTCTTTACTGTCATCAGCCAATTCTGAAACTTGTTTATAATGGTTTAATAAAATCAAAATTGCTTTATGGCATTTCCTGCTGGGGTGGTGCCTATAATAATAAAATAGAGTCCAAACTTATAAAACAAAAACATGCGGTCAGAATCTTAACTAAAGCTAACCGCAGAACACCCAGTTTTGACCTGTTCAAATCTATTCGAATTCTTCTGATAAGGCATTTATATTGCTATAAGGTTTTGAAAATATTTTTCGACAGCTCAGGGTACTACACTACAAGATACCATGATAATTAAAATTTGCGAGTTAATTTAGAAAACTTTGTTACTATTCCTACCATCAATAAAGCATTATTCAAACGTTTCTATAGCGTCACAGCACCACGTCTATTCAATGCGTTGCCCGTTCAGATCAGATGCGTGAGGGTGAAATCAGTATATCTAATTAATATTTAACATTGGCTATTTTCACTTAATAATTCAAACATAGAAACATTTTTTTATTAATTTTTAAGAATTACTAATTAATTATTACACACATTTCTGTATAAATAATTTTTGTTAAATGCTTAATACCAATATCTATATTACGATACTTCATATGTATTTTCCACATCAATAACAATATATACTTATGTAATTTAATTATTTGCTTAGTACATTCGGTTCTTGCCTATGGTAATAGGATGTACCTAACTATTTCATTTGAAAACTTAAAATTTGCTATTTATTTATAAGATACGAATTGTTTATATTAAGTTTTATTTTAAATAAAGAAATAATAATAATAAATAATAATATAGTCAAAAATAAAAGTTAATTAAAACCAGCTCAGGAAACAATAAAAAAATTGGCACCAAAAAAAAAAGAGCCGCGATAATTAACAAAATTTTGATAAGTTCTATATAAAAAGTGTTCATTACTGTTTTACGGTCTAAAATTACTTCAGAACAGAGAACAAGACTAAGTTACTGCCTTCTGGGCTCTCAACTCTGAGAAATATTTTAAAGTACGGGCAGCTCCCAAGAGAACAAAGTGATGATATTAGAAATTACCCAGCATCAACTCATGCAAGTGAAATTTATTTTAAAAACTTGAACAGTGAAATCACGCAAATAATTTATTTGCTACCCCCATTATAAATTCACGCAAAACAATCGTAAAAAAAATCCAACTTGACTGGGAACAAGCCAAAAATATATTTCTAGGTAGAGGCAAAGTAGATGTCAAAGAGACTTTTATTTCTAAACTTGACAAGCTTTTTGACATTCTCAATTGCAAATGTAAAATTATTCTTTGCTCGGAATTTGCCTGCACTATACTAGATAGGGTTTGTATAAGAGAATCTCACATTACCTTCACATGCTCCATAGCCATAGCCGTAAGTGAACTTGCTTTCATTAAAGCCTAGAGAGCCAAGATTGGTTCTTTTGGGTCATATCAGATTGGCTTGCTGAACATAGAAGACAACCCAAAAACAGAAACGACAAGAAGATGAGAAAAGAAATATGTTTCTATACCATCAACTGAATTATGGATGATGAAATTGAAGAAAATATAACTGACCTCGGAGATGAAAATGATGATATTCCATCCATAAGTAGAAATACTCAACGTAGCTAAGCAAAGCATTAGATATTGGTGCCAGTTTAATCACTTAAATTGACAATGCTCTTGTGGTCGATCACAATAAAGTAAAAAGAGCACAAGAACAACTCATGAAATCCTTCGACGTTCTATGCGAAAAGTACGAAATTTACTGTATCTTCTTTGATGGTCCTGAAGATATATCTAAAGCAGGGTTCTTAGATGAAGACTTTAAAAAATCCCCAAAAAAATTATTTGTCTCCCCAAAATAGACCAATTTTTAAAAATTTTCCCCAAAAAACTTCTTATAACAATTAAATTTTTTTGGCGAATATTAATTTTTTTCATCCAAAATGAACCAATTATTTGCCATTTTCCCCGCGAAAAAAAAAGTTTTATGATATCGTTCATAACATAAATAACTGCACACATTAGGGTGGGTTAAATTTTTTGGCGACTAAGCGTCTAGCGGAATCGTAATCTATGGTAAATTCTATGTAAATTCGACCAGGAAACCATGGGAATTAAATGAAAACCGAGCCCCCGATTTTTAACGAGAATGGTTTTATATGACATTTTTATAAAAAGTAAAAATAATTAGAAAACACTGTTGCATCATATAAAAAATGAAAACAACTTATAAATATCATTGGTTTTGTCAGCTTTTTGAATCTGTTCTTATGGTGCATATTCAGGCTTAATTTCGGAAAGGTGTTGTTGAGAAATTGTCCAAACTGCTGAAAAAATTACAACATAAAGAAAAACAAAGAAAAACTATCATTTTGTTTTTTCTTGTTTTGATTTTTGTATACCACTTTTATAACGCTATATAGTATTTACTGTAGGAGCTGGGAGACATTGAAAGTATGGTCTCACGACATAAGTAAACAAAAAGGTACACGTTACATTACAGAAAGAGGAAATTGTTTTCCTCCACTTCTATAAAAACGCAAAAATCGGCGAAAAGTGACCGAGTTTCATATTTTAATATGAGGCGTCAGTGACTTGACGTTAGTCATTGGGGAAATGCTTTGATATGATTTTTATGACAGAAAAGCTGTGGTTGAACCAAACTTAGAGTTTATAAAAATTCCGAATCTATTTCGCTTGCAAAAACTACGTTGATATGATAGACTTAGATGACGTCAATTCGGTCTTTATATCGAAAGCTCACAAAATCAATGTTAAATGTTGAATGAAAAATACCAAAAAAAAAAATGTATGTCGAAGCGCGTCATCAGTAACAAATTTGTAGTTTCCAAAGTTATGGCGGGAGTTTTGATATGAAAGCGCATGCACCGTAAGGATTGATTGTGGAATAATATATATATAAAAATCATCAGAAAAAGAAGATATTTTGGGAAAAAATTTTTAAGTAAAAAAATTAATGTTTCAAAATTCTTAACAAAACAGATCAAAAGATTTTATATCCTATCTCCTACAGATTTTGAGATATTTCGTTTCAAAAAATGCTCAAAAAGGTAAAAAAAAAAAAAACAAGTGTGCACTTATTATATCATTTGTTCTCATTCAACTGTTATAGAATAAATTTAATTTAATTTTTAAGAATGGTATTTCCATGTAAGTGTGGACACAGTATAAGATTATCTTATCATCGCTTTTCAAACTTAAACCGTATCCAAACTAATATTTAAGAATAGCAGCATTGCCACCAAGGGTCAAATTTCACGTTTGGCATAAGAATTCATCATTATTTCTTGCCACATCTGCTACGAAAAACACCCTAGTTTGCTTCAACTGGTGACTGGCTCCGCTAGCAATGCCCATCAGCGACCAATTCATAAGCGAAATTCGGTGATCAAAATGTCTGTTTTAGTAGAAATAGAAACACCAACCGACGGATGTGAGGTCCGAGGCTTAATAAGGCTCTGCTTTGAATGTTAACGACCACGATATACACTCTGGCAGTCAGCTCGTTTTTCGATTAAGACACAACTTAAATCAAATCATAATGGACAAGTCGGTGATTGACAGTGGCAAATACAGGAAGCATGCACTCCATCAAGCCGAAAAAAAACAATATCCAAAAACTCCCGTATTGCCACTGGCTGATAAGTTCTACTGGAGGGGTTATCACATGCGGTTCATCATAGGTTCTGATCTTTTTCCCTAGGATATCCGCGGGGAGCCTCACGCAGCAACGAGGGAGCTCCAGGCGCGTTTTCACCAATTTTTGGATGAACGTTTTGCGGAGGAGTGAGACGAGCCACGCCAACGTTAAATTAAATTCAATTTTGTTTTTCTTATTTCATTTTGTAAAAGTCCTTAGGACAACTTACATATATTTTGAACTGCACTGTATTATTTAATTTTAATTAACCACAGGGTCCATTAGCACGTTACGTGCATCTTATGAATGCATTGGTCATTTGCGCATTTTTTGCTACCGCAAAAAAATCTAGCGATTCATGTTTATATTATTATTTCCTAGCCACTTGCCTGCGATTACTAGCGAGTTCAACACAGCCTGACCTACAATCAATGGGCGCACCCATATATGCGGGTGAGTCCGCACGATCTTGAATCAAGAACATTCATTTGCACACCAACAATATGTACTTCTATTTCAACTGGGGATGTGAAAAAACTGGCAATGGAAGCGCTTTGGTAGAGTATAAAAGAACAAGCCAGGGAGCCAATAGTTATAAATAGAAACTTTTTCAGGCCTTACACTCCTCATGGATTTCTAGCATATTGGTAGTAGCATAGAAACTTGCACCAGATACACACATAGGTAACCTTTTCTAATTTGACTTTCTGGTATGGGATTAAATATTTGCACTAAGTTTCATCATTGGAAGAATTTTGCTGACTTATATTTAGATGATGCTCTCTAGGACTCAAAAATAACAACAGCTTTTTATATTTGCGACTTGGGGCAGTTGTGTAGTAAAATGGGTTTTGTAATTTTCTTAAAGAGAAAATGCTAGTTTTGATGTTGCTAGCTCTCAGTGTACATTTATTGTGGAGGATGAAAGGAAGTATGCAATGGCACTTGAATTATGTACTCAGGTTGAGTTTTTTGGTAGCAATTTTAGTCAATGCTAGACTGCTACTTTTTTTGTAAATGCAGATGGGTATATCAGCTAAAGACTAAACCAAAAATAACGCCTTTATTAACATCAAATCTTCTCAACGGCTATCCAAGGAATAAACCGTTTAAGTTGAATAGTCAGTTCAGTTTTAATTATTATTCGGTTTTATTTCATCTGAGTTTCTTGTTTTGATGACTATGAATATGCAGTTTGATATGGCAGTTTGCGGTGTATGGATTTACTTATTTAATTTTCTACTTTCGGCGGAAGTCGAAAGTGAAATTTATTGATATTCCCTTCGACCTAACGCGGCGGGTTAAAAACCGCCTGAAGCCGCTAGTTAGCTGGAGCATTCCGCGTTGGGTGTGATACATTAAAGGGTTCATTACAATATAAATTTAGAAAAATATACATAGTTAAATATCAAAAATTTAGTTACCTTCTGGAAGTGATGATTTAAAAAAATTAGCGAATTGTTCGTCATCGTTATTTTAAAAAGTTAAATCACGTCACTAAATGCTTTTTGCCGAATTAACTTAAGGTTTGTATTGTATGTTACACTTTTCTAGTAGCTTTGAATTAGATGTATGCAGATCTATCCATTGTTTCTGTTTTTTAGTTATTGAATTCATTTAATAACACATTTTTCTGACTGAAAAAAAAATAATAATAAATCAAAACAGTGTAAAATGACAATAGTAAAAATTATTTGTCAAACATTGTGATGTTCAAGTGTTGTGAAACGTTTTGAGAAATCATTAATGCTAAGACCATTTTCCCAAATCAGTCCTTTGCTGGTGTATGCAGATGACATTGGCATGTTCGCTTTCCACGAAACCTTTTGTTTGGATTGCCGATATGAAGATGTGACGAAAAAGTGTATGTAAATGGATGGAACAACAGGTGCATTTTCTCTCCATCTTGTGAAGTTTTAAAAGCCATATATCTTTTTTATAGGTATTTCTCCTTTTTGTTTTCATTGTATCGTATTGTGCTTGAGTTATTTATTCTAATAGCGAATATTTCATTTAATTGTGTGGTTTGGATCTATGTATGTAACCATGTGTATGCATAAGGATATTGGTTTCGTAAAAATTATTGGGTTGGAAATAACTGCATCAATATCGATTGTATATTTCGAAATATGCTATAGAAAATTTTAAAAAGCTTAAGATCGGACCTGTAGCCTTTGAGCTTCAGGTACATACTTATGGAACTTTTTTTTTTTTTTTTTTTAAACAACGTACATTTTGTCAGAATTTTATTAAGAGCCCTTTTTGCAAATATTATCAATTTAAAAATAATTCCTAATGTTTTTTTTAAAATTGTTATATCAGATGTTGAGTAGTTTACCGCTTACAACTGTGCTTACGTGTTTGAAACAGCATTTCTATTGGAATTTTTGGATTTACTATGCCGAAAATCAGGTATAAATCGTATCACAAGGTGTTATGAAATTATTCGCTTGCAGAGCTGTTATATTTTTAAAAGCAAAACATATTAAGTTTTATATACAAAATGAACATTGATCATATGAAATAAATGAACACTTTTTAATGAAAACTGCACGATATCTTACATAAATTGTGCGCCTATCAATAGATTATTTATAAGTAGCTCTGAAACTTTTGAGATTTTCTAAAGTTTAAACATCCCCGATCTTCCGCTCTAAGTTCACTTTTCTGTTTAACGTAAAAAAAAAATGGTGATAGGAACAAATTCGATTACTGTTCAAAGTAAAAGCTGTATCATTTGTTCCACTTGCCCTCATACGACATACTTAACAGCGGAACCGAATTTTCTCTTCGTGGGCCTGCGAAAGATTAGTAAGTAAAAAATTATAGCCTTCAAACTAAAGGCAAAAGCTTGAATCATTCATAAGGGTTCCAACCTCAGATAATTATTTGTATTAGGCTGTTTGAAAAATTAACAGCCAATTCAAGGGAGTAGGAAGGAAAAACAACGTAGGACACATAATTTTTTGACTTTAAATTAATTTCCAGGGATCACAAATAGCTGTTACTTCTGAAAACTGTGTAGTATTGCCATGGAGCCTATTTAAAGGTACATTTTTTTCCAAAAAACACCATAGGACTCGATTCATTGTCAAAAACAACTGATGTATGCAAATTTTCAACAAGATCGAACGACGAGCTGGAGTGTCAGCAAAGAAATGAAAAGCGATTACGATGGCAACTTTTCTTTGCTTAAAATATTCGGACTGCCCAAAGTAAAAGATTCACTTCTTACAATATTCATAATTTCTAATTCACTTTTCGCCATGGTTCTTTTTATTAAGAATACATTCTACACACACATTAATAATGCACTTTTGACATTTAAATATTTTTTTGAACAAGGATTCGTTGAACTTTTTCAGTCAGTCAGCAGAGATCATTAATCCTGTAAATTCTTACAAGTTGATCACTTCTTTTTTACAACAAACATGATAAAGGTAACAAGCACAAACACGTACATATCACCAATTACACCAAAGTCTCGATTTGCGTTGTTAATTGGGACCGTAAAAAGACGACGCAAATCGAAATCATTTTTGCATGTACTAGTTTTTTGTTAATTGGTTCCTGGTTGTAAGTTTTATGAAAAAAATGGTTATTTTTTAATAACAACACCTTCTTAAGTCTTATGTTAATATTTTTAAAACAAAAATTGTATTCATTTTTAATTAAAAACATAAAAATAATAGAATATAAATTAAAAATGGTTTAAATTAAAAAGTTCAAATTGTTCTCACAGTTGTAGGAGCCAAATCAAATTTTTTTGCAATTTCAATCCTTTTCACCAGATTTAAACGTTTTAAAATTTCTAGTTTTAGTTCCAAACTTATATGTTTTCGTTAATTATTCATTGCGGATAAGTTATTAAAACTAAATTTAATATAAATTCAAGATGTTTCTGTATCAAAAATCTATTAAAACTAATTTTCAATCGAAAAACATATGATTTACTCATAAAAATTGGGTTCCCATTAAATAATTAGAATTTGAAGCAATTTGAATTTGAAGCCCTGATAATTGCACTGACAAAAATATTTTAAAATTATTCAAAGAAAATTTAAATTTTAACGACGCAACTCTGAAAATCCGAAAATTTATAAACTTCGAAAACGACGCAAATCGAGGCTTTGGTGCACCAGGTTAAATTGATCCAATTGTTATCTTTGTCATGTATGTTGCAAAAAAGCATTGATCAACTTGTAAGAATTTACAGTACAGTAGAGTCTCGATTATCCGTCATCTCCGTTAATCATCATGGTCCATTTCATTTAATGTTTTTTTGTCGTCTTATCAAAATACATAAAATGCGATTCGTTTCCTGGTATATATGCGACATATTGATTTCGTTTCGACCGTGTTTCGTTCCTCTTGGCTCATATTTAACGAAGATAAAAATAAGCTTTTGTTAATAATGTTGAGTTCCTAAAAATATGTCGCAAGAAATTTATCACACCCAATGTGTTTTAAAGACATTCAGATAAATAACTTCAATCACATTCATCACAATGTCCAGATCGTCATCACAATTAACGAATTGAACTGTTGCATTTCAGGACATTTTGAGAATTACTTGTTGTTAGTTCCGTATTCAATTTTAATCTGACATTCCTTTCCGTATATGTATACATACATATTGACGAAGGAAAAATTCTCAGAATTTAGGATATAGGATCTGAAACTTATGTGTTTCTATTAACCGTGTTTTCGGTTATCCGTCATGCGATCTTCCCCGTGACTGACGGATAATCGAGGTTTTAATGTATTAATGAACTCTGCTAACGGACTGAACAAGTTCAATGAAACATTGTTTAATTATTATCGATTATGTGATTTTATTTCAATATTCGGACCCAGCACCTACTGCATTCATAGGGCCTCGATTGACCTAAAATCGGTTCTGGAAAATTCAAGTTAAGCTGCCATCTACTATCTGCAAAAATATTATTTTTGCGAAAGGCAATTTTTTCGAATGTTTTATTGACTTGTAAAAAAATGAGGGACCAAAAAAATTGGTCTTGTGTTCATCGTTGTTGTAA
Organism: Meiosimyza decipiens; assembly: GCA_963680825.1. NCBI lineage: Eukaryota > Metazoa > Arthropoda > Insecta > Diptera > Lauxaniidae > Meiosimyza > Meiosimyza decipiens. The sequence goes on from OY804260.1 coordinate 45,490,663, forward strand.
AATAAAGTCATGTTCATGGAAAAATAGTTTTAGTTCTCGGAAGAGTACTTGTTGTTTTTATTGATGAATTTTAAATTTAAAAATTTTTTGTGTACTAGTGCGAAATTTTTGTTTTTTGGGTAACGAAGTTGAGCATCCCTAATTTAATTAATTTTCAAATTAAGGGAAAAATATAAGAATGCGAGGCAGCTGGAATCCAGCATTCTGGAATTTATGAAGGAGCACCCATATTTCGCTAAGAAGGTTCACCAAAGGTGACCATATGCTGGTATAGCAGCAATTGAAGGACTTGGCTACGCTCTGAAATAGCCTAGGTCCACCAATAAAAGATGCCTGTGCTTGCAAAAAGGTAGCTGAGACGTATTTTTATTTTAATTTTTTTTATTAAAGATTATCTAAGGTCTGAACTTACTGGAAATGTGAAGTCCGTAAAAAGTTGACCGTTGCAGGTATGAGCTACTATTTATATTGAAGTCCTTTTCTTTAATTACGTTATTTACACATATGTAATTGTATTAACAGGACTGCGTTACAAATTTGATGGGCGAGGAATCTAAAGTACATCGTGATATTTCGAACCATATCCGGAAAATTATGGAAACGGAGAGCAGAAAGACGCTTGAGGTCGCAAAGAGATTGAGGAGCAGAAACTAAAGGAGCAAAAACACATTACGCAGAGATAGAAAATCTATTGAAGAGAAAAATAAAGGCTGCGCTTGCTAGAAATTGAAAAAACACGAATGCAAAAAAAAAATTATTTAATCTACTCGTATGTACATAAATGATATTTTCATACATGCCACAATATATAAATACAAAAGCTATATATTGCTAGCTATATAATCTCTTATCCTTTATCCTTCAACTTGAATTATAGAAAGATCATTTGAAAGGATTTCTTCATCAGATTCATTACCATCATGCGGAATGTTGTGATATCTACAAATGTTGTGGAGTGCACAACACACATTAATAATATTAACCACTTTCTCTGGTTTACACGGCAAAGATGTTTGCAAGCAACTAAACCAGCAATTTATAACTCCAAATGTTCGTTCAGCCATATTGCGAGCTGAAGCATGCATGCGGTTAAATCTGTGTAGCGAAAACCTAAGATCTGTACTTCTAAAATTCGTTAATAGAAATGATTCAATACCATAGCCGAATCCCCTAAAAGCCATGATCCACGTTCACCTTTGTGGTATTTGGCACTACTTAAGCTCCAAATAAAAGAGTCATGCTGGAGCCGGGGCGACAACCATCGACAGCTTTGACATTCATGTTGTAGTCACACATATCTGCAATATATAAAATATTCAAATTGAGTAAACTTTAAAGTTACAATCAACTCACAAACATAGCATTTAGGCTGAAATGCCCTTTCCTGTTGAGGTATAGTGACTCATCAAGATGGGATTTTAAAATCCCCACGTGTTAGCCATCAGTGCACCCAATGACCCAAGGCATACTATGTTTATTGTAAAAGTATCGCTTCGATTGACGGCGCTTATTCTCAGGCAAATCGAACAAAGATTTATTCCCATAATTTTTATCATTTCCGTCAACACTATCGAAACAGTGCTTCTTCCCAAAGCTATATCAGTATCCTTCCCTTTGATATCCGCCTTCCGCCAAGGACTTAAGTGCTGCGCTTAATTAAGTATTAATGAAATTGAATATTGCTGAAAAAAGGTCTGATTTCCTCCAATATCATATTGAAAGCTTCTTTATCGAACCGATAGACAAATATGCAAAGAGTTGTTTATTTCCATTTGGATAGATTTAGTTATATAATTTAATAACTAAGCGATAAATACTTACGCAGCATCTGGAATGGCAAATGGAGTTTCAAATAAAATGAAGTTTAATTGCACCTTGTGCAAAAATATTCAAAATATAAAAAAATAAAGCCCGTACGCTAAACACATCTCTTTCAATGTGGATAGCACCGATGTGAAGTCAGCGCCGAGTGAAAATGTTATTAACATTTTCTTTAAAGAGCGCGGCGAAAACTTAACACAGTATTTTTCGGCGAATTCAAATGGTGTACGAACTAACGAATCTACTCGTTAGTCAGAAGTAGCGTGTTTGACTTAATATCAGTGTTGCCAGAAGATTCACCACACATTTCTTCCGAACATATAGAGCTTTTTATATATGATTTTACTCAAACCAACATTATAAAAAATTTATTTGCATTTTATGAAAAATTTATCACAAAAAATTGGGTATTGAATGTCGGAAAAATGTTATAGAAAACTTTTTTTACCTTCAAACAAATATGATCAAACAGTAAAAAAACATATTTAAACTAAAAATATTGGTTATAATCAGAGAGATTAAGGTATGCATATGCATCAGGTATTTTTTTTTTGTGTAGGACACATATTTTTTTCGATAATATGCTGCACAAACACTTATGTAAAGCCTTTTGTTGCTAGCTTGGGTCTTAAAAGTAGCGGACTTTCAAATGAAACCGCAAATAATTTTTTCTTTTGTATGTAAACTCATACCATTTTTTTTTTTTTTGACTTGACAACCTCTTTTACAAGCGCAATATGTATAAAATAACAAAAATGGGCAGCTAGTATAATCTGTTCCAACACCGCAAAAAAAATAATAAATTTTTTTACTCCGTTTTTTTTATAATTGAGCTTTTAGCCCATTAACCATTCTGACTCTTTTTAGAGTCCAAATATATGCGTGGCAGGCAACTAGTTTCAGGCTCATGTATTTATCGCTCAGAAAATTGTTGCAAAGGAATAAACTCCAGACTAAAATTTTCGATGATATGCTTAGTTTTATTTAAAAGTGAAGTTTTAGGAGAATTTAAACTTAATTCTTTGACTGAAAGCCAATGAGGAGTTTTTGAAAATTCACTCAATATATCCCACAATGTTATTAAGTTTCCGTATCCCCAATGTGGATAATTTCTCACAGTCTGGCATCACAGCTTAATGTAGTAGTTTTATCGGCGAAAACAAAAATGTTTATGAACTCGTTAGAATCTACTCGCTGTTTTAATCTAGCGTATTTGACATCAGAAATTACTTCGAAGTTGTCGTGCAACTGTAGCATGTTAGAATACGGATTGCACTACTGTCAGTTCGAATCCTCTTTGCGATGCAGATAAAACTTATTGAATTTTTTTTTGCAATTTAAATTTATTTCATTGCTAAATAAAGTTTTTTTCTTCTTATAAGTTGCTGCTAAGCGTAAGAAGTGCTGATACGAGTATTTACTAAAAATTTTCAAAAATATAAGCTGATGCATTGCTGGCCCTAGCTGGTAAATATATTCAGTTCGCTGGCAAAATATTTTTTTTAGCAAAATATTATAAAAATGCTACTGTGCATTTTTGAATTGGCCCAGTAGAGCCCATTAATACCAAATAATGAGTGTTCGTTTATAAATAGCATAGCACGTTTGTGGAAAAGGTGTTTCGTCGTTTGGTCATTTTAATGTAATACTTATAACTCATTGAGGAACGTGTTACATTTATTAACCCAGAAATAATAGTAGGTATATATAAAAGAATTTCTACAATTAACGGCCATTAACGGTTTTTACCTCCGAATTTTCCAATTTCTACGTAGGCTACGGCTTTGGCATGCATGGTCCTTATGATTTACGTATGGATTAAATCGAAATCTTAGTTGATTCTGTTAAAGAAGAGAAGAAGTAGAAGAAACTGTGTGTCTAATTCAATGCTTATAACTCAGTAAGGAAGGAGTAACAAAAAAAAAGCTTAAACAGCTTTTCTGATTCATTTTTGGAATATCATCGAAAAATAAAGTGGTGACTTAAGTAATTCTCATTCTGCGCTGAAAGACAAAACTACAATATTGTGACTAATTCAAAGCACGTCCCTTTTAAGGCTCTTAGCATAAAATAAAAAAATTAAACGAAAGAGAATTGAAAAAATAGCTATCGGTGATACTCTGATATGAAAACTTTAAAGAAAATAAATGCCTTACTTTAGATGCGAATAACTCGAACACAGTTCAGTTAAATTTGCAAACCCTCAAATCTTGCATAAGAAATTCCCCCTATAAAGCTCTGAACATAAACATAAAAAAATCAAACGATAGAGTTTTGAACAAATTGCATTTTTTGCTGCTCTGTTATGAAATGCCTAATTTTAAAAGCCAAGCTCGACCAAAGTTCAGTTACATTTGAAAAACTTCAAATCTTATACAGAGAGTACCACTCTTAAGGCTCTGAACATAAAAATAAAAAAATCAAACGATAAAGTTTTGAAATAAATATTTTTTCCCGAAAATGGGTCAAAAATGTATACCATGGCCCGGGCTTTTATTTTCGGGTAAAAAACGGGTCATTCCATGGCTGGAGCCACCGTAACTGATGTCCAAAATCCATTTTCAACTTTACTCTATCGATTGGAGCAAGAAAAATTTTTCCGAAAATGGGTCGGAAACGGTCCTTCCTGTGGTCCGGAGGCGCTCCAAGTGATGTTCGTAAGCGATAAATAGTTTAGAAACTATTTTATAATTAAAAAAACATGCATACATATAAATGTAGTAAATTACATTTAAAAGCTGATGAAAATTTTTTCATACACAAAAATTAACTTTTATGTAATTCAGTGTTTTCGTGCATATCTGGTAGCCCTATTTAAAATTTTGTTTTTTTTAGTTCGGTAATTTCGTTGAACTGGCAGTTTCATTGCGTCGTTCATTTGATTCTATGTGTATTTATGAACAAAAACAATAAAAACCAAGAAAAAAAACAATAACTACAACAACAGTAATAACAATTATTATAAGACGATTTTTATTATAAAACTCTCGCGTGCGATTTTTAATAAAAATTTTTAAGTATTATAATGAAACTGTACATATGGTTGTTTCTATTTTGTAGAAAAAATGAAATGGACGTTGCCACAAATAGAGTTTGTATTGCCGCAACAAAATAATCGTCGCCGTCGTCGACGATTTCCAAATAGATTGCAATCAAGACTACAACAGCCACAGCAGCCATATCGACAACAACAGCAAAGCGTTCAGTGGAACGAGTTTATGGCTGAGGTGTACCAACATAGCCAACAACAACAACAACAGCTTCAGCAATATTTCCAAAAAACAGCAGCAACAATTCGTGCAGCAACTGGAGCAGTTGCAATATTTTTTGCAACATTTCCTGCAACAGGTGCCACAGTCCGGAAACGCGGCATCGTCAGGTAATTTGAATTTAACTTCATATAATGGTCATTTCATGTGAAGCGAACAAAGAAAAATATGTAATCTGAAATGCGTTCGCATTCAGCTTAATTGTACTTCTAGAAGGTTTGAATGTCAAATACAATTTCTGTTTATCCTTCTAAAATTACAATTAGACCGAACAAATTTCAAAATCTAATTTTTTTTTCGTTGTCCACTTCACGTTTTCACGAGCAGAAATTCGTTAATTTATTTTCTTTCAGCTGATTGCCCTCATCGATGCGATGCTCTTATAAGAGTTCAAATCGAGCCACCAGGTGTAGAAAATTAAAAATGAATGTTGCCTAACGCCGTCTATTTATATTGGATTTTTAAAAATACTATGTTTAGAATTGCGATTTATGTATTTTTTTTTTTGTTTTTTTAATCAGTTTTTTTTTGTTTTGTGAGGGTTGACGAACTTGTAGCTACGTAATAATTTATTTTTGCAAGCGATTACAATTTTCAATAAAACATGAAGGCTTAAACAGAAAAATAGAAAACACAAATTCACTGCAGATTTTTTTGATGAAAATAACGTTCAGCCCAATTGTGATCGCTGCACAAAATCGTCAGATTTTTAGGTTTTTTTCAATTTACTTGAAAAGTAGGCCTTAAATCAAAATCCATGTCAAAATTAAAGATTATCTACTACTGTGTCCAAAAAATAAGTTGACAGTCAGTGACATCTATGTCAAATTTCATGTGAAAATATTTATTAGTGTTTGAGATACGCGTCGTTTTGTGAGCTGCTAAAAGTGAGTTTTTCGTTTTTTGCGATGTCGAAATTTGTTGAGCAAAGAATTTGCATTAAATTTTGTTTTCGGAATCAATTCTCTGCTGTGGATTCGTTGAGGATGGTGCAGAAAGCCTTTGGTGATGAGGCTATGTCTAAAAATCAATCGAGCGAATATCGTGCCAAAGGAGAGCCGAGACCAAAAAAATCGCGCCAAAGTCGCTCAAAAAACAAGGTCATGATGACTATTTTCTTCGATTATCGTGGTGTTGTGCACTATGAATTCCTTCCAACCGGCCAAACAGTCAACAAGGAATATTATTTGAACGTTATTCGTCGTTTGCGTAACGCTATCCGTCTAAAAAGGCCGGAATTGTTGAAAGACAATTCATGGTTTTTACACCACGATAATGCACCATCCCATACTGCACACGTAATTCGTGATCATTTCGTCAAAAACTCAACCCATATCGTTCCGCAACCACCGTATTCACCTGATCTGGCGCCGTGCGACTTCTGGCTGATCAGCAGGCTCAAAAGACCGCTCCGGGGACACCGTTTTGATACGATAGAGGAGATTCAAGCCGCAGCGAAGATGGAACTGAAGGCCATCCCGGAAAGTGACTACAACCAATGTTTCGAAGGTTGGAAAATCCGTTGGCATAAGTGCATTGCATCGGGCGGGGATTACTTTGAAGGGGATGCAATTGATTTGGAAGAATAAATGAAGAATTTTCAAAATAAATACAATGTCACCTTATTTTTTGGACACAGTAGTATTAATTACAATACTTTTATTTTGCACGATCCTATAAATAAACAGTTGCCAATTTTCGTATGTGATTATTGTGACTTGTTTTATAATAAATGTTAAAATTGGAAAAATATTTTTTTTTATTAAATACTAGTGTACCCAGCAGACATTGTTCTGCCCTCCCTGTCCATGTCCTTATCTCCAGCCCCGTACTCATCCCTATCCCCATCCCTGTCTCCACTCATATTCCCATCGTTACCCCAACCCTAACCATATTCACATTCCTATCCCGTCTCTATCCCCACCTCCATCCCTATCCCCATATTTATCCTTATCCTCATCTCCACCTCTACCCTATCACCGTCCTGGATTGGCAGACATTGCTGCTTGAAACTAATTTCCTTGTTGGGAAACACAAATATGGTGAACATTCTCCATACAAAACACTATTTCGGTTTTTTCAAATTTTCCGAATTTTCTTTCAAATTTTTCCCAACAAAAAAAAATTATTCAAATCAGCCGAGCCATTCTTGACGTGCTAAAAAACTCTACGATTTAAGTTCAGCAGTATAAACTCATTAGAAGTGATAAATTTCATTTAGATCAGCGGTGGGCATGGAAATCTAGCAAAAGGGCGAAGCAACAAAATCAAGCAATAAAAAACAATTTTGAAGTTTTTTTTGCTTTCGTTGCCAAATTCGTCAACAGCACAAAAAATAAACAAACTGCACTACAAACAAAAACAATTACTACATTCGAGACACAATTCGGGCGGCACCGTCGTTAATGCCTTTGTGTATTGTTTTCATTTGAACACAAGTCAATAGCGTTGAAGTTCTGCGAATTGTGTTTTGTTTGCGTCGAATAATGGTTCGGGCCATGTGGGCCGAAAGTGCCTCTATGTGCCCATCGTTGATTTAGATCATAAATACGAGAACCAATTTTTACACTTTCGGCATTGAGGTATAGTTTTCATGAAAAAATTTTCACCTTCCGCCAATTGAAACGTCCTAACAGCAAACTATTTGAAACTATTTTTTTTAAAGAGACTAAATTCAAATTTTTATGACTTCATAGATTTATGGAAATCCGCCTTATTATTATTAATTCATTACCACTGGTAAATTATTTCCGACTAAGGTTTGCGATCAGAGATTATTGAAACAACATCTTAAGATCTTCGCACATCTCATTCAATGCGATTTTTATGCTTCAAAATATTAATGATCCAATATATTGATGGTGTGTCTATAAAAAGTAAAATAATTCTAGCTTTTACAATCTTATCGATGACACTACATAATAAACTTTAAGATACCAAAATTAGGTCTGTACAATTTTTCAGCGAGTTTGAACAGTAAAAAAAAAACTTACCAAGATATGAAGCTGCATAGAAAATTATTAATCGATTCAAAAGTATTGAAACTAAATTTGAGATATGACCATCGGCGCGAAAAAAGGCAGTGTTTAATGTCTTCCTCTTTATTATTTTCTTTTGGAAAATCTTTTGAAAATTAAAACCGTAGATTTTCTTACAAAAGGCATAATAAAATTTATAAATTTTTTTTTTCCTTCACAGGTCGTGGTCCAGTTTTTTCACACTTGTCAGCGACATTAACAGGCATAGCGACAATACGTGCACGTGGCTTACAAGACATTGTGGCAAAAGAATTTGATACTCTACGAGATGTGCACAGCGCCGTATGGTAATTGATGTGGTCTTCAAATACAGCTCTTGTTTTGTGGTTAGATTTCGTAAGCTGCTGTTTTCTGACCACAGTTACATTTAGTTTTATACTACTAAGTCAGCGAAAGTTCAACACAAAAAAAAAATTGATCTAAGCAATCCTTGCAACATAATCTATATTCATCTCTGCAGAAACCTATAGCGGTAACGTGGGCTTGGCCATATCACAAGCCATGATACTCACAGGCATGGCACAATACGGTGTGCGTCAAGTTGCAGAATCATTACAACAAATGACAAGTGTAGAACGCGTCTTACAGTATACCGACCTGGAGCAGGAACCACAAATTGCTAAACTACCACCGACTAGCTGGCCTACACATGGTCAAGTTGAGTTTAAAGATATGTCACTGCGTTACGATCCAAATAGTGCTGCTGTAATAAAACATTTAAATATTGCAATTGAACCCAGCTGGAAGATAGGCATTGTAGGACGGACTGGTGCCGGAAAATCATCGCTAATTGGTGCACAAAAACCAACTTTTATATAATTCAGTGTGTTTTCGTGCATATCTGGTAGCCCTATTTAAAATTTTGTTTTTTTAGTTCGGTAATTTCGTTGAACTAGCGTCGTTCATTTGATTTTACTGTTAATTTATTTTGTTGCTTTTTTCACAGTTGTGAGCTTCGTAAGACAATCGCTTCGCGAGAATTATAAAATGAGCAGAAAAAAGACAAAAAAAATATAAGTACATAAAAATTTTCAGTGTTGTAAATTTTTCAGCACTTTATAGATTTCTCGTTCGTATGTTTCCCGTAAACTATAACTAAAATACGTCGTTGTTTTTCTACTCAATATATGTACATTTATGTATGTATTTACGTGAATTAATTTTTAAAATTACAAAGAATATTTTTAATCTCTTCAACACAACTAATAGATTTATATAAATTTAACAAAAATATTATAATTTTTTGACTAAGCTTTCACGATATTTCTATTTTAATGTACAAAATTCGAATTTTTGTACAAAAATCTAAAATTTTTTTTAATGTATTGTATTGAATATTGTTAGAGATCTAAGATTTTATTTGGCTTTTCAAGATCTATGGGACTCATGGTTGAATTTGAGTTAATAAAATATTTTTGAGCTATCTTTCGTTTGAGAGAAAAAAAAATTTTCCCGAAATGGTTCCAAAACGGTTCTTTCAAGGGTCCGGAGCCACGCTAAATTTTGTCTAAGATTCATTTTCGGCCCTCCAAATCGATTGTAGGAAAAAAATTTTTGCATGAATATGGGTCAAAAACGGGTATCATGGCCCGGGGACACATTTTCGGATAAAAAACGGTTCTTTTCAGGGTCCCAAGCCTTCCATAGTGATGTTCAAAAATATTTTTGAGCTATCTTTCGTTTGAAAAAAAAAATATTTTTTCCCGAAAATGGGTCAAAAAAGGATACCATGGCCCGGGGACACATTTTCGGGTAAAATCGGTTCATTCCATGGCCAGAGCCACCGTAACTGATGTCCCAAATCCATTTTCAACTTTATTCTATCGATTGGAACAAGAAAAAATTTCCGAAAATGGGTCGAAAACGGTCCTTACTATGGTCCGGAGACGGATTAAAAATTAAATTTCTAAAAATAACGCGATTATAAGACGATTCCCATTATAAAACTTAAAAATTTTTCGCCTGCGACGCTTTTTTGTTTCAATACAACCTTTCATTCCAAAAAATTATGAATTTATATACAGTATGTCAAGAATGAGTTTGCACATTGAAAAAAAAAATGCAATTTTCAATGTGCATATTCATTCAAAAATATTATTTTGTATTTCTTAAAATAAATACATACATTTTTTTTAAACTGTAATGGTTACTTACTTATTTGTAAAGAATTCATAAAAAAAGTTCATATTCAACGAAAAGTAACGAAAAATACAACAAAAACAAATTGTACTCAATTTTTTAAGTGTCAAATGCTTAAAGTATTTTAAATAAAACTTGGTATTTAAAATATATCTTAAAAAAATGTTAGCTGACGAGAGCAAATTTTTTTTACGCGGTACGGCCCTACTCTGGTCGGTATGATGTACATATTTAAATATTTGAATAAACAAGATGTAATATGCCAGATGCTGCCTATCTAAGGAAAACATTAAAAAAATACGTATGTTTTCCTAATTTTATGACACGATACTGCTCATAAATGCCAATATAAAAGTTTTATTGAAAAGCTGTGAATAGTTCTTTAAATTAAATATACATTATGTTAATACATTGTTGCATGTTTTTTATTGGTAATGACTGCGATTGCGATTTTTTCAGGTATCACCTTCCAGAAATGTTTAGTGGCAGCCCATGGGTCAGTATTGTTTTTTGGCATTCCTTTCTTAACGTCAGCCCACACATTTTCAATTGGGTTGAAATCTGGTGACTGCGGTTGCCATTTTATGCCATTGCCCTGATTGTCTTGGTAACAGTTTTTAGCCTTTTTGCTGGTATGTGTCGGATCGTTGTCTAGTTACAGGGTCCAAACTAACGGCAATTCATTACCAGCATACGGCACCGTCACAGTCACACCCAGCATGCTATTCATATACACGTGCTGATCTATTGCAGTTCTAATGCATGGATTATACCATCGTCATAATATGACGAACATTTCCATACCATAACAGTAGTTGCGCCGTGTTTTAAAGATTTTTTTGTAAAATATTGCATCTGTTCCGTGTTTAGTGGTAGAAGATCTCGAGATCTCGCTTGTATGTAGTCGATATAGCTGTGTCCGTCTATCTGTTTGTGTGTCTGTCTGTTGAAATCAAATTTACGGGAAAACTAAGCAAGCTAATTCAATGAAATTTGGCACAAAGGTCACACCTTCTTGCAAGCTGCTAGCATATAAAAATGGGCGAAATCGGTTTACGGCCACGCCTTCCGCCCATACTCTATGTAAATATACCCAAGTCCATTTTGAAAAAAAGTTGCTGCGATTTTGATGCAAATTGGTGATTTGGTGAAGATGAGAACAAAATTAAGATTAGGCTAGGTTCTAAGTTTGCAAAGGCTCTTGAAGGGACGTGGCACAGCCCTAAATTTTAACATTTATAACGCCATAGCTCGTAAGCTGTGCAAGATATTATAATGAAATTTGGTACACAAATACAGATCTTATGAATCTTATAAAGTGGGCGGAATTGTAAAAGTGGGCGTAGCACTTCTTAACAATTAAAAATTTGGATTTCGTATAACTCCAAAATGGCACATACGATTTTCATTAAAATTTTATGGATGATACCACTGAAAGTAGTCAACAATACAAGCTACGTCAATATATTGAAAAACTCTTTTAAGGGCGTGGCACAGCCTACAATATTTATAAACGTTATAAAAAGAGAACTAACAACGCAATCGTTATGAAATTTAATAAGGCGGATATACTTGCTAATAGGTGTCTTCTTGCAAAATTTTGGCACAACTGTGCAGGTGTGTGTGGCACCTCCCATATAAGCGAAATACGTTTAATGCTATAGATAGTGTGCTATGAGAGTAATCTTCATAAAATTTTGTGTAGAATTGTCGGTTACTATAAGCTTCGGAATTAAATGAAACTTGAGAATGTCGCAGCAGTGGGCGTGGCACTTCCCTCATTAACATAAAGTTGTAAGTCCTATTTGAAGTGAACTATTGGAGCAATAGATCTTAGGTACATATGAATCCAAAGCTGCCGAAATAGCATTAATGGGCGTGGCACCTCCCATACAATTAAAATACCTTAAGTGGCAATGAAATTTGGTGTAAGAGGTTTGTTTATAAAAAGCTATTTCTGGATCAAAGTCGGACTGGATTGCATCAGTGGGTGTGTAACCGCCCTAAATTTTACGAATAATTACGGCACATATCGCAAACTATACAAGCTATTGTGCTAAAATTTGGTTTGTTTATTGAACCAAAAGTGGACAGAATTGGAGAAGTGGCATTTTTCGTGTTTTTCATTTCTATTCTATTTTTTTCAACATTTCTCATATTCGTTTGACATTTTCAATCTTTAACCTTTCTCCTTCAGTTTCATTCGATTCTTTCTTTATTCATTTCATTTTTCATATATTTTGACATATTCAGCGTCTTCAAAATTTTTTTAACATTTATTTAACAAGTACTTTCAATGCAGTGTAGGGTATGTGAGTTTCGGCCTGGCCGAAGATAACACATTCACTAGTTAGTCCTAGTTTCATATTTGCAATTTCCACACCACCCGGGAGGTATGCAAACTGGCGCGTTACCGTTTTTTTCTGTTGGTGTCGGTTCCCTTGTAGACAAGCGCGTACGCAGATGGAAAATAAATGTAACATCTTCACATATCTTTTATCATACATAAATAAAAAGAGAAAGATTTTGGTCTCCAACTCCGAATACTTGTCTGCCTGTAGGCCTATTTCACCAAAATATAACAATTTTAATAATATAATCATATAGCAGTTTAGTTAAATTTCTAAACATAATAAAACAATTTTTTTTTCATAACGTTTTTTGGCTGGTAATCGTAGCGTTTTTAAAGGCATAATTCTTTCTATTTCAAATATCACCCCAAAGACATGGTTTAAATTCACAGCAATTTACAAAGAGCTGTTCATTAAGTTCTTCACATAATTTTTTGAGAACTTGGCGTTTTATTTTTGCATCTCTGTATTGAGAGTTATGTTAAAGTTCAGAGTTTTGTGGAGTCTTAACATTTTTTCAACGAAAATCGCCAATTTTCGGAAAAAGCTCACACATTTGCTATTTGACCATAAAATAATAAAAAAGAAGCAATATACATTATTACAAAAAAATAATCAACAATTTTCATTATAATTGTAAATAGATCCATAAGAACAGTTGATTCATAAGAAACTTAAATAGACAGTCGAAAATTATATAAAGTTTTAAAAGTATAATAATATAAACTCTGAATATTTATATGAGGGGCGGTTTTTAACATTTCACTTACGTACTTAAATTACGCTTCCGTTTTATTTCTTACATACTAAGCACACAAATTCCATTTGCTCAAAAGAAACATTTTCATTTAATTTGTGTTGAATTATTGCACATTCCTGATGTATTTCGTAATTGCAATTGTCGCAAAACACCCATTTCTGCTTTCCACTTTTGATATGATTTTCGTTACTGCAATATAAGCAAAAGTCTTTACCATTTGATCGTATCAAACACATATCTGCCAATTTTTGTAAGGGGTTTATTACAAAGATAAGTTTCTGCTACAGCTAAAATACGATACCCGCAGCTCCATGGATCTGTTTGTGTCATCTTATATTTGCGCGACACTTCAAATATCCACCCGTCTATTTCAAAATATTTTTCCCAACCTTTCTGTTTGGCCGTTATGTTATATATTGTCATGAATTGCATGAATCAAAAATGAAATCTTTCTTGTCGAGACTTTTGTGCTTTTTTACCATGTGGGTCGAAAAATATGATTTTCTTTTCCAAAACGTTTACGATCCCCAGGCACCAATATAATTCTATACATAAAGGTATTACTAAAGTGTTTATATTTTTAGTCACTTTAAGATAAAATGAAACATACTCTGCCAATAATTTTTTTACATTATCTGTTTCTATTTGGCAGTTTATTATAAATTTATCGGAAATTGGAGCATCAAAAATAAGGACATCCTGCATTTTTCCGTCTTCTACAAATATATCTATAAAGTAGCTACTGTGGGTGTCACCAAGCCACTTATCAAAACTATCCTTGGTAGTATTAATTAATTTGAAATACTCTGATCGTTTAAGGATATGTTTAAAATAATGATCTATAATAAAAGTGTGACCAATTCGAACACATACTAAGAAATCTAATTTGTTTTCCGCGGAATAGCGATTTTTATTTATTATTATGCCATTTTCTAAATGCTCTAGTTTTTGTTTTTCTATCTTTACAGGTAATTTATCTTTTGATTTTAGGACTTCAATAGTCTTATTAGCAGCAAAAATTCTTTTAAGTCACTTTCTATCGCAATATGTGCGGTTCTGACTTGCTTTTGCTCCAAGTCTGTATTTCATCATTTGCTGCTTTTATATTTCTTGTAGCACAGCGTTTCTTTGGAATGTTATATTCTGTCTCTTTACAGACAAATTCTCTTTGATCTTTTAAAAGTCTAATTAACCTTCCTACTTTAACTGGTAAGCCACCCAGCGTAGTATTAGCTGCAAGAATATTGCATTTTACATTCTTAAAGTGACCTTTTGCTCTTCCATTCGTGATTTAGGAACTCCGGTGAATAATACGGGTTTGTTATAGTTTTTAATTTCATTTTCTTTACTTTATTTAAAACTATTTGTTGGATCTTATCGAAGTCTTTATAAAAAGAGTACTGAACGTTTGTGTTATCAGTTTTATAAATATAGCTTTCTTCATCTTAATACACAACGGAATACTCCGGGTCAACACACACCTTGTTTAGCTCATTAAACGAGTCACTAAAATCACCATCTTTAATTGGCCTAAGTAAAATTTCACAAAAAAGAGAGAACCATTTTTTTACTATTGCATATTCGGTTGCATCATATAAATATGAAATGATCTCTTTTATTCTTGCTGCTGTCGTATCTCTAAAGAATTTGCTTACTTCGCAAGTCACATTATGTTGATAATGTGCTACGCAAGCCTTGAGTACTATCTTTCCACTACCTAGAATCTTATATCCTTCCTCAACAAGTTCGTGAGTAACATTTATGTAGTCTATTAGTTCCATACGATTGTATGACATGCAAGCTGCATTTAGAAATGCTAAGCTGAAATCGGTGACAATTGTTGAAAATATTGGCCACATTTTTAATTCCACGCATTTATTTTTAAACGTATTAAGCCAATATCCTATCGAAGATTGATCATGCTTGGAAGATATTCGTTCTGATATTGCAAATGTACGGCTATTAGGAGTCTTTATAACTAGTGCCTGGTAATAAATCATCTTATTTGCTTCATTCAAGTCTCGCACAATGCCTCCTGTGGCATCTAAGTGCCCCAATACTTCCAAATCTTTAACATTCTTCAAACAATTTATTTGTCTGTCGCTATACAAATGAAGATCTAAGTTTTTTGCCGCAATTTGTATGTAAGAAGAACGTCGCTAAAATCGTCTTTGTCCAAATCACCATCCTGTAGGGCTTCACTTTTTTCGCGCAGTATCATCTGATATAATGTCTTGCAAGTTTTTTCTTCTGTTAATAAGTTAACGTTTGCTTCTTTAACACATTTGTTTCTATATTCCTGCGCGTACATTTTGCGAAGATCTTCTTTTATAAGTTGGCGTTTTAGTCCCCTTACTTGTCCAGTAATTAGATGCTCATGTGATTTCTCTCCTTCTGTCCTTAGAAGCAGTTCCGTGAAGCTTTCATTTCCCGTCCAATGGGCTACATACAATTTAAATTTCCGGCAGTTTGGATGCATGCAAACCAACTTCACTTTGTGAAGAAACTTAATTTGTCTTTCTTTTCCTTTAGCAGATAACAAACATTTTGTAACAGATTCTAATTTCAATTCGATAATATTCTTCAAGGCTTATTTTGATTTTGGAAGAATCTGTATTGATGATGGTTTTGTTGTTCGTTTTAGTTTTCGAAACTTTTCTCTTTAAGGCTTTATTTTTGTTGTTTTCATTGTACTCAACAATAGTACACTGATTCCTGTTCTTAATTTTTCTGCTATTGCTGTCGCTGATGCTTCTTTTGTTGTCAACGCTGACGGTTTTGCAAGCGCCACTGCTTTCGATGTTGTCATTTTTGTTGCTGCAGCTCCTGCTCTTGCAGTTGGTGCTATTATTTTTAACACAATCATTTTTTATGTTGTTGACGCTGGTAAGCTGATCGCTTATTCCATTCAGATTATCTAGTTGAGATAAATTGTCAACACTGACTTCTTTCAGTTTAGCAACATAAGCTTTTACTTCACTAAAATTTGTCTTTTAAAAATATCGTATAAAATTAAAATCTTTAACGCTACTTTTGAATAAATAATTGCAATTTTAAAAGCATCCTTTGAATTAAGGCTGTCTTTTTCTAAGTTGCCCGAAAAGTTACTTATATATAAAATTTTGGAAAACTCTTCCACCGAAAGGTTCTACCGAAATTCTTGTTTCTGCTGAAATGTTTAAACAATTTTATTAAAAAAAGTTATAATATAACGAAAAATTTCTTTATGTTAAAAAGGATGAAATTAATACTGTCCCTTAGGAAATATCGAAAATCATTGAAATCTTGGGAAGATACGGAGATTCTTATAGAAATAAGCAAAGTGGTTTTTTTTAAAAACCACACCTTTATTTCTCAAAGCTTTAAGAGGGGTATTCTCTACATAGGACTCAAAGGTTTTTAAATAAAACTATTTTTTGTGCGAGTCATCGACTTTGAAATATACGCATTCTTATTCGTCAAACTTTTCATGGGAGTGCAATTTATTCAAAACTCGAACTATAGCTGCGTTTTATTCGCCATTCGCTGCTAGATATCTTTAGCTAGCAACGATACTTTTATAGAAAAGCAAAAAGAAAATCGAATACTCAACGAGTAAAATTATAGTTGCTATGCATACATAGCAAGTTGCTTATAACGTCAGACGGCAAAAATAAACAATTTTAAATCAAAAATGTAGGAAAAACAACAATCGAGTACTCATATAACAACGAGTAGGAAACTTAGCGACTTGATAGTTTTTTTCGTACATAGCTAGCAGCTTGGCGAATAAAACACAGCATATGTATCACTGATATTTTCGGTCAAGTTCAAGCAGAATTTAAGGTAAACAAATATAAATAACACAATCCTCGGTGGACATGGGCTTAATTTAAATTTTACTAGATCATATATATTTTTTAAAACAAAAATACTACCTTCTGTCCCGAGCTCTTTGGCTAAAGATATTTGTGAAATAACAAATAGTCTAATGTAAATATATATCTCTTCCACTGCACGTTGTTTCCCTAATTTTTTTATTGCTGTTTTTATCAAATAACAAAATTTTAAATATTAAGAAAGGCGCAAAATGTTGAAAAATCGAAAGTCTGTAGTACAGTACTGCCGTGAACATTGACGTCACCGTTATGGTATTTTTCCAGCCAATTTACATAAGATAGATTTTCTATCATACCCACCAGTTGAGATATTTATATATCAAAAAACATAAAATATACATATATATATAAGGAGATACCTTTTGCAGCAGCATTGGATTCATCATGTTGTCTAGAAATTCTATAAAAAGAAATTATAAGAATCATCTAAACTAAGGTTTCAGTCAAACTCTGTGCCAGATAGCCTAAGGCAAGGATGCAATCTATTTATTTAAATTAAAAATAGTTAACATAATTCACTTAGACAAGACTTTCAATTATATTTTATCATGTGTGCAACTCAATAATATATTAAAGTTTTCTAAAAATTTTTTTACTTTGTGGAATATTATTATTATATATGGATATTTTATAGACTGATCCATGGCCGAAGGCCGCTGCGTAGCCGGTGTTGGATTTTGAGAATTTTAAATCCTGAGCTGCGCCGCAAGCCGCCCACTTGCCCCTGCAATTAAATAAAATAACTATGGCTCGCGAAGCCTGTTTTTGAAGTGAAAACTCTTATGGCACGTTATGCACCTCCATAAGAAAGCATTCGCGGTTGAGGAACCGACACCGACATCGCATAATAATCTATATATCTATTCCTAAGGCTAAAAGGTAAGGCTTAGTCAGTGGCGTGCCGTGGCGTTTTCAGCAGGGTGTTCAACGTGCATATGTGGTTTAAATATGAATGCCTCTCCTAAGTTTTTTGCAAGACCATGACGGTTACGTGATAGACTGAGATCCCATTTTATTTTTTAATATATTTTGTTTGTTCTTTTTCTGCTGCTTTTAATATTTTTTTTTAATTTGTTTAAAGTTTTTATTATTACTTCTTTTTTATTCCAAACAATTTTATTGGTATGTCAGTTCAATACGACGTGGTTTTTTTGAAAAAATGTCCTCATCATAAAAGCTGTTTTTGCTTTTTATTTCTTTAAGAAATACTTTTTCTATGGAAATTAAAACCAGTTCCGACAATCTCTGTTCATACATAGTGTTTCTCGAAAAAGTCTTTATACGCTTGAGTGTAGAGAATAATCTTCCAGCTGAGCTACTTGAAGTTGGAATTGTCAAAACTAAGGAACTTAGCTCTAAAATTTCTGAAAACGTATCTTTCAATTCCAAATTCAAAAGAATACACTCAACTCATTTCTTAGCTTAACAAATTCGAAGAAGAGGGCATATGAAATTTTAAGGCTTTCATCTGGAAAACTTCTTTCGAAATTGAGCAACTTTTTTGAATTCAACAATTCCAAAAATTTTAATCTTTTAAATCTTATATCCATTTGTGTTGACAAAGTATCAATTATTTCAAAAAATACACGTTTGTATCGCAACTCAAAACATTGCAAGTTCATTAAATTCAGAGCACACATCGCAGTTTTCTCTGTCAAACATTTTTAAACAGCACTGCGCTGCATTATTGAAGTGCGAATTTTTCGGCAAACGTATATTTGTTGTTTTTTTTGTTGGAGGGCAGAGATTCTCTGCCAGAGAAGCGGCCGCTGTTCGTTGCGTGTGCGCTAATATCCTCCGCACGCAGATTATTGTTTCTCATGAGCATTTCATTAGAATGTGTATGGAGTAGTTTTTTTTTATTATAGGTTTTTGCTTTTACTTGGTGCGACATCAGCAGCGCACACTCAAGACGGTTGGATGGTATTCAACAACGTCAAATAATGTTGCGTTTCATATATTTGATCTGCTACGATGAGCTAGAACAATTGTAGTCGTATGACGTAAGTACATATATTGTACGCTTAGGGGTGAGAAGTATGATATGATGGATATGGTATGCTACAGTGTCAAATTATTGACAAATATGGAAACCTATGATGGAGATTAAAAAAAATGCATCGGATTTTGGTTGGGTGTGCGGAGAACACCTGCGCACCTTAGAGTAAACGCCACTGGGCTTAGTTGACGCGATCTAGAACAGCTACAGCAACAAATGCTATATCAAATTGAAGTGCTCATCCAGCAGAGTTGCGGAAAATTGTTGGATCCAAAATCCGTTGACCAGAAGCGGAAGTATAAGCTTGGAAAGATTCCCTTTTTTTCAACTCTTTCAAGCATTGCACTGATTAACTGCAAAAGCCGCGCCATAGCGAGGAGAAAAAAATCTACATGCCTACTACTCTCTCTCTCTCTCTCTATTTGTTATTGTTTTCCAATAAAGCGTTGTTGTTACTAAAATATGAAAAGCAATAGCAATGAATAAGTGTGTGGGTGTGTAATGTAAGTGGAGCTTGGTATTTGATGAGAAAGAACAAGGGAAAAACAACTTCGTGTTACATATGTTATTGTTGTGTGGAAACTTTTATTTTGGATTCATATTTTTGGAAGATGTGATGCATTTTTTTTCAATAAATGTAATGAATATTTTTTGAAAGGCTCTCCATTTTTTATTGTTAAAACTAAATAATTGATATCGAGCGCACATGGGTGTTTGTAAAAAAAATTCTCGCTTTTTGTGTGCGGGCATTACGTTGAACTAAATTTGACTTCACCTTTGAAACCAATATTCTCATATCTACTATTGAGCATTCCACCCCATTTTTAAAAAATTTTGACTGCATGTTTTAAGAACTCTCAGATGGATACAGAGGGGATTTCCATATAAACTTTGCAAAGGATAAAAATATTCCATCAATTGACTTTTTGGGAAATAAATTTGGTTTAAACATGTCAAATGATCGCAATCTTAGCACAACAAAATATAAAACTACTATTGATGCGGTCTTTACAAGATATTTAAATAAATTCGAATCAAAACTGTTCGTATCCTACTTTAGCTAATAAAAGATACATCGAAACGAAAAGTCATTTGCTGATTTTAACCTCCTTTCTAGATGAGGACGGCATTCTTCGAGCAAATGGACGCTTAGCATCTTCCCCAGCTCTTGACTACAACGAAAGGCATCCTATAATTCTCGCTTATAGCAGCCGCTTTGTTCGCTTGTTGGTAGAATTCATTCACCATATTTCTCTTCACGGCGAAAATCAGATAGTTCTTCGACTAGTCCGCCGTGAGTTCTGTATACCTAAGTTAAGAAACCTAATTAAAACTTGTATTCATAATTGCAAAATCTGTGCAATTAGCAAAAAGCGGTATCTCGGCCAGATTATGGCAGCTTTACCTCCCGAACGCGCAACTTTTCACGCCCCTTTACAAACACTGGCGTTGACTTTGCTGGACCCTTCGAAATAAAAAGTTTCACGGGCAGATTCTGCAAAATCACCAAAGGTTATGCATGTCTTTTCGTTTGTTTCGCAACGAAAGCTATACATCTTGAGCCTGTTAGTGACCTCTCATCGTGGGCGTTTTTAGCTGCCTTGTCACGATTCGTTTAACGTAGAGGTTACCCCGACAAGATTTACTCGGATAACGGTACAAATTTTGTAGGAACTGCTGGAATCCTTAAAAAAAACTTCAAGCGGTTTATTAAAGCAGCAAAAGACGACGCAGTCACTAAATATAGTCACCACAATCTCTCATGGCATTTCATTCCAGTGTCAGCGCCTCACATGGGTGGCTTATGGGAAGCTGGCGCAAAATCTTTCAAGCAACATTTTCGGAAAATCACCGGGCAGCTGAAATACACATTTGAGGAATTTGCAACACTACTTTCTCGAATAGAGAAAACTCTAGGCCTCTTAACGCTGCGTCTGAAAACGTTTCTGATCTTGCAGTCTTCACGCCAGGTCATTTCCTCATAGGAGCCCCATTATTATCCCCTGCAGAGCCGGAAAATATATATACTTCGCTTAGCATGGTAAATCGCTGGCAAAAAGTTAAATCTATAGCTCAAGATGTCTGTCACCGATGGAAGGACGAATACCTAAAAGAGTTGCTAAAACGCACCAAGTGGAAAGTTCCAAAAACGGATCTTAAAACTAGAGACTTCGTAGTCGTGCGTCAAGAACCTTTATGTCCCACAGAGTGGAGATTGGGATGGATTACTAAAATCTACCATGGCAACGATGGACCAGTTCGTGTAGCAGACCTCAAAACTCAATTGGGAGATATCACTCGCCCAATACATAAGCTCGTATTGATTTCCCAGTAATTTTCATCTTTGCATCACTCATAAACATTCGTTCACTTAAGAGTTTCTTAAAACTATTCCATCGACTCAAATTTAAAATCACATTTCTAATTCTCATTTCTCAAAGGAAAAGTAATTTCTTGTTCAACAACCTTTCTCATAATTTTTTCACCTTCATTTATCATAAAAAAACATTTTTATTCTCTTCTTCATCTAGCATGTGGTTACAATCGGATAACCAGTGGATCAATTGCTCTTGCCCTTTGTGCAAAGAAAAGCACGGGCTACGTCACTGCCCTAGGTTTCGTTGGTTGGAAGCGAGCGACAGATTGCGTGTGGTTCATATTAATGGAATGTGTAAAAATTGCTTGCCATTTTTGCCAAAGGAAGCACCACAGTCTAATTCATGATCACCACAATGTAATGCATATTGAGGAGGAAGCGGAGTCTCTGGTGAGCCAATCAAATGTCACCTTAAAAATTACAGCGCAGGTTCTAGCGTCAGGCAAAAGAAACGATTTCGTGTTGCGAGTTTTGATAAACCCGAATCAAGACCGGTCTACCATCCATATGACGAAGGCATAGGAGATGCGTATTCCGCTATTCTATACGGTCTCGAATACAAAAACTCCAACATGTCATCTTGACTTAAAGTCCTTTACTAGTCCCTTGGTGGGAATCTCTGCGAGCCTCTATGTAGTTAACGGATCGTTCGGGAAATTTTCTCCTCGCCGAGCTGACAAAACACCGATTTCCATTTTTCATCCAGATCTCATCATGGCAGACCGCTTTTTTTACAAGCCGCTTGAAGTTGATGTTGTACTAGGAGCAGATCTGTATTCGCGTAGCATAACTCTATCTGAGCTATTCCGGGAGTCCCACTGGCGCAATCGACAATTTTTGGATGGGCATTCATCGAAGTGTGTCCGCGCGCAGATTAAGCGCCGATTCTCTAATACTACGACTTCGACATTTATTTTCTTGTATATAAAAAACAAAAAAAAAAAATCATTTGGTAAATTAAATAAATCAAATCATTACTAATATAAAATTCATATTATATTACATATGTATAAATCAAACAACCTTTTCAATGTTTTTCTTTTTTTTGTTAATAATAACGTTACTATTATTTTAAATTAATATGAATCATTTCATTTATATACTTTTTCTAATATGTTTTTTTTTTCACTAATTAAAATTCATATATTTTTTTGAAATGCTTAGGTGGCACCTTAACCAACGTATGAACAATGAAATTATTTGATAAAAAACTAAAACCTTGTAAAAAATTGAAATTCAAAATTTGAAGTTAAAAATATAAACTAAGTAATAATTTTCAATAAATTTACATATGTACCTATTTTAAGCTTAAATTAGATTTTTATTAAAAAAAAAAAAAGTAAAAAAAACCGCTAATTCTACGATCCCCTATTGAACTACTTCCTCTGTTGCAGATACTGCAAGGCGGGCAGTATGTTTACCATGTATAATCCTTTACAATTATTGATACTCAAGGCTCGTATGTATTGCCGTCCTTATTGCTCCACCTCAAAAGATCGCTGACCATGACATTGAAAAATTTCATTGCCAAAAGGCAAAATCTCCGTCGGCAGAATTTTACTCGTTATTAACCATCAGTGAAACAAGTCGTTTTTTTTTTGGCTGCAGCAATAGCGTTTATTTTTTATAAATTTTAAATTAAAAGTTGAAGGTAATAAAGTGGAAAAAATATAAAAACAAATAGGTCTTTTACTTAAACAAATTGAAAAGGTCCTCAAAAACTAAAAATAAGACAAAAAAAGTGAATGAACCAATTATTTTTTATTATTATTGTAAGTCAACGTTTACACGAGGAAACTCTTGAAAGAAAGTTTTCCTGTCTGTAGGCAAGAAGGGAAAAACGAAAGGGTGGTGTACAGAATTTGTCGTACGCGCGAAATCGCTTTCGTTCTATTCGTTAACTGATATTTACGTTTTGAATTTACGTTTGTTGTGACGGGTTGACGCAGTAATTGCATTGAAATTTTCTTTCACAAACAAATTCTAGTTTTCGTATGTAAACGCAAAACAAATTCACAAAAGAGAATAGACAAGAATTTGTCAGACCGAATTTGCTCGTGTAAACGTTTACTAAGCAACAAAGTTATTTTGATCGTAACCAGTAAATCTTTCAAACGATAACTATGCTGTCAACAATTGTTTTTGGTTTCTCAATGCATGTGGTGTGTATTTGGTGCAAAGGATCCCATTATGTTTTAGGCTCTGCAAAAGGAAAACAAAATTAACTTCTGTCCATAGACTAATCTAGACCGGAAACTCTTGTTCTTCTTCTCACGGCGGGAAAAACGCTTTATGTTAGTGAAAATCTAAGTTCGTCCTTATGCGGTGAGTTTGCTCGTGTAAGTGTGCAACCTAGGGAATATTTTTCCATAAACTAGGGAATTTATAAGTCCTCAAAGGATTTAAATGCAAAGGTCTCGTATTTTTTATAAAGAAAACCATAATAAAATGTTTAAGAAAATGTTAGGACTAATATTATCTTTCAATTTTTAAAAACATAACAGCAAAATCAATCGAATTATTTTTTTGTGAAAAAAAATCAAAATATGGCTATTTTCAAGCTGTCAAATTTCTTAAACATTTTAGACGTGTTGAAAGGATTATTTAGAGTACATATTATTTTACAATTTTTGATAAAAATAAGCAATTATTCGTGTCTTTACAGAATTTTAATAGTTTTTTTCAAAACTTTTCTTCAATAATTCATATATTTGCAGCTTTTCAACAGAACGTTTCACCAGGATTTGTCATTCTTTTCGAGCGCATAATAGTTTTTTTCGAAACTAAGAAGATAATTTTTCCAAATTGAAGGTTTCGCCAGCAAGTAGTTCAAGACGACTACGATATCTTTAATCTTTTGATTGTTTCAGGCTTACACCAAGTTATTTAAAATGGCTAAAAATATATTTCTTCCACAGGTTTTTAATTCAAGACATCGTGAAGATGCCGAAGGACAAAAGCTACTATTTGGACTGCGAGGGAGCAACCAGATTTTTTAAATTCCCCGACAGCAATACGGATAATGAGAGGTAAGTAAATTTTTTCAATCTTAAGTATGAATTTATTTATTCAGTGGGACTATAAGTTCAAGTTGTAATTCATTGTGTTTCTGCTTATCAGCTTATATACCGTACAAAATAAGTTTCAGGAAGGAGACATGCTGCTAAAAACTCTACACAACAAATGTTATAACAATTTTCTCGCAATTCAACATCAAGTGGGAAAACTGACTCATGTTCAAAAAATTATATCAAATTTATCACAATTTTAAAATTTCTATACTTTACATGAAATTGAAGTAAAAAATAATTACATCTGCTGTTCGGAATTTCAAGAGAAATGTTTACTTCTTGGAACTCTTTAAACTTTAAGAAAAAACTTAAATAGAATTAGCATGGGGGCTTTGCCATCTATTTTATTAATGTTCTTCACATTTCTGACTTGGAGCTTTTCGGATTTTAATGTCTACACGTGCCTAGGTTATAAATGTGAAGTTTTTAGTAGATATAAATTTTTATAATTTATTTGTGGTGAAAATTTTATAAATAGTTAAGTGCAAGGGAACACTTAAAATAAATTCTTTCATGTTTTAAAGATACAGCATTTAAAATCATACCGCTGCCAAGTGAAGATTGTTTTTATTTAACACTCTTCTCTCGCATGTTACTGGCAATTCTGTATTATCGAGTTACATAACAGAACAGGCGGTAAGAAATAAGCTAGGCCGAAACCCTTTATGAGCTATTGCGCCTAAATATTATTAATATTTATTGTTTTTGTGAACTATGAAAAGTGTTTGACGCGTTGCATATACTATAAGTTATTACGTTACATCCGGTATCTGAGAAAATAAAAGGAATTTCTAAAGATCTTAAAATGATTTTTCTCGCTGATTAGATTTTGAATTATATGTACCAGTTATTTTTATTATAAGACTTTTTTATGAAGTTTGCTCCGCTTAAAGTGTGCTAAGTGTTGTGTTTTGAAACAATACTTTAAAAAGAGTGTCCTAAGCTGTATTTAATCAGGAAGAAGTTTCATCAATTTATTTAGCGGCTTTGATCTGTCTTTTTGTGTCGTACGCTATTACGATGAGCGTACCTTATGCACTGGAAAAAATTCTTGATATTATTTTTCAAAAAGAGGACTCCAATGCTGAGACAATACATAAATTAAAAGTATTTACACTTATCCTCATTTGTGTTTTTCTTATTGGTGGACTTGCAAATTTTGGCAGAGTTTATCTTTTTAATAGTGCTTGTAAGTACGAGTATAGCTTAAAGTTAAATTTATTAACAAAGCAGCATTGCTCTGAGATTTGCGCACAAAAGTTTATCGCCGTATGTTGAAACAGGAGACCGGTTGGTTTGATACCAAAGGTGATTAGTCGTCTCGCAAGTGACACTTATTTCCTTGGAAATACATTAAGTTAATGTGTACATATGTATGTACAGTTATGTACATAGAATCCCTACACTTAGGGTATAATTCACTTTGGCATTCAGTTTGTAACGCATAGAAGGGAGCTTGGCTGGTATAGAAAAGTATATGTTGCAAATATTCTTGACCAGCCATGTACGTCTGTTTGCGCTTCTGTCTGACTGTGAAAATAACGATAACAAGAAAACCAAGCGAGATAATTAAATAAAATTTGATTGACAAGTTACATCTTCCAACATTGCTCCTGGGATTGAAAATGGATGAATGCAGTCGGTGTTAACAAAAACAAAAATATTAATTTTTATCCACTTAAATGCGTTTTATTTGTGATTTAATTTGAATTGTATACAGCCTTATATCGTCTATGTAGAACAAAAAGTCAGTATGTACATTTTCATGTATCCGAGTAATGAGCTTTTTTATGTGTGTTATAACTCAAAATTTAATATATATATAAATATAATATATATATATACATAGCCCTATATGAATATAGTGGATATTGTTAAGTTAAGTGCTTGTAAGTTAAATTTGCAGCTAAAAAACGTGAACGTTTAAACTCTTTTAGGTGAATATCCTTTCAAAGCTGTTCATTGAACTTAATAGTCCACTGTGTAGAAATATCTTGAACTGAGCCTAGTTAACTAACTTACTTAATTTACTTGTAATTCTAGGTCATTTATGTCTCCAAGTTACTTTTAAGTCTAAAGTAGTATTAAAGAAGTACAGATAAGATGGAATAGAAAAGATAAGTAAGCATAAAATAGAAGATTTGTAAAATATTTGCAAGCTAGTTTTTCAGAAATTTTCGTGTTTTTTTTTTTCAATCACACAGAACAAAAGTGGACTTGACTGGAGACCGTGCTATTTTTTTTTTCTTTCCAAGTTTTTTAAGGTAACCTCTTTATTCTTTTTTAATAATAAACTATTTGATTTCTGACTACTACTGCAGCATGAATAGGAAAGGGCATACATTTTTATGTTTTTCTTATTTTAATTTAATTTTTTATGTTTTCTTAATTTGATCTTTTTATTATTTCCTTATTTTAATTTGATATTTTTATGTTTTCCTAATTTGATCTTTTTATTATTTCCTTATTTTAATTTGATATTTTTTTGTTTTCCTAATTTGATATTCTTATTATGTCCTTATTTTAATTTAAAATTTTTATAATCATAGGTTGATAAGTAAAACGCACTAAGTACATCTGTGGTCACAAGGCAATAGTTTAAGTGCTATGCTAATGCATAAGACTTTTGTTATTTTGCCTTTCGAACATAATGAATTTACTGAATTTTACTTGTAAGTCGACATAGAATTAATTAACTCTGTTCACTTTTAATTAGACGAATCGAATGGCTTCGCCTACTAGGAGTAGTTGGAACGTTGACGAAGAACCTCTTTGTTTGCCAAATCATTTTTCGGCAAAAATGAACCGCAAAACAAATCTGAAGTATGATGCTGTACCCGACCTAAATTTAAAAATAACTCCTGCCTCCCCTATGTTTAATGCGACTCCAGATTCAGGTGATTTGATAAGCACATCTGATTCTGGTCTTTTGCTTTCAACATCAGATGTTGAACAGACCAGTAAAATAAATAATTCGAAATCACGTAGAACTCTTTTTCCACTTTTGCTAAGCCCTGAGCCCTGCATTGAATTACCAATGGCAGTGGATGGATGGATGCTCCTATGAGCATGTCCTTTCAATTACATTTATGTGTAAAAAACAGCCTCCAAAATAATTGTCGAAAACCCAATGGTTGGAGGTATACCGATATTCTGAAAACCATGGCCTTGGGTGTATATTTTTTGCCACCCTTAGCCTATCGCTATTTACACCCAATTTTTTCCTATCCAGAACCGCGTACTCTTAGCGAGTTTGTTTCAAATTGGTTTAAAAAATCCGGGAAATTGTAATAGTAGCTTAAAAGCTTAAGAGTTGCATAGCCGGGGTTTTTCGGAAGAACAAAAGTATGTCACGATATCGTGCGACGAAATGGCTCTTTTATCATAGGTCTGAGGACAAGATAATAGGTTTAGAAGATTATGGAGACGAAAACCGTACTTCTAGGACATGTACAAGTGTCATGGTCATACATGCCCAAGGGATATGTGGAGACCCTTGGAAGCAACCTAAAGCATATTTCTTCGTGCAAGGCGCATGCAAAGGTGATATTGTAAAGCTTCAAAGCATCGAGTTACATACACTTCACTTTGTTTGCGATCAGGGCGCAAATTTTATGAAATTCGCAAAAGTGGCTGGAGTGACTGAGACAACTCCATATTTTCTCGTCAATGGTGAGAGAGTTTTCTTTTTTTGTGACTTTGCTCCTCTTATTAAAAGCACTCGTAACTCCTTGCAAAAACCCAAAAAATGCGATCACTTTCGATAACGCCCCGGTAGAGTTCCCGTTGTACATGTCTACCAAACAGAATCCACTCAGGTGTTTTAGCGATACTGTATCGGCCGTGATGCACGCTATTAAAAAAACAGAAGGTTCGAAAGCGTCCCCAACCATTGAAAATACAGTAATCTTATCTTTTTATCAGCTCTAGTGTACACACCCCTTCTTCAAAGAGAATGTTTTACGGATCCGAGGACCAATTAAATTTTTTAATACAGGCAAAAACTTTATTAGATTCCATAAAAATTAATGATAGAAAGGGTAAGGATATTACAAATACTTTTAACTTCAACGGGTGATTAATAAATATCAGTAGCATACGGTAATTGTGGAATTTTCTTCAGCAGAAAGTGTTCACCTTTATTAAGACTAGGCGGCTTTGTCAGGACTCTCTTGAGTATTTTTTTGGATCAATTAAAAGAGGTGGGGACAATTCAAAGATCGTTACCCCTGAAATGCTTTGTAGTAGGTTTCAAAAAGGTTGGGGACTGCATTATGTTGACGTAGTCAGAAACGCCCCACGTACACTCCCCAATTACTTAATTAATCGAACGACACTCTGGAAAACGTATGCGATGATCCTTTGATAAGGGATCAGTCTTGGCAGCAATTGCAAAGCTTGCCAAGACCTGAACACCCATTTCTTCAAAATGCGCAGATAGATGTCAATATCGATGAAAGGAGTTTTTAAAAAAATGCGTTTCATTATGTTTGCGGATGGCTACATTTGAAAAATTACAGACTTCACAATTGCCGTTCACCCTTAACCTACTTTGGAAAAGAAACTGTTTCGGAAGAGTTTCTTACAATAGAAAAACAATTCGACAAATGTAACCTTGTTAAGCCTCCGCAACAATTTATCAATTACTTAGCGCAGTTAGACGAAAAACTTTTAGGGCATTTTGATGAATCTTGTCATAGAATTGGCGTGAGTCAATATACCTTTGACAAGCTGAAGGATATATCGCCATACGTTTGCTGCGGTAACGTTGGCGGCGAAACTTTGTTGGAGCTATTTATTCGAGAGCGCATTTTTTTGCAATAAGTTTTTATAATAGGAATGTATCATAAGTTTATAGTAAAAATAAAGTTTTGCGCGCTTCATTCGAATAGGTTTTTGAGTATTTTTTTTTTGTCTGACTATAAGCTTTTTTTCGCTACTCAACAACTTTTTTTTCGCTTTGGCCTTAATAAGAGAGACATTCGACGAAAGATTTGGTACCTTGCGAGAGCAGGGCAGCCAAGTGGTGTAGTTGGGTGTCTTTGTTTTTGTTTTTTTGCCCAACGACTTTACTCGAGTTTGACTGAACAGAATCAATTTTTTTTTGACTCTATTGACAAAGTTTTTTCTTAGTACCAACTTTCCCTCCCCCCGCTTTTTGTATTCGATGAAGATTACTGCCTATTTTATTTATAATTTTTCTGATCTGACCATTCTCCACTAATTCACAGTCGCATTAAGCATAGTTCCCGCAAATGACCATGACCCTATCGAAAGTGACCGTTCTCCACCACTCTCTCACTGTCAAATCAAAGATACATTTACTAATTGTCGATGGGTGATATATGCCGAAAGGGGAACCGAACACCCGAAAAAAAATCGGTAACGCGCCAAAATGCATACCTCATGGGTGGTACGGAAATTACAAACAAAATTGAAAATGAAATATTATTAAAAAAAACATTTTTATTTTTAGGACGCATGGATGTTTTAGATTGCGCACCAAATGCTTTAAAAATCTTGCAAAACAGCCAATGATGCCATTCGTTATTTACATTGCATTCACTCATTTAAATAAATATCGACATAACATTTTCAAATCAGATACGCGTACAACGCAATGGGAAGCTCCAAGACTGTCTAATCCGAATATTGCTGACCAAGCTGTACCATATTCAAGGTACTATTTATATACAAAAATATAAATATTTTAAGAGTCATATAATATGACTCATATTAGAAATCCGGTAACAATCGAAAAATTTAAGTTAATTTTTTTATGTTTTATAACTATTTTATTAATTGCAGACAAATGTGCCAAATAAATTTGAAATTCGCATTCGTCGTACGTAAATACTGGAGGACTCATATAGAATTATTAGCTCTGTAACAAAAACAGACTGGTCTGGGCAAGGCCGTATCCAGGATTTTATTTCGGGGGGGGGGGGGGGGGGGGTTGTGGATTTGAGATTTTTTCAACGTAGTGTATATTCTTTGCAAAATCGTTTCTATATGGTGTCCGTCGAAATATTTCGGGGGGGTTCTATCCCCTAGCATCTCTCCCTAGATACGGCCCTGGGTCTGGGTAAGTATGTTTAAAATATCTAAAGACAAGATCTGCTAACTATTTTTTAATGACAAATTATGATGGACTTGCTAGGGGATGGTTCTATTTGTTGTCAAAAGAAATGTTCAATCCGTATTATGGTCTGTTTGAATACTCGGCCATGGATAATTAACTCATGGCGCGCACACATGGTAAAATATCTCAATTTTTATAGATTTTTTTAATTTGTCAAATTTTTTTTTTTTTAGAACAGTTTTAATCGCATGGAATTGCCACCTTATGAAGGTTACCTACAACTTAAGGATAAGCTTATAAAAGCCATTGAGGGCAGTCAAAGTGTCGCTGGAGTTGATTAATAGCGTTATAATAAAGTGTTATATTGTCGATACCAATTGTACAATTAGTACTTGTATCATTCCAAGGCGGAATATGTATTTGATTTTATTTTAAGAGATATAATAACCACTACATAATGTACATATTTATAATAAAAATCCTTGGATTTTTTGGATTAAGTCTGAGGTGTATAAAATTTAGTGATATCGATACTAGGGAATTCAGTCAGTTTTTAACTTTTTAAAGTAAAGGTTTTAAAAAGTAGGTGAATATTAAACAGTGGTATATTGTATAAAGTCTGGGTCATACGCCGATGTTGACTAATTTTTTTGCACGAATTGTATAATTTTGATCGTGAAGATTCATGAATCAAGTTTCCTTTACTAGGACTTGTAAACAATACATACGTTACTCAGCCAACGTGGCTGAGCATCACATACGAATAACTATAGATATCAAGCAATTAAATGACACAGATGGTAATCGAAAGTCGACTTTATCGACCAAATATTGGTAACATAATCTTTCTAATTTTCCAAGTAACAATTGAAAGCTAAATCTATCTTGAAATAAATCTTTAGCTCATCAAACAATGGATAACTTAAAAGCAGATGGTTGATTTCTTTTTGAATGGCCACATTCTTCAAAAATATTCTCATTTGCTTTGAATTTTAGTTTTATTTTATTTGTACCGTTCTAATTTGAATATACATGACTTCATCACTGTAGTACAACTCTATTCTTGAAATCTTTTGGTATCAACTTGTTTAAATAAAATTACATGTATCAAACAATTTAATTCCTTTTGTTTGGTAATACAATTTTAGCCAAAAACTTGTTTTTTATTTTAAGAAATCGAAATTCAATCTCATTACTATTTAGTTGTTTATAAATTGTATGGAAAAATATGTTTTAATTTAGTTTCCTATTAAAATATCATGTTAAATTAGAAAGATAGTAGTAATGAAATTAACCATTGTGGTGCAATGCGAGTTGAGAAACAAATATTAAATAACGATGAATGGTGCTCCGCTTAAGTATGAAACATAGAACGCAGTAAAGAAAATGTAAGCACTTAACCCATACTGTTGACCTAAAAAAAAGAGAAAATGTTATTTTTTAAACGCAAAAGAAATTACATTAAAAACTTACAATATCATCAATTTTCAAAATTGAACGAATTGTCTCTGTAGACAAAGAAATCGCCGAAATACTGACTAACAGTGGTTGCATAAATATCTGTAATGGCACCTTTGCTCACATTAATACCAGCATTCTTTTCGCCTTGAGCATGACGATTCCTTAGCTCAGTCACAGTTGCAATTGGATTAAGACCAGCATTCTCAGCCAATGTTGATGGAATAACTTCAATTGCATCAGCAAAGGCACGGAAACAATATGCTTCAACACCTTCAACAGTTTATGAATGTGTAGCCAATTGTAAGGCCATTTCAATACTACTGTAAGTGTAAAAATACCTACCCAAGTTAATGAAAATATGAAATAATTTAGTTTATAATTTTTTAGCTAGAATAAAGCATTTGCCAGTTTATTGGTTTCTGTAAGCGATTTTTAAAAAAACTTGTTTTGCAAAATAAACTTTAAAAAAACCTAAGAGCTAGAAAAATGTTTTTTATAAACAGTTTTGTGACTAACTGTATTTATGCATATATTCGAATTCAATTATTATACTTAGTTGAAAAATGAAACAAGGAATGATTTTTGCATCAAAAAACGATTTATTTCTCAACATAGTCTCCTTTTAGCTCGATATATTTCGTCCAACGTTCCTCCAATTTAAAAGTGAGTTACCGAAAACAAAGGATATCGGGTTGAAAAATTAAAGAGATTGCAAAAGTTAGTTTTCAAAAATCTCAAATCCAAACATTACAATAAAAATTTCACACTTAAATATTTACACATAATAACAGTAGCAAAAACTTACGTCTACAAAAACTAATTCCGGCTGGCAGATTTTGGCTTACAAAATATTTGACTTACAAATCTAGTGGAAATAATGAAATTTTACTATAAACGACTATGTTAATTTGTATATTAAAAATAATAACGGCTCTTTTGGTTAATTTTTTAATTTAATGTAAATAAAACAAGTACTTTATTTACCCGAGCTTTTGTTGGTTATTTTCCAACATCTTCAGGGTTGTTCATATAAATTTTACAATAACATTAAATTATTTTAATTGCCACTTTCCCGAATTAACTATAAACAGTAACACAAAATATTAACATTCAAAATTCAGAAAACCGGACAACATCAAAATAGCGAAAAACGAACATATAACATTCAAACAGCACTCAATAAGGTAAGACCAATTTATTTCAATTTGTATATTAAAAATAAGAACGGCTCTTTTTATTTAATTATTATTTTTTAAATTTTGTTAAAATATTGTTTCTAAACGACACGTTAAATATTCACTATGCTATTCCTGTAAGGTTACCAGCATTACACGTTAAACCATTTTCACCTTTTGAAAAACTTACAGTTGTAAAAATAATGGAATAAATAAAAACAAAACTACACAAATTGTGAGTAATAATTATTTTTTGTTTGCATTCAAAGGGACAAAATAGAGCTAGGAAAAGAATAGAAGTGAAAGTTACTAGCTCCCCACCAATGAAGAATGCCACCACAGCATTCTTTCATTTAGAGGTTGTTTCTCGAATGAGACGAATCATCCGTGTTACATTGTTGCACGTCGCACCGGCTGGCCTGGACAACTTGGCGTGCCAGATCATGGCAGCGGTTCGAGTAAATTAACTGTTGGACTTATTGAACAGCGGGATCAACCGGGATGGCCGAAAAATTGTAATTGTAAGTAGCGGAAAATCTAGTGGATTATCTAGCTGTCGTGCAACTGATCAACCAAAGTACTCCGGAAAGGAAAAAGTGGTACTGTACTAGTTTGAATAATTTTAATTCTTTTATAAATATTAAGAAGTGAAAAGGTGTAAAAAGTGGACTTTTAAATTTTTTATTGACGATTTGAAAGTTTTAAAAATACGTGCTTAACTTATAAACAAGCATATTCTCTCTGACCAAAATCGAAACATAGAGGATATGGCTATTACTCCACAAGAAGGGGCACGTCTCATTGCTACAGAGACAGAGATACTTAGGTTAGCCTTTGAGCAAGAATTTGCTCCCTCAGACATTTACTAGTACATAATGTCCTCATTAGAACTGTAGCTGCCATCGAACCAACCGTCCTTATGGGAATATTGATACTTGTAGAAGCTCTCGTAGTAGAGTAATTCGTATATCGTAATTAATAAGATACTTTGACTTTGTAGCGATATTTGATGTTATAAAATCTTGCTAGAAAGAGTTATAAAATCATAATATAGAGACCGCTTGCCTCATATGTCTTAATACCGTAACCATATAAGTCACTTGAAAAACATGACGTCTCATGTTTTCAGAGACACACGAGATAGGGCACAGTGTTGTCAATTTTTTGTCGCTTTACCGAAACAAATGTGAGAAAGATATGATTCGACTTTGAAATATAACATAATTTATGACAAGTAACCTAGTAGGTAGCGCGGATGACTACGAATCGCTGGGACATGTGTTCGAGACCAGTTTTGCAAATTTGTACAGCAAGTAAAAATTAAATTTGATAATAAAATAAAATTAAATATAATATAATAAAATTCTCCAATTTGCATAACATTAAATAAAATAAATTTATAATAATATAAATTTAACACAGGTATCTCAAGCGGCCCATCCATACAAGAAAGCCTTAGTTTTTTTAGGATCAAGCCAGATGTGCCATATATCAATAAAATATTGGTGAAGGTATTATCTTCGTCCAGGCCGAAACTCACATACCCTACGCTGCATTGAAAGAACTTTTTAAATAAATGTTAAAAAGACGTTGAAACGGTTGAAGAGTTTAAGGAAATCGAAAATAAAGTGAAAAGGTTCAAAGAGGTTGAAAAGTGTTGAAACAGTTAAAAAAATAGAAAAGTCTTCAAAATATGGAAACCATTGGAGAAGCTTCATCAAAATCGCTGCAACTTTTTTCAAAATGGACCTGGGTATATTTACATAGAGTATGGGCGGTGGGCGTGGCTATGAACCGATTTCGCCTTTTTTTATATGCTAGCAGCTTGCAAGAAGGTGTGACCTGTCAAATCACAATCAGGATATCACCAAATCCTGGTGGATGAAAAGGACATCCACAAAGCCGCAAATGCCCGTATGCCTGAAGAACGCTCCATCGGTATTTCAAAGAGCAATTGACGACGTACTTCGTCCCTATAAAGGAAACTTGCGCACGGTTGTAAAGATGATGCATTATTTTATTCTAACTCGGAAGAGGAACAAATATATAATTAAAGATTTATCCGAAGTAATTATGAAAATTTCTACGTATTTTCAATTAGAAGTTGAATTTTTCGTATAGACTCCTATCCAGAACTTACCACTTTACGGCAACTAAGACCCTTTTTATGGTTGTTTCGCTACTATAGGATACTTGTTAAAGATTAAAGTTGGATAGCGAAGTCTATGACAGCCTATTTATGAGGTGAAAACAGTAGAACTTCACAGTATAGAAGCAAAAATGTTAAAATAGAATTTGATAAAAACGTCAGAGAGTCCTTTGAAAATATAAAAAAATCTATACAGGAGGCTATGACACACCAATCGGATTACTACAAAACGTTGTACGTTCTCTCGTTATGAGTACTGACGCCAGTAGTAATGCCATAGGCACTGTTTTGAATCAGGAGGGTCACCCTATAACGTTTATGTTTCGTACGTTGTCGAAAACAGAAGATACCTACGTCACTAATCAGAAAGAGATGTTGGCTATAGTGTGGGCTCTGAAAAATATTAAAAATTATTTGTGTGGCGTACTAAACGTAATAATCTATACTGATCACCAACCACTTCCGTTGTCAATGTCAGATAAAAACCCAAATGTTAAGTTACGCAGGTGGCGTGCTCTCATGGAAGAATGTGTACTTGATATACGATTTAAGCCTGGGAAAGAAAATGTGGTGGAAGATGCACTCTCCCGAACGAATTTAAATACACTTACGGTGCATAGTTCTGATAGTTCCCTGGACCCATAATTCGTAAAAAAGGTGAAGTGTACTTACTCTTTCAAGGTTCAGTTAATATAGAGAATGGATGAGTCAGAAGATAGGATTGTATCTCCTAGGTATGTGAGGACATGAGATAAAGTTTACTAACATGCATTTTCCTTTAGATAAAGTTAAAGGACTCTTTACTAAAAATTCAGCAGCACTGCACTTCTATGAGTAAACCTTGGCCAATGTGAAAGATTCCTACGCACACAAGGAAGAGATATTCTAAGAGATATTACCTTTGCGGATGAATTGAAAAACAGAGCAGACCGACATACATGTGAGGTTGTGAAACAAATAGAAAAGTTTTGAATCCCTAGGCTTACGGCAAATGTAGCAAACATTAACAACAATTCTTACATATGTAACCGAACAAAATATGCACGCCGTCCTGTCCTACAGAAAATAGGTGAGACACCTATTCCCGAGGTAAGGGGAGATACTTAATGTAGAAATATTTTCATTATAAAAATCGTTTGTTGATGATCATAGATCCCATTACAAAATTTTTAACAATACACCATTTAGATAGAATTGTAGACATTAGGCAAAGATTATATGACGTTAGTCTGAAAAACCCCAATGTTAAAACTATAGTTTCAGACTTTGAACCTTCCCTTAATATTTAATTATTTACAATCCCACTCACAGCTCTAAAGATTTGACACAAAACGGTCGCAGTAGGCCATTCCAAATCAAATGGTACCGTAAAAAGATTAAACTCAACCATATCTGAAATTTTAAGGGCACTAAGTCAATTCACAGTGATACACAGCTCAGACTGGGCCATTATACTTAAGCGTGATGCGCTATAATACACCAAAATCAAGTACCATAAACTAGTAACAATACACTAAACATTTGACGTCATTCATAAGTCTAATTTCTGGCTCAATAATGACAAAGACACTCAGGGTTGCCAGCAGTTCGGTTTTCAAACGGACAGTTTGGTTTTTGAAAGCTTTGTCCCGTTGTCAAACTAAATCAGACATACACTTCCGGTTATCTGACGAGATTAAGCAACGAAGTATTTTTATTTGGCTTTAATTTTACCGGTTTTGAAGGTCTTTTTAACACTATGTCCAGTTTTAGAAGGTCCACAAGTTGACAAGCCTGCTGACACTTCTTTTTAATAAATATTGATGCTATATAACATATCTCTCTGTATTTTACCAAATCTTGTGCATTTATAGAGGCAAACATTTTCTGTTAGGATTGTCATGTAATTAAAACACAAAATGAATAAAAATTGTAAAAATGTAGAAGAATTGAAAAAGTTTTTAACAAATGAGTTATTTGAATAAAGGGAAAAGTTTGATGATGCAAAATTATTAGAAGTCAAAATTGTTTCGCGGACCCCCCAGAGGTTCTCAACTCGTCAATTTTATATTTCCGAGTGGTATCCGCTGAGGTGATAGTTGACTATCGCTATTTTTATTGTCGTTTTTGAGAACCAAATTCACTTTGCTCTCTGTAAGGCACAAAAAATTGTTTATTTATTGGCAGCACTTACAGTTTTGATATGTCATTTAATTATCAGCGCTGTTATTTTTTAATAATATCTGTGCTCAAAAGGAAAAGTGCTCAAGTCTGATTTCGTCGTTTAGCAGATCACTTTTAAGCTTTAAAGTTAAATCTAAAAAAAATATTAATTTCAATAGTGGTCTGTTGAAAACTACTCGAATTAATGAGTTATTCGCGAAAATAAAATTTAAGCGCTTTTTCCAAACGAGAGAATTCAACTTCGTAGAACCACTCTGCAAACAAGCTGTTTTTCCTAAATGAATATAAATTGAATTTCGTCACATGTCCACATAAATGTTATTCCAAATATTTGAAAAACGCTTATATCGATGTAAGCTATTTTGGCTTTGTCTATTGCTGAGTATTCAAAATCTTTTTTTTTTTGCTTTGTGAAAGCATTTTCTACTGTTTTAAGATCTTATTCCCTAGCACAAATTTAAATAAGTACCTTCAGCTATTCTTACAAATCAGATTAAACGTTTCAAAGAGCTAAAGTTCCTCCCTCCATAACTTCCAGAAAAATCATCCAATATGATTCAAATTTCACTCAGGGATAATTATAGATACGGAGATTATCATGGTGTTCTTAACTCAATTTTCTTTCTTTTCATTTCTTATAAAACATGTAACGGATTTTATTATTATTGAATAAAAAAATACACAAATGTATGAAAACGACGCCTAAGTTTGT
Organism: Meiosimyza decipiens; assembly: GCA_963680825.1. Classification (NCBI taxonomy): domain Eukaryota; kingdom Metazoa; phylum Arthropoda; class Insecta; order Diptera; family Lauxaniidae; genus Meiosimyza; species Meiosimyza decipiens. The sequence continues at coordinate 45,529,108 of OY804260.1, forward strand.
ATCACATGAAAACAATCGCAAAATAAGCGATAGTCAAATTGACAATCACCTTACAGAGAGCAAAAGTCGAATAGTTGATAATAAAATATCGACAGAGATGCTATATTAAGGTGTCTCTATTAATGCGAAAACAAGTTTTTAAAAAAAAAAATTTAATTTTCAGTGCATTTTTTGTATATACCTATGTGCTGAAGACCGATTAAGAAATAAACCTTTATATACGGTATAAAATTATATGTATGTTGCGATTTCAAGATGCATTTTATGAGAATTTTGATAATTGAATGCGAGTTTAAATAAAATGGCATCTTTATTACATTGTCAATAATCTGCATTTTTACTAAAGTAGAAAAGGCACAAAGTATAGTCAGCTGATTCAATACAATAAGTTATCAATTATATATTGGCATGTAAACTACATCAAAAATACTGCATATCTACCCAGCAGACAATTGAACAAGGCCTTCCCCGGAGAAGGCCTGATAGCACTGCTGCGATTTTAAGAGGCCTTCTCAAAACAAAATTTTTATGGAAATAAAAAAATGTATGCTCACTTTTTTTTTATGATTTTTGTTTTTATTTACAATCTAACAATATTAACAATAAGTAAATATTATGAGTAGTGAAATTTTAATTAGCTGAATAGTTACACTCCATTGAGTGTATACTCATGAAATGCTATTATGCCTTACCACAGCAGCAGTGCTATAAGGCCTTCCCACAGCAGCAGTGCTATAAGGCCTGATATTAGAAGGGAAGAAGGACTTCATGTATTTTTTTATTTCATGAATTGCCATGTTTTATGATTCGACATTACTTTTTTGTCATTGGATTGTACTTATACGACATCAAAAGTTGATACATGGTTAGAAGTAAGGAATGAGTGCATGTTGCTAGACTGGTTTTCTGTTTCATGTTATGTTAAAGTGGTAGAGTGTTGTGTATTCAATGTCAAATTATAAATTAAGAAAACGTCAAAAAAAATAAACATTAAAAATTTCAACGCAAGCCAGGTTGACGCAGATAAAAAAAACATTTCACTAAGAGTCCCACGACGTATTGAAATTTAATTTTTCAAAGTACTTCAGTGACCCCTTCTACGGCAAGCCGTCTTAGAAGTGCTCTTAACGCAAGCGATGTAGAAAGACCTGCTTTAAAAGTATTTCTATCAGGCATGATAAAGAATAAAAAAGAAAGTAAGTTTGAAAGGAGGTGGCAAAGGCCTTAATATCACCAAGAAAGGCCTGCTAGAAGGGTATTGGGTACTTATATTTGACTTCGAAAGCAAAGAGCTTCAAGAATTTTTCGAAATGAAGACGCACCGATTTTTGCGACAGTCCGGTAAATGTTATCTGATCTTAAATCAAGATCCCCAACATAACTTCGGAAAATATGAATATTTTTTATTGAATTGGTGCACCATGTTTCTCAAAATATCTCTGACAAAACTTTTTTTTATGTTTTTAAAACTTATTCTTCAATGAATCCTAATAATGTATGTACATTAGGGTGGGTCAAATAAATCAAATGCTTTTTTTTTTGAATCCGACACACGAAAACTAGTACCTAGGTACCTCTAGGAAGTACTTAACAAATCTGAGCTTTTAATATTAACGGGAATTTTATGCTCATCATAGTTTTCCATTTTTAATTTAGTCTCATATAAAAATGATCATATCTTATCACCAATAGATTGTTAAACCAGTTGCATTATCAATATTTATGGAAAATTAAACGCTCTACAAAAATGATCTCAAACACTTTTCATTAATCTTACCATTTGAAAGATATTCAAGGTCAAAAGATTGAAGAATTTTAAGGAAAATAACATTTTGTTTTGAATTTTGTAACTTAGTAGTTTTTCAATAAATATTAAAATCAATTGGCATTGGGATTCTACTGCAAATATCTTCTAAATGGTTAGAGTAATTGATTTACCACATGAGACCATTTTTGTAGAACGTTCAATTTCCTATAGAAGTAATTGAAGTTCATTTTTATTTTTTTTAGTAAGTTACAAAATTCAAAACAGAAAATAATTTTCCTTAAAATACTTCAATCTTTGGCCTTGAATATCTTTCAAATGGAAAGATTAATGAAAAAAGTGTTTGAGATCATTTTTGTAGAACGTTTAATTTCCTATAAATATTGACAATGCAACTGGTTTAACAGTCTATTGGTGATAAGATATGACCATTTTTATATGAGACAAAATTAAAAATGGAAAACTATGATGAGCATAATCTTCCCGTTCATGTTAAAAGCTCAGATTTGTTAAGTACTTCCTAGAGGTACCTAGGAACTAAATAGTTTCCGTCGGATTTGCCGAAAATATTTGGAAACTATTTTTTATATATACAAAATAGTACTTAAACTAATAATAATAATAATATGATATTAAAACATTTTTAAACATAATTTTTGACAAACAAACCAAGTGGGCAGATAATTCAAGAATGGCCGATATATACAAGCATATGTAAATAAAGCGGGAAACTCATTTGGGGGAAGATGAGTACAAATACTGATTTTGATCGTTAAAATTCAGTATAGTCTTATGATGTACTGATTTTTTTTTTCCTAGAAAAGTCAGTACAGACATCTTTCAAGTGAATAATGAAAGAAGTAAAATAGGTATTTTGCGATTAAAAGCAGAAAATTAATTTATTTTAATACTTGTAGGTTCCGCTCGTTATCTACATATTTCATGAAATGTTTTTTTTTTACTATTTTCTATTAAAATATCAAATATAGTAATGAAATTACTTTTGAACTTCTTGTTCAACTGACATTGCGCTAAGGTGTAGCTGTTTCAAGCTATATGTTTCAACGCTAGAAATTTTGCACAATAGATCTGGTTGTGTTATTAGAAATCTGAAAAATTCTAAACAAATATATTGAAGACAACATTTCACGAAGATAATGCTTTTTAAAGTCGGCAGGGTTAAATTAGTTTTCTCCTCAGTTGAAACTTTTTCTATGTTTGTGCAAAGTCGCTCATTGTATGGTGATTCAAAGAGCGATTTTAGCTGTAGTAACAGTTTTTTCAAAGGCAAAAAAAGATTCCGAGGGCTACAAAATGTTTAGTAGTGACTTAATATCTGGTCCCATGGCCAAAAATCGAGTTTTTGCGTAACCCAATTGTTTTGTGAGCTCTCCTTAACTTCGGCGCGCGCTGATTTGAACACGAATAGTGTTTTAACAAAACTGTGGATGATTTTTGGCGTTGATGTAATCTACTGCACTTGGCATGAACTCCAATGCGGCTTTTATTGCACTATAACAATATTCGATTCGCAACCGATTAATGATTTCTTCCATTGCATCCGATGGTAGAACACTTTGTTTTTGCCACCTCGCTCACATGAACAAAAATTTGATGGACAGTTATCATATTTCTGCAAAAACTTGATAATATGGACGAATTTGCCGTTTGCAAATTTGGAAGCAAAAAACCAGCATAAGAATCAGCATTCAGTGTACAAAAATTTTATTCAGTACAAGACGTCAAAAATCAGTATGATACCGAAAAAATCAGTACATGTACATATGTATGTATGTGCACTGAACATGTCTTGGAGCCACCAGTTGCTTCAATTTTAAAATTAGGGGTCAAGTTTTTTTAGCACCGAATAAATACGAGCTGAGGAGCAAGAATTCCCATCAAACTCAATTTTTGAAATAAATTAAGATGATCCGCTAAGGAACTGGACTCATCATAAGTAAATTGCTTGGAGTTGTTAATTTCTCTTTAACTTTGTATGGCTTTCTAGAACACTCTCTTAGACTATGCCGCAAAATTTTCGAGGGCAACCCTAATGGGATGTATGTATGCATGTAGTTATTTTGGGCTCTCTGCTTTCATTTGCAATGCTTTGCTGAATGAGCAAAAGAAACATTTTGTTTGGTGTGACATTGGAAATGGATGCTATTCAGTTAAAGTCATGCGCAGTATTTTGGTATCTAAAATTCATTTTGTTGCACAGTAGTATATAACTACAACATATTTAAGTTGTGAATCTTGAAGTTTTCATGAAACCCTTTGAATTTTTTCACTTGCGCAAAGTTGAGATATTTCTGAAACCCATTTTTTAAAACACATATTTGTGTGAAGAGCTTAATACATAAATGTTGAAGCAGTACTGTACAGTTAATATTATCGCTTTAAAAATGCTTGAAACTATAAATTTAACAAAATTTTCGGTTTCGGTTGGAATTGCATTAACCCAGAAGAACTATACCCGCTGTTATACCTTTTGCAGCTCGAACTGTTAGAACGCATTTCTTAAGGTCAGCTGGTTAGGATAAAAAAATATGGCATCTTAGGACAAAGTGACCCAATCGGAATTTTATTTATAATTCTAAAAGCTGGTAAGGTCCTTTAGAAACGCATGTTGTATACCTTAAGACTCCTATAATATTAACCATTTAATCATGCAATCTACTTATAATTTTTATTATTTCATTGATTGTTACCTTCAACCATGGCTCAGGACTTACGTTCTCCAATATGTCCAACATTGGCTTCGCGGCGGTCTTTGGCTCCTATTCAGGCTATAGAATATCAATGTAACTGCACAAAAAAGTAAAGGTCAGTAGACGGCCTTCGGTCGATGCATAGGGCTTACAACCTCCAATTTGTTCAACACTAGCTTCGCGGCGTTTCGGTTGAGGTTATAGTATATCCAACATCGACTCGCTAGCCACATAAAAGTTAGGATAATTAGGCGGCCTCCGACCGCGTCTCAGAGTTCACATTGATATTTTCATTCATTATTTTTATTCATTATTGTTGAATTCGAACACAATCGACATTTTTCCAGAGTAGTTATATCAGTCATTCTATATAAAACTGCACAACCTATTGAATTTCATTTCTTCGATATTTTTGTATTTTTTAGTGCTTATATAAGGCGAATTTCGAATACATTTTAATTTCAGAAAATTCGTTTTCACATAAGCCATGAGAATTTCAAGACTGACTGAAAAATTTTTAAAATGGAATATCTCAAAAACTATGGCGAATAGAATTCATAAGCTCAACACGATTTTTGTTTGACAATACTGTAATTTTATAAAAAAAAAACTTTAAATAAATTTCATTGAACATTTAACTTTTATTTATAAATATATTTTTTTTATAAAAATTGCTCAAAGCATCTTTGACTAATCTAATTCTAACTTTTAATGATTTTTAGATATGTTATTCTTTAATCAATCTTAATCAGCTTTCAAATCGGAATTCCCGACACAACATTGGAACATGTAATTAAAGGCGCGCACCAGAGTAATTATATGAATTTTATATTTTCTAAAGTTTTGTCGGGAATTTCGACCTTAAAGTAGATAAATTCTTAGGGCTGATTGAAGTAAATGTAAATGTTAACAAAAATTTGTCTTTCCCCTTGCCTGTCCTCCAATCGCGCACACGGCCTATTCTTTCCAGAATTTCTTATTCAAAGTACTATAGGCAAATTACACTTACCGCGCTATCTACCAGAAAGGGCAGAACAACGTATGCCAGGCTACCTGGTATCTTACATGAACTTAGATACATATAAATACAATAGTGGTATTCATCTAAGCACGCAAGTTTGCACAAATGTGCAAGTAGGCGATGTGTTTCATGAACAGTTGACGAGCATGTCAAATTATAAGAATTAAAGCCAATAAAATATTTGAAATGAAATTGGGTAGCAAAATCAAAAAGAAATTCGACGAAATTTCATTGAAATCGGAATGGAACGAGTCTTGCAATTGTAACTGACATATTGTATTGACATATGGATGTCAATCAATTTGAAAAATGTCATTTTTGATATGGCGGCGTTTCCTATTAACTTTTTTTAACGCTCAGCTCTACTGTGCTCGTATTTTTGTATACAGATGTAAGAAAGTCGCAGTAATTGGTTTAATTGATGCGTATCATATTATGAATCAATTTAAATTCGATGAACGCTATACTCTCCTTATGGTTTTTTCTGCAAAGCTCATCGAATATTTGAGTCAATTTGTTTTTATATATCGAATAAGTAAAATAAACACTTTGACGTTCATTCTGTTGGATATAAATAAATTCTTTCCACATATTCTGTTTTCCATTTTCATTTTCTTTAGAATAAGAAAACCTCAGTCAATCGACAGCTGTGGCGCTGAATAGTGAACAGTTTAGCAAAATAAAGAGAAAAAAAGAGAAAAATTCATCTAATAAAAAGACAAACGCTGTGAAATTTTTTTGTGCATATTTTTATGTGGAATATAAATCAGTAGAATAATGAATAATATAGGTATATCCACAGATCCAAATTTACTTGATGTTGAATTGCCTCGCACTTTGATAGAATCACCGTCAGTTTCAACATTTCTCCCAGAAGAAGAGGCATCAATTTGCCCTCTACTGTCAAATACTAATGGGACTTCAACGCCACTGACCTTCTCACATCCATTAACACCAAATGCTGACAACGACAGCAATGCCTCGGCCAACTTGGGCAATGAGGACACAAAAGCTGAAACGAGCTCCTCCACTGGTAGCAGCTCTGGTATAGGAATGGATGTGACTGATACGGCCGCAACATCACTGTTTAACAAACACGCTTACCAGCACCTTCAAAAGAGCAATGGGATGACACAGGTGAGTCACAGCGAAACTTTAATGTTGATTTGCTTAAAACGTGGAAAGTGAAATGACCAAGTGCGCTTACCTGTTGTAAACCAATACTTACGTTGAGGTAAATACTTAAGTGTTAATAGCTTAAGCAAATAAGATAATTTTTAGATTTATTTAGAAGCAAAAACTTGAGGAGAGGTTTGGGATATAACGCAAAGTTAAACACTGGAATATTGAAAAATCGGATGTGAGTGACCATAAAAATATCTCTCCCAAATTACAATTTTGGATTTTATTTGCCAAAGCTATTATGAGGTTACATTTTCGATAGCTATCTAAACAAAAGGTAACTCTTGAACAAAGCAACTGTTTTGAATGAAATCTTGGCGTATCGAAGAGTATGAATTAACTTAAGTAATCGTTTGGGAATTTTGAAAAAAAACTTACACAATAATTTAACAAATTGTTTATAAACAACTAATTTTTTCGTGTTCTGCTCTGAGGCACAATGTTCGCCATCAACACCACATTATGAGAAGTGATGAAAAAACAGTTTGATTTTTTATTATTTATCAAAACAAATTCTCTCATGAAGCCAATTAAAAATTTAACATCTCATCAAATAATAAGTTTTGACAATGAAGTCTGCTGTATTTAATTTTAAAAAAAGTCAATGATTTCGTTTAAGAATACCGAACCATGAGACCGACCATTAGTGCTTCACCCGAGGCGAGGCGAGGTTCTCGGTCTCGCCTCGTTTTATAAATGTGAGTCTCGCCTCGTTCTCGGACGAGGTCTTGAAATCACATACCTCGCCTCGCCTCGGTAAGAACCGAGGATTTTATTAAACTGATAAAAAATTATGATTCCTGTATATTGTCGGTATTCAAGCAAAATTGACTATCTGCAAACAAATAATAGTGGGTGGCGCTAATTAATAGTTTAATTATGTTTATATCCTCTTAAAGTTGTGATCTATTATTTTCGGTTGTTAAAAAAAAGGTCAATTTTGCATGTGTGCCAACGATATATTCAACTAGCAAAACCCGCTCGCGTTGCTACGCCTCAAGAAGTAAAATGAAATATATGTTTTTATTTTTGGTGGATTGAATCATATAGGATGATTGATGAGATATGATGAATTAAATTCTTTTCATATATGTGACGGCGTGGCATTGTCCATTTTTATTCAAATCAAGCTAAGCTACGAACCTTTTACAAACTATAAGAATTATATGTACCAAATTTTATCCATTTACGTCATAATTGCTGAGATATAAAAAAAGGTTTATTCATTTGCGTCAAGTAGTTTATAATTCCAAAGTATGCTACGAACCTTCCCCAAATCATAAGAATCATAAACATATGCCAAATCTTCAGGCGATCGGTTAAACGGTTTTGGACATTAACAACAAAGTTTTTTACCGAACGTAGGTGTCCCCTTATTAAATCTTTCGTCATATAATAATAACAAAAGAGAGTAGTAACGGTATTATTCCAACTTTCATTCGATTAGAGATCATTTAGTACTGCTGACTCTAAAGACCGAAGATATGAGGAAATATATGGACTCTAAATAAAAGTAGCCTAAGCTGAAAGCAACGTGGTGTGAGTTCGGTGTGAATCGGTTAATCGGTCTTCGAGAAAATGATATTTAAAAAATATTTTTGTATGAGGGCCACCCTAAAGATGCACTCAAAATAAAATTTTAATAGCCTTATCTATGCTTTCTAATAAGTAAATATCGAGTCAAATTTCAAAAAATAGTATCAAAACTAAAAATACTGCACTTACTTCCGATACGAGCTAGTGTTAAATCGAGGCTGCGAGGCACCTCGTTCTCAAAACCGAGAACGAGGCGAGGCGAGGCGAGGCGAGGCGAGGCAAGGCGAGGCGAGGCGAGGTGCCGGTGTGATCTCGCCTCGTCTCGGTCGAGCGAGGCAAATTTATTTTTCCACCTCGCCTCGTTCTCGCCTCGTTGAACGAGGTTGCCTCGCAGCCTCGGTGAAGCACTAACGACCATACTTCGGTTTTTCGTTCTGAGATTGAAAAGTCGAAAAGTCATATAAGTCAAAAATATATGGAAAATATTTAAGAAGTTGAAAGAGGTTGATAAAATATGCAAAATGTTGGAAAACTTCAAAAGAGGTCAAAAAATATGAAAAATTTTGAAATGGGTTAAAAAAACCGAAAAATATTGGAAAAGTCGGAAGAAAAATTGTTAAGATTGATAAAAATTTGAAAGAAGTTGATAGCATTTTGAAACAGGAGAAAAAAGCTGGCAGAGTTAAAAAAACCTCGAAAAGGTGGAAAGAAATCCAAAAATTATACACAGTTGAAAGAGAATGAAAAACTCGAAGGTTGAATGAGGTTGTATAGTAAAAGTCGAAAAAATATGGAAAATATTCCAAAAAATTGAACGAGATTGAATACTTCGGATATAATTGCTGAATATTAAAAATGGTTGAAAAGCCGAAAAAAAAATTACGAAAGTTGTAAGAGTTGAAATGCGTTGAAAAAGCCGAAAATTGTTGGAAAAGTCTGAACAAAATGGAAGAGATTGAAAAAAGTTGAGAGAAATTGAAAAAATGTTGAAAGTGGTGAAAAAGGCTAGAAAGGTAGTGAAAAGGTAGAGTTGAAAAAACATGGAAATGTTAAAAAAGTTGAAACAGTTGAAAGAGGCTGAAAATCTCGAAAAAAGTTGAATGAAGTTCAAAACGCGAAATAAATTGAAAGATGTGGAAAAAGTCAATAATATATGGAAAATATTGAAAAAAGTTGGAAGAGGTTGAAACAGGTGAAAAGGCTGATAAAGTCGATAAGATATGACAAGTTTTGAGAATGTTAAAATTAATGAGGTTGAAAAGTTGAATGAGGTTGAAAAAGTCTAAATATAGGGAAAATGTTGAATGAGGTTGAAAACGTCTAAAAATATTTGAAAAAGGTTGAAATACTCCAAAAAAGTTGATTATCTCGAAATAAGTTGAATGAGGTTGAAAAGTCAAAAAAATTGAAAAAGGTTGAAGAGTCGAAACTAATATGCAAAATTTTGAAAAGGTTGAATGAGTTTGAAGTAGTTTAAAGTCGCTATTGGCTACGTTTCCCAATTTTTAATAGCTGTTGACTCCTCTAGAATATAAAATTCAATAGCCCTTTGGATTGTTAAAAACTTCATTAAGTAAAGTTTCAAAAATAAGAAACTAAGTTAGCTAAATATAATAAATAAAGTTTCGTTATTTCCCACTTACATTTGGTTTTAGCAACAGCGTACCTCAATGTCAGAAGTAAAAAAAAAATCAGTGAAATTCATCATAGAAAAAGAAAGGATAGCAAACAGTGTTGCTCACTGCAAGATTTCCCTTATTTGCAAGTAAAACCAAATGTAAGTTCGTAATCGATATTTTGTGTTTGGGTGGAGTTGCCAACAGTCGCTAAAAAATAAAGTCCAAAAAATATGGAAAATATTGAAAAAATTTGCATGAGATTCACCAAGTCGGATATTTTAAAAATTATTGAATAGTGTTGAAAAGCCGAAAAAAAAATGAAATATGTTAGCAGAGATTCAAAGAAGTTGAAAATGATGTTGAAACAGTTGAAAAGGCTAAAAAAACAATCATATATTAAAAATGACGTAAAAAGTTGAGTACGGTAAAACAAATCGAAAAGAATTGAAAGTTATTGAAAGATGTTTCAAGGAGAGCAATGCTGAAAACATCGCTCAAACATAAGAAAATGTCGAAAAAAGTTGAAAGTAGTTGAAAATTTCGTAAAAGTTGAAACTGGTTGGAAAGTTAATTTGAAAAATCTTAGTAAAAATGTAACTATTTCTTTAATGTGTACTAAATGAGAAAGGATTAAGCGAATTTTTATCACTATTTATAATATCTATCTAAATAACTGGGTTTGTGAATAAAAATAATGCAAATATCATCATTGCCTTACAATTTTACAGCGGTAACTCAGCGGTCATACAATTAACACACTTACCTCTCGCGATGGTATTTGGGTAAATGATTCGGGCAGCTTACTTCCCCCCGTGCGTTAGTCGCATTTCAATCGTCACGAATCAAACGAAATAAGAATGGCAATTATTTCATTTTTAAGATCAGTTTCGTATAGTGACATAGTGTAGCTTAGATTTTATTCATTATTGGGGACACAGTGCAAAATATATTGTATTTCATTACACGTTTTTAAAAAATAGTATTAATATATGATAGGATATTTAGGTAGAGCGCTTCCAGTAAAAATTTTATGAAAAGCTCTTGAGAACATGAGTCTAATACTACAGGACAGCAATCTTTTATATGGAAAGCATCGGCGTTACTGCAAAGGACAACTGAGTTTACTAAAAAATATATAAATTTGTTATAGTTTTATGTTTACGATAATGAATTGAATGTATTAGGTTTGGGAATGAGAATTTGTTTCCATAAATGGCAAAAGTATACTGTATACATAAGGAAAATCGAAAATAAATTTTAAAAAATTTTTTGAATAACAAACAAGTCTAATTTTCTTCAGTTTTTTACTCAAAATATGTTGCAGATCTGGTAGCAACCCTAGGAGATATTTATTTTTTTTTATGAGGATATACTCGAGTATGAATAAATTTTTGAAATTCGAGTGTTCCCGAAGAATTCTAGAACATAAGATTTTTTTGAACATGTCTAGATATTACATATCTTTAGACAACGTTTACACGAGCAAATTCGGTCTGAGAAATTCTTGTCTATTCTCTTTTGTGAATTTCTTTTGCGTTTACACACGGAAACTAGAATTTGTTTGTGCAAGAAAATTTCAAAGCAATTACTGCGTCAACCCGCCACAACAAACGTAAATTCAAAGCATAATATCAGCTAAAGAATAGAACGAAAGGGATTTCGCGTGTACGACAAATTTTGTACACCACCCTTTCGTTTTTCCCTTCATGCCTACAAACAGGAAAACTTTCTTTCAAGAGTTTCCTCGTGTAAACGCTGTCTTACACTCGAAACTCGAAACTTTATTCACATTCGAGTATATCCTCATTTAAAAATCAAAAAACATAAGAAAATTAAATTTTTTTCATATCTAAAATTTTGGCTTTTTCATATTTTTCCCCGATTTTCCTTAGGTACACATAAGGAAGTATCGAAAATAAAAAATTCCAATATTTTTCAGGCCTATAATGAAAAAATGAATGGTCCCTGCGCAAGTAGAGCATTAGCGTTTCTTGTGTAACAGCTCAAATCCTCTGCTGTTTTCATTACTTTCACCTTAATATACTATAATTTGAAATTGTCAGTGCCATTACTTGAATTTCCCTCGTTACCAATTCATCGAATCGTGACCGCTCTGATCCTTATAAATTTTCAAAATTTTTGGGAAACGAATAAACTTTACATTTATACTGTAGTCTTCATATTTAGGTGCCGGATGGTTTCTGGAGTATTGTTAATTGTAGAATTCGCAGTGAAAATAAAAACGTAAAATGCACAAAAATCGTTGCAATCCGTCCGAAAAGCCGATACACAACAAGCATGAATGAATGAGCCACCAACTTAGCACACTATAAAAGAGTATCATCAGGGGAGGCGAACGGGTAGCCGCCCAGGGTGCAAAGATTTGGGGACGAAAAAATAGTTCTCGGTATGTAGTGAGATTTGTAAATAATTCATGTTTGTTTTTGTAGGGCTCTGATGTAGAACTTATAACTACAACGATATGAATACACCTATTCCCCGTTTAACACTCTATTTTTTAACACGATTTCGATCTTACACGGTTTTTAAAACCAAAAATTCTGCTAAAAAAGTGTTAGTCATAATGATCATTTTGGATTCCCTCATACGTCACTTCTAGGCAATTTTAATCTATTCTTTAGTCAAAAGATATGATATATGCATCTACATTTATTTTTTAAGAAAACAAAACATTCAAACACTTGTTTTGAATTTAAAAAAAGGGATTTCCCATTCCATATGCATTATAATATAACTTGTGTATTTGTAGTAGTTATAGTAGTTATTTATATTTTTTAAGTGTTTTACTTTAATTTCTGCTCAATAAATAACTGAATAAGTACATTTGGTGTTGTTTTCGTTTAACACGGTTTTTCAAATAAAACTTTTCAATTTGAATTGCCAGATTTTCTGAGAAACACGTCTACCGTGTAAATCGAGGGATATAGGTGTATATCCATTTTTTATCGTTAAAACCGAAGCGGTGCGCTTGAAGGTGTGTGAATGGGATTTTCGATAAAAAATTATCTGACATAAAAAGGGAACTCCTATAGTCAGCATTAGGGAAAAGGATTGACAACGAAATTCTAAGAATACAATCAACCAATCTATTTTCCTTGTATAGCTTTTATAAAAATTGCTTGCAATCTTTGATAAAAAAATAAAAATATGTATACCCGAACTTCCAAAATGTTTACATAAGTACATATAGAATGTGGGAAAGTATGTTTAACCGAAATCCAAATTTCCAGCTACAATTTCCACAACTTTTTTTTATCAATTCTTTCCTATTTAATTTTTGAAGTAACGAAACATATCGACCTTAAGAAATTCTTTTTCCACTCTTCTTTTATTTATTGTGTCTCTTTAAATTGTAAATTTGCTCTTATTTCCAATTAAGGCTACTACAAATTATAAATTATACACAAATTGATATATGCATTGTAATAAGTGACTAAAAGCTCAGCGGGACTCCCAAAATTTTAGCTGGTCTGAAATTAGATTTAACCAAACACCACTTCTGTCCTTTACTGCAATTGCGGTAGGTGATCCGTTGCAGCAGTGGCGCGGCAACAGGTTTATTATAACCTATCTAAGGTCGCAGCTTTGACTGTTGTGACCTCAAGAAATACTCTTATTAAATTATTCGTGGCGAAATTTTCTAAAGTAGTATATTGGAAAAAAGGTCAAGCATCGGACTTGTCAAAAAAAGAGAACAAGAAGGGGTATTTTCCCTTTTCATAGCTCTTGGGATAAATACTGGGAAATTGAGTGCCTTTCGAAAACAAGAGATAAGCTGTCAAAACGGGTTTTCCCTAATAGCTTTAAAACTCTAAAAATATGGTAGATTTTTTAAAATTTTTGAAATCATCATTGCCAAATTAAAGGAAATTGATATCCATTTTGAATAAAAAGCCTCAAGCACACCCCACCTTTGCATGGGAAGAAGCCGTGTCCGTGGGCCGATATAGTTCGTATCTATAAAATTATGTCTTAACCTCTAAGACATCTATATCAAACTTCAAGATTTTAGCGTTATTATTACTATATATGAGCACCGTTTTATATAACCCCGTCCACTGTGCGAAAGCTTTGCAAAAAGCGCAAGCAGAACACATGAGGTTCGCTTAGTTTTTGTTTGATATAAACCAAATTATCAGCTATTTTAAGCTGACATTTTCCATACTGACTTTAAATAAGTCAATACAATAATTTCTTACCACAATACAAAAATCTTATTTTAACCGTTTAGACGTTATGTCACGAGAAAGTTGCAATCTATGAAAGCCAAAATGTAAAAACATTTCTTTCCAGCTCAGTACATATTAAAGCTCTGCATGGATACACTCGTTTCTGCTTCAACTCGTTGTTGATTTCAGTGGCTTACAACTTTGAGACAAAGAGTGAGATCATACCCGAGTCGTTTGACGATACAAACGATCAGTGCAATGCTCTCGTCAGCTGCAAATCAAAACAAGTGCGTGTTTTGCTTTTGTAAATCATAATTTTATTTGCTCTTTCAAACCAAGCAGTGGATGACGACAAAAAAGACACGAGTGGATCGAGGTCAGTTGAATTTCGTAGTGCAAATCGTTCTGATTTATTAGTGCGGGTTCAATAAATAAATAAATAAAAAAACACTAAGTTGGAAAAATGGCGGTTTTTGATGTGAGATTCTATAATTTAATTATTTGGTCCTACTCTTTATGGGAAATTGTTTCTATTTATCAAAATAGATTCAAAAGTAGATTCGGAAATTTTCTGGAGAACTTTACCACATAGTAAGATCCTTAATCCACAAACAAAAACAAAGGTAGTTTAAAAAGAGGTTCGTGTAAAATAGTAACCCACTTACGGGGGAATAAAATCCTTTTTCTTAAATGGCCAACTAGGATTGCCAAGACGGTCGGAAGTCTGACCCGGATATTCCATCAGGGGGTGGATGAAATTCTGATTTTTTTTTTTTATTTGCGTATTATCTGACTAATTTTAAAGTTTTTATTTGAATGACTCTTTTTAAAAACAGGTAAAATTATTTTTTTATTTCTGAAATACTGACCAATTTTTTTTTTAGAAATGCGTTGTTTTTTTTAACAAATGTGTTAATGACCCATAATTTTTTAGCATGTTAAGAAAGTTTAATTTATTCTTATGAAAATTATGTATATACTTACGAACAAAAAAAAAATAATAAACCAACAACAACAACAATTATTCTAGACGACTCTCATTATAAAACTTAAAAACGTTGTGAAAAATCGCGCGTGCTATTCATTCATAACCAATTTGGCTAACCTAAGTATGTCAGCAAAGCTGAGGTTGGACAGAGTAAAGTGGGTCGAGCCCAAAAGCCGCCGCGGTGCCGGTGTTGAACATATTGGAGGATTTAAGTATATATATAAATAGGATGTAAGCGATATTCAAGCTTCAAAAAAATATGAAGGAGGCGTTTCCGTGTGCAACATTTGTATACGTTCTTCAATAGTATACTGAACCTTATAATTTAATACCATAATTGACCAAAGTGACTTTACTTTTTTCAATAAAAAATAGATAAAATGCAAAAAAACAAAAAAATCGAGCTTTGTTGTCATGCTAAAAAAAGAATAGGTTATTAACACATTTTTTGGAATAAATAGCGATTTTAAAAAAAGTTTTGTCAAAATTTCAGAAAAATCGTCACGCCTACTTTGCCCACATTTTTGATGTTCACTCAGGGATGCCCAACTTATAATCAGTTTTACAAAAGCTATACTTCGGATGGCTATATATCCGAAACTAGATCAGACCAACACTTTTTTTTTCATATTTGCTTTTTAAGTTTTAGACACCTATTCTGCCCTCAGAACCGAAATGGACGTATCTCAAAAAAAATCATATTCGTGATTCTTATCGCATCGAATAGCTTAAGAAATTACGCATCTAAAGGACCAAGCAAACAACGATATTTTAGTTCAAATATATAAAAATTAAAATCTAAGAGAAATTCCTCTGTCTCAATTTAACCCCAACTACTGCGCGGCTTAAACGTACAGATATCAAGAATGCGAAGTTAAATAGTCGTATATTTGAATACATTCAACATCGTCGCAAACAAAAATTTGAAAACTAAAGTTATCTGTCATCAAGGAAGATATCTTATCACAAACCAAACAAAAAAACCTTTTGAAATCACTTCACCATCTAGAACCAGAAATTATAACATTCTCTTGGAGAGAACTTCCTGCTTTTAAAGCTTGAGATTTCATAACTATCTATCATAACTATGTATGCATAATTATTTATATGTTTCTTCCATTTAATGTAGTATAATTTCTAAAAATATAATTTGGCTCTTGTTTATCTTTTTTTTATTTGTAAATAGTAAGAGAAATGACAATATCTCATGAAAAAGGTATAAACACAGGGGATTTCTATGTTTCGCCTAAATCTGAAATAAATAATGTTAAAATGGTATTGAAATTGCCATAAATAAAATAAAAGGTTCGTAGAGAAAGTAAGAAGAAAAGGGCATTTACAAAACATCAATTATGTACTTTTAAATGATTTTTGTACAATTAAAATGATTTAATGGTAATGGAAATTTTTCAATTACCATTATACTTTAATGATGAAATTTTCAATTACCATTAAAATGACTTAATGGTAGTGGACATTTTTTAATTATCATTAAAGTTTAATAGTAATTGAAAAATTTCTATTACCATCACACTTTAATGACAATTGAAAAATTTCCATTACCATTAAACTAAATTTAATGAAAATTAAAATAAAATGCAAATGCTTAATGCTTAATGCATTTGCATTACCCCCATGTCTGCTTTGAATAATTCAGTATTCAACGAGAGAGTTCTGGCAATGAAAGATTTCATCAATGTCCTAACGGTAGGAAATTCTTAGATATTAGATTTAAAAACTTGCGGTTGACATGCAAGCGCAATAAGCTGATGATAAAAAAAAATTATGAAAAAACAAGAAGTTCCAATTGGACGTCTTTCTGAAGAAGCTATGGAAAGTTTTTAAAAATGCGAGCACAACAGCAGGTGTTGCTCTAGAAAGCTAATAACGAAGACGTTTTGCATAACTTACTGATTTCTTCTGATCCTGTTATCAGCCAAATTAGAATGAAGCGAGATAAAAGACATAAAAGCTGTCACCACGAGCACAAATTTAACAAACTCAATAATCTTTACTATTTTTCTCTTTTTTCTGAAGTAAGAACTTCGTTTTTTATTTTCTTTATCTAGTTCTCAAACGTGGTGTTCGTATGCAGTTTTCTATTTCTCTCTAATGACTTGTAAACTATAAAAGATATCGGGCAATTTATAAAATTTTTGAAATCAACATAGCCAAATTATTGGCCATTTTGAAAAAAAAAAAGCCTCAAAAAGCATCTTACCTTTTTATTGGAGGTAGGCGTGCCCGTGTTGTTTTCATATTCACAAATTTTTGTTGTTTCAACCCAAGAAACGGCAATGCCAAATTTCAAGACTATTATTACTGTTAATGGCCTGCGATTTTGGTTTTTCTCTAATAACCTGAAAACTATAAAAGATATCGCAAAATTTATAACATTTTTGAAAAAAGCATTGCCAATTTAATGGAAATTGATTGATTTTGATTTTGATTTTGAAGAAGAGGTCTCAACAACATCCGACCTTTATATGGGAGGTAGGCGTGTCCGTGGATCGATTTTTCTCATATTCACAAATTTTTTGTTATTTTTACATTTGAAACATCTTTACCAAATTTCAAGAGTGTAGCGCAATTATAGCTATTTGTTGCCACCGTTCCATACAAATCCATCCACTGTGCGAGTGTAGCAAATAAAAACAAAAACATGAAAAAACATTTAACATATGAATTTTAAGATCAAAAAAGTTTGCCTTTAATTTTGGAGTTGTATTTGAGACTCGGTCAGTGATTTTAATGAAATTATGGAACTTATAAAAATATATTTAAGTCCAAGTTAGAGCTGTGGACCTTCAATCTGATTTTCAATTATTGGCGCTGAAAGACCCTAGTGTTTCATTTTCGAAAGAAGTTTCTTATGAAAAGTACCCAATTCTAAAAGTGTCGATGCTTAAATATGAAGCAAGTTTTGCGAGCATATAATATAAAAAATTAATCTAGAAATAAGCTTTCTTCAACCTATTAGACTTGCTACAAATAGCTCTGTCCAATCAAACAATTAATTTTTAAATAATAGAATAGTAAAAATATGTAGCAAAAAAAGTTTGACAATAAAAATAAATTTTTACAGTGTCCATGTAATTTGGTTTTTCGTGCTGTTTTCGAATTCGGAAATGAAAGCAAAAGAACTTTAAAATTTAGTTTGTTGTTGCTTGATTGTTCGTACGCCCTTTTGTTAGTTTTCCATGCCCACCACTGCTTCAAAGAATTACCTTTAACAACGAAAACTCAAACAAATAGAAACAATATCAACAACAGTCGTATCATAATTATAATTGTTTTGATAAACTTATGCAAATACCAACAGCAACACCATCTCGGGCAACACGAAAAAATTGATTGCAAAACAAAATAAACAGCACCTATGTATAATATAAATATAGTAGAAGCAACACCAACAACATACAAAAAGCTGATTGAACGTTATGAGTAATATTTTTTTATAGTTTTATGAATTTTTTTTAACAAAAAAAAAAGTTGGCTTAACCATATCAAAACTATATAATTCTGAATTAAAAATAAAATATTTTTTATACAATCATCCAGAGGAGTTATTTATGGCTCGAGGAAATCACTCGGCTTGAATCATTTATTTATGCTACATTCGAGATTTCCAAATCATTTGTTGAATCGGTATCCGTTTGGATCGGTTTTGCTTGTCCGACGAGTGCTCACAGCACTGTCATGTTTTTATTGATTGAAAAGAGAAAGAGAAAACACTCGTTTCCAAACGAACATCGTCATATCTTGAAGACTATATGAATTCCAAATATCTGTCCGTCGATTTTATACCTCCATTTTTCAAATTACCATTCATATGATATGCATATTTTATTTATTTTTTTTATTATTATTCATATGATATGCATATTTTAGAAATCTGTTTAGTGTTTTCTAACTTATACTTTATAAAGCGCAACTTCCAATGACTATGTCTTCGAAACCAGATCCGAGGGACATTATTTTTCCAGATTTATTATTTATTCCTATAACGCTTCTTCACCTAAATGAAACCAAAAAGATCGGAAATTCATCCCTAAAGTAAACCTGTTCCTCCTTCTTAGCACCCATTGATATTCCAACAGTTGGTTTTTTATCACAATAAGCCAGACGTGTACATTTTTCAGTTCCGCTTTGGACTTTTTTCCCCTGTCTCATCCCGTATGAATTCCCGTAAAAGTGATGGAAAATCAATTTTGGTTGGTAAAATTTGTTCTTTGATATTCTCTAAATATTTTATTTCCTCATCTATTTGCAAACCATAGTCTGCCTTCCCAATGTGCACAAAAACGGATGCGGATCCGAAACGGACCTCAAAAATGGAAAAAAACCGGAATCCGCTTTTTAGTATCCGTAACGGATCCGAAACGGACGTTGTTGGGTGAAAACACGATAAGTGTATAGTTGAATAAATTAAAATTTAGATTTTTGAAATCACTCATCAATTACGCTTGAATAGAAAGTAACATTACCTTAGCAATTTGGCTTGTTATGTTTTGCAATTGTACACAATAGTTACTTCATATGTAATGTACATACATTTGTATGTACACATTTTTGTAAGTTTAAGCATACAGTTAATTCTTATTACTCTTTGTACTTCTTTAGTATATTCTAAGTTGAATTTTGAAGCCTGAATTTTTGTACAGTCAGTTGCGAATAAAAGTTGAAACATTAAACATATAGAAAACATTAAAATAATTTTGTTTAAATTAAATCATCAAACAGACTTCATATACGGATCCGTTTCGGATTCGTTTTTCGTATCCGTAACGGATCCGAAACGGACCTCATAAACGGAAAAAAACCTGAATCCGCTTTTACGGATTCGTTTTTCTAAATAAAAAGGATTCGAGAAGACCTTTTTCTTTAATAATGCGGATTTTACTGTACAAAAAAATTAACGCCTGATCGTTAGTTGGAGTATTTTGCTAATTAAGAATTTTTCTACTTATAAAATTTACTTATTGTTAATATTGACAGATTGTAAATAAAAACAAAATTATTATAATAAAAAAAAAAAATTTTCTAAAATTACTATTCCAATAGTAGTTAATATACATATAATTTTGTTTATAAAAAAATTTGAATAGCGAATACACACATCTTTAATGTTTTATATGAATATTTCATTATTTTACTTTTAAAAGGGGGGTTTTTCCCCTATACTCGGGAATTTACATTTTTTTTGTATGAACCTTCACAGTTATTCGTGCATTAATTGTAGTTGTGCTGCATTGTCGATATTTTTGTGAGTACATGTTTACACAATATGCGTATTTTATAGTATTGTGTGTATTAAGTTTAATTTTAATAAATTAGTTAATTAAGTTTTATGTTTTTTAGTACGATGATTGATATTCGTCGTCTCATTTTCGCTTAAGTTATATCAAGAGCTGTAACCATTATATATCGCACTACATGTTTTCCTGCCGTAGCTCTACGACCAAAACATTCTTTTATCTGACACTATCCGGGGCTAATACGTACATATGGGCCATTGAAAAACTTATGGTCATTATGTTTTGAGTAAAAATATCAGGTGTTTAAAAGTAAATCAAAAGTTTGAAAAAACTTTAAGAACATTACTTTACTCTTTCAACAAGTCATCAAGAAACTCAGGCTAGTTTGTATGATGTATAATATACATATATATTCAATGTAACAAGAATTTTGATATTTGTTTTTGTTAATTTCTTATTCATTTTTTTATTAAGAAAATTGAGTTGCATTAAAATGAAAATAAATTAAAGTTTTTTAATTTGTAATTTTTCTGTAATATGTATAATATTATTTATACATTTATAAATACATCGTAATAATTTTTTTGAAATGCTGAAATTTTTTAACTGTATTTATAAACAAATACAGTAAAATTTGTGCAAAATCAAAATATAAATTTTATTTCAAAACTATTTTCCGTAGGTTTGAATCACTATTTTGATAAAGTAATAAAACACACTGTACTGGAAATTACTATTTATTTAACGAAAAAAAAAAATTTTTTTCGTGTGATTTTTACACCAAATCTGTAATTCCGTGTACGCTTTTTATAGTGTAAAAATTTTTTCCCACAACTCATGCAATTTTACCAGTATTATTATAGGTAACCGGTTGCCTACCATTATAGTCGTAATTTTTTCTTAGAGTGTAAATTCATCAAGCTCATTAGCATAGAATATGCTCATTAGCATGCATAAAACGCATTTATAAGTACAAATAATTTATTTCAATTTCAAAATGTGACAAATTTATTTTACTTCTTCTTTCAAGAAAAAATGTCAAAATTTTGTGCTGTCCAAAATTATTTCCACCACAGTAAAAATTTTACTCACCAAACAAAATATGGTTTTTACCCCGATTTTCTTAGGAAAAAAGATATCGATTGGGAAAGGCCAATGTATGTTAAGCTCTCTTTTTTAAAGTTCACCACAGTTTAGTTTAAGTTGAAAAAGTTTAGTCTTTTCCTGTAATTTTAATTCTGGTTTTTGTTAAATCTTTGTATAGTCTTTACTTCGGCTACATTCAATAATTAAAACCCTGAATGCTTCACGTCAAGTATGGCATTATTCTTTCCTTTTTACTAACGAACTAAACTTATAAACTAACATAAACATTTGTTTGAAACGGGATGCAGTAACGTATCCAGGATTTTATTTCGGGGGGGCGGGGGGTTGTAGACTTGAGATTTTTCTACGTAGTGTATATTCTTTGCAAAATCGTTTCGTATAGTGTCCGTCAAAATATTTCCGGGGGGGGGGGGGGGTTCTATCCCCTAGTATCCCCCTCTAGATACGTCCCTGGCGGGATGCATTACAATAAACAGGGGGATCGCATATCGACCAGCACACTATGCTTTAACTTAATTTTAACCATCGTGTTGCTGAGGATGACTAGCAGTCTAGTCGAAATGCATTTGCTTATAAAAATTAAAAATAAAAGATTTTTTTTTATTTTTTAAATTTGTGACCTCAATTTTAAGGTGTTTTCGTATTAATTTAACTTAAATTACTGTTTAGCTATTTTTTTATTCATATTTGTCAAAAGCAAATGGAAAATACCTGAGCTACATCGTTGTTTTTAGGAAAAATTCAAAAAAAAATAATATCCTTGCTGGAAGGGGATTTTCCATTTTCAAAACTTTTACGATTGCAAATGCTCCCTCTCAAGAAGCGAAAAAAATCTCCTGAGGTAATTTCTCAACAGATTCATGATGACGCCCAATAAGTTTGAACTTTTCCCTGAAATTTTTATGTTATTTCATTTCGCTGTACGTACAAGTGCGCATTTGACACACTTATTAAGTTTATATAGTCTCTTCTTTCTTGAGAAATCAAATAAATAGATTTATTATGTTACAGGACTCAAATGGACATGGTATTAACGGGAACCTGAATCTGTCTAAGGATACTCCATCATTTGTCTCATGGAACTGGCCATTGATAAGGAAATGTACATTTTTCGTGTTTATGTCCAGCTTGCTAGCAATGTGCGCTATTGTCGTTGCTATGATAATAACATTACCGATAACATGCAATCCCAAGTAAGACAAACTTTTTTATTACTTTTAACTAACAGGCAGATTGCGTTGTAGAGGTCTGCACGACTACACTTGAAACGACCATCGAACTACTCGCCTCGATTGCATCAAGCTCTTGTGTACGAAAGCCACAAATCTATTCAAAACTAAACGAATCACCAAGCAAGAGAGATGAGTGCTGTACTCGCAAACAAAGTGTTCTAAGAGTTGAAGAATTCGTAGTTTATTGCTTTCGGCACCGAGTGATTTGTTGTCTGTCGTAATTTAAAAATTGCGCAACACTTGTGTGGAACTAAATTTGAAGTTAATTAGTTTTTAAAAAATTTCTTTTTTGGAGGATGATTGACCAGTGTTTTTTAAATTGCGTTTTAGTTATGTCAATTTTTTACCCGACGTTTCGTCGCTATTCGTCGACTTTTTCAAGGGAGATTTTATTTCTATAAGCACACAAACATTTTTTTCAACATTAGGACATAAAATTAAATTTAGAATGTGACAATGTTAAAATGTACAGAATTTTGAATTAATTTACAATTAACTTTTACAACATTGAATACGATCTACAAAAAAAAAAAATTATAATTTTTTAATAATAGGAGATTTAGAAAAAATTTTATAAATACTTTTTATTAAAACACTTATTAACACAGTTATATTTAGTTAGAGTCCGTGTCCTCTTTGTGGTTCATTTCACTTTTTCCAATGAATAGAGCGATTGTACTCGACAGCGAGTACAATACTATGTTGACACAGCAAACGTACTCATGCAGACCTCAATTGTGTGGTTTTATTTAATTTTTATTTATCTTATACAGTTAGAACCATACAAATAATTTAACCGATAAATAACATTTTTGTAAATAAGTAGTCATTCTCTAGCCAATTCTGACTAGAGGCTAATGACTTATTTCTGTAGTAACATTATTGATATGTGTGGGGTTACAATTAAAAGCTACATACAAGAGTTACATGTATTAAAAATAAAAGAAAATAATACTGAGCTATTTACAGTAATTATAATCGATTTTTAATTCCAAACTAAAATCTTTCTTTATTTCAGTTTTAGGAACCTAGTTCTAGGAATGTTTACTTTACTTTCAATGAATCCATTGTCAAAAGCCAGGTTTTAACACTTTTCATGAATATTCTATTATTTCGTAATGATCTGATTTCATAAGGCAACTGGTTGAAGATAGAAGGTGCTGTTTCAGTAAAGAAATTTGAAAAGTGCGTTTTCTTAGAAATTGGGATATTAACTAAATTTCTTGTGGTAATTCTGAGGCCATAAACATTCGAATTACGTATATTTCAACTATATCCACTACGCAAAAAAATTATTTTTTGTACTTTATATACTTATAGGCGTTTGAGCGGCAACACGTGCAAATGACAAAATAATGGCCAACTGCCTGTCATTTTGTTTTTTTTAGTGATAATTCTAATAAAATGTTTTTGTGCTGTTAACAGTGGTTCGAGAGTGCTATAGTAGGCTCCGCCCCTGCTTGCTAAACCATATTGCAGTTTTGAATTAACAAGGCCATAATATATTGCAATGAGCAGTTTTTCAGTACAGTAATCCTTGAGTAAATAGAATTTATAGGTTACTGCCAAAAGATATCTCTTTAATTGAGCAACATGTGGTTTCCAATTCATCTTTTTATCAATCAGAACACCTAAGTACTTAAATTCATCAACCGATTTTATTTCAAAGCAGTCAGAGCAACATTGTTCATTAGATACATAGTTTTTCTTCCCACATGTATGAAGCTCTAAGCTCAGTTTTTTGCAGGATGAAGAGTGAAAGATAACATTCCTGTCAATAGAATCATTTTTAGAAAAAAACATGAATTTTGTTTTTTCACTGACAATTAGTTCGTGTTTTGCAAAGTTCAAGTTAACGTTTGACATTGCTGACAGTTATTATGAGAGCCCGCTGAGGTTAAAATATTACCACATTTTATACTCCAAACATACAAGTAGACATATGTATATGTATTTGGAAGACCATTTATAATACGACCACGAATACTTTTTTCTTACAGTCCTTATGGAATATTATGTTTTTTAAATGTCTTCTTTGGCTGGCCTTGCAGTGGCCAATATGATGAATCCAATTTTTTTTTTTTCAATTTCGATAGTAAGAAGCTCTATTTGACCAATGGCTGCACCAGTATCGCCTTTAAGAGCATCAGGTGCTGGATGGATAGCGTAAAACTTAACTCTAATGTCTCCCAATAAAGGATTGGCCAATGCACCTCACAAAAACACCTGGTAACGTTATTTTGAAATTTCCCACGCATGACTTGTGCGATACGGCACGCCATCTTGTCGAAACCAAATATTGTCCCACTCCATATTCTCGAAAATAGGCCACATATAATTAATTGTCATTGCGCGGTAGTGCTCACCATTCGCTTTAACTCATATTCCTTCATCTTCAAAGAAAAATACCCGAATGATATCGCCGATCCTGATGCTCCAGATGCAACAATTTCGCATATTTACGTATTCAGCGAGGTGGGACTGAGCTTCTTCACCAAAAGATTATTTTTCGGCATGCTCATCTTCTTCCAAGCGTTCCACAGTTCAATTAGCGAACAGAAATCGTTGCGGCATCAGCTGCTGTACGGCGTCATTCCGAGGTCTTTATGCAAAATTTGCATTGTTCTTCTGCGCGTTGTACGATATCATGTTGTTTTATTCAACAAGGATCCAGTTACACGCATACATCTCACAAATTACTTAGAAGGCGCTACATTTTTTTACAGTTTCGATAGAAGATCCACCATTTTGCTAGTGAATTTGCATTATTTCCCAACGTTGTTCAAGTGTATATCGATCCATTTCCTTACCCGAAGACACAAAACTAACTTTCTGTCATAATACGAATGACAGCAGTGATGCCACACTAAAAAAATCTGTAGATCAAATTCCAAACGCTAGATGGACCCCCCTGTATACTATATGCAGATAAGCATATGATGGACCCCCTGTATACTATATGCAGATAAGCATATGAATGTGGTAATTTTGAATGTTTTCTCGGTAATGATGTTATATATTTTGTATGAAAGGTATTAAGGCTTAATTCTTTGGGTGCTCGGACTAGCCACTTAAGTCATTTTTTCTAGATTTCAAGAAATTTCTTTTGGAAAGTTTGAAATGCGTTAACAAATGAAAAGTACCTTTAGCAACTTGCGCAGAAATAAAACACAAATTTTAATGAAACATCGATTGAAATCAGCTTAGAATATTTTGGCGTTGCTGAGCTATCATTTTGAGATAACGATAAATTAACCGGTGATTCACTTGGCTACAAAACCTCTTCTACTGTTTGATTTGAAATCTAAAGGTTTTGATGTCTGACTCAAAGTTGTTCTTCATGAAAATAAAAAAATTTACACATATTTATGTAGATTTATAATAGAAGTGGTCGAGTGGGCGTTACTCAACTAAAACCTTATATTATATTTTTAGGAACGTTTGATTGTATTATTAATATTATTTTCTCGTTAAGTAAAATTACAGAAAAAATCAGTTGAGTAAGGCATTTTTAATAGATTAGATCTCTGCGTTACCAAAGCATATTTCAAAAACTTCAGCTTGTCCAGAATAAACGACTTAATAGAACTTATGGTGAACAGCAAGACATATATGGAGTCAAGGTATTTTTAATAATTAAAAGTCTAAATGTTATACTGGGGACAAAAGTAACGCAGTGGTAGTGTTAGTAACACAGTAGTTGCTCATTCACAGCACTTTGTACTTTGAGTTCTGACAAATAAAAACCTTTCTTTTAAAAAGAACAAGTCATTGTTACAATAATTTAATTCGCTTAGAAAAGTACACTCAAAGCAACTGAATTGCCAATACAGGGTGGTAGTAACGCAGTTGTAAAAATATAACTATTTCATCAATGTGTAGTCAATGAAAAAGAATCAAGTAAACTCTTATCACTTTTTAAAGTACCTAAATATCTCTGTATGTTAATAACAATAATGCAAATATCTTCATTACTTATATTGCTCCGCCGGCAACTCAGCGGTCATACAATTAACACTCGCACTTCTCACGATGTAATCCGGGCGAATGATTCGGCTGGCTTACTTCCTCCCGTCTGGTGGTCTCACTTAGGGATGGCATTTGGGGTTTGTGTAAATGTACTGAATCGGGACTTGAAATGTACTTTTTAGATGCTGAATAACTGTTTTCGTCTTAAACACCCAATTTCACTAAAGTATACGAAAATATAACAAAAAAGAACAGTAAATATTTTATCTTCGGCTAGGCCGAAACTCACATACCCTACACTTAGCAAATAAATGTTTAAAAGACGTTGAAAAGGTTGGAGAACCTGAATAATTCAAAAATAATGTAAAAGGTTTCAAAGAGGTTCAAAAGCAAGTTGAAAAAAGCCGAAAGCTCTAAAAAACATGGAATCCATTGAAGAAATTGGAAAAGTCGAAAAAATAGTTAAAAACTCCAAAAAAATGTTGCAAGAGGTTGAAAAAGGTTGAAACAATTTAAAAGTCATGAAAAATTTGAAAAAATAAGGAAAATGTACCATGTGATTCATGGTGTAAAATATATTGTATTTCATTACATAATTGAGATTGTAATAAAGTTCAAAACTTTTAACATTTATTAGGATAATCAGGTAAAGCTGATAAGAGATAGCTCTTTATGACATGAAACTAATACTCCAGGGCAGCACTATTTTATACGAAGAGCATCTGCGTTACTTAGAAAGACAACAGAGTTACCGTAATTTACGAAAAAAAATTCAAATTTGCTATAATTTTATGTTTTTGCTGATAATTGGGAACGCAGGGCTTTAACGTGACATTTCCATCTAATACGATTCATGCAACTTTTTCAATTCATGGGTAACTGTCCGTCTGCAGTTGTTCTTTGGACGCTCGCGACCTCTGCTCCTTTGGGGGCTCCAATATAGGAGTTTCTTGGTGATATTTTCAGATGACTTTCTGAGGGTGTGGCCGATTCACTTTCATTTTCGTCTCCATATTTTCTTTAGCATGGATTTGTGAAGTTTCACATGAATATCGGTTTCTGCTAACTGAAAACCATTAAAAACTTCTTTTAGGCCTGAAAACTAGTGGAAAATTATTTGAATAACAGTGCGGCCTCGGTCAACGAAACTAATGAAAACATAGTCTGTTGCAAAAACCACGGTAGTTGCAATGATGGAGTCAAAAAATCTTAGGTACCCGGGTGTAGATATTTAATAAGTATAAAAAACGTTATTTATTTGCTGAGAAAGCCGATTGTATTGGCATTTTTCCATCTTGGGGTATTCACGAACTCAGTTTAATAACGTAAATGCTACAGGGAATATTCAAATGCTACAGGGAATATTCAAACGCGTTCAGGCGTTGCACTAAACGAGGTAAAATTCGTTTCAAAAGTTGCACTTACTGAGTCTGTAATGACTCCATTGAGGAGTTGCATTTATCGAGGGTTGCGTTGACCTAGGTCGCACTGTATATTTTATTTTAATGGAATTTTTAAGTATTTTTGACTACAAAGCAACAAAGGAAAATTAAAAAAATTATTTATATTTGTTGTGTTATTCACAAATTTTCATGAAAAAAAAAAATTTTAAAGTTCCTTTTGAGCCTTGTGGGATTCTTATTCAAAAATACTTTTAAAGCCAAATCAAGAAATCAAGAAATAATAACAAGTTAACTAAAAAATTATAAGCTTAATTACTATCACAAGAACTTACAAATTTAAGATTTCACTTAATTCGTTATGAAAAACTTTTTTTTCCATAATAGATGCCTGAAGCGTCCACATACTTATGGCATAGATAAATGGCAAACAATTTATTATTTGTTGAATTGAAAATAAAAAATATAGTTATATTAAAACAAAAATAATGCGTCGGTTTTCCTATGTTTCCTATTTTGGTATTAAGCCCATATACACATGTAGACATAGGTAGCAGGGGTAAATAAGTGTACTGCCCAGCCTTTGGATGCAGCTGCTTTTTTTTTACCTAGAAGCAAAAAAAAAATACTTTCGTTCAATGGTTAAAACCTGAGAAATATGTAATCGGAATAAATAAAGGGCCTGCTGGATTTTTTTACCACCACCCGATTGTCCATGGGAAAAATATGATGAGTAAGATTATTTACTCTCAGATCTCAAATCTTGGCATACTATAGTCTATGTATTCTTGATCGGCGTCAACACCGTTCACATTTCCAAAATAGGACTACATACATACAGCGCATGTATTTACATTAAGGTACAGCCAGTGTATAAGTACTTTTTATTTATGATAATACAAAAACAATGTATCGCACACGAATTTAATTTACTATAATAATGACCAAATGTACCTATACATACGATAATATGTCAATGTACTTACTTACAGAAAATATATTGGTTAAATGTACTTTTCATGGGAAAAATGTATAATTTAAATAAAAACTTGAATGAAAGCTATACATAGTATTTATGTGCGGTGCAAGTAAGATTAATGAAGTAGTACACAGACTATACTTTCATACAAGATTATTAGGATTGGAAATTGGTGAAGTCGGTTCTCGGACTCACCTATTGCCTATACAAATAAAACATTTCAAACGCAACATTGAGCGAGCTACTTTATGTAGTGTAACCAAATTTCTCGAAAATACTAATTGTTAGAATAACTTGTACAAGCTCCGAACAAAATTTGATGAATTCAACAAGAGGCCGTGGCATCTCACATAGAAGCGAAAACTGCAAAATGCTATACTGGGAGAATAATTTAAGCAAATTTCGCATAAATACAAGAAGTGTTTTGGCCTATCTCTTGTACAAGCAAACATTTTAAAAATGATATTATAAGAGAAATACTTAAGTGAAACGAAGTTTCACATAAGCAGAATGAATGATTTGTAAAAGCTCTGGAAAAGAACTAGGTAAGCTATTACAAGTTTGCTTGGCACTCCCAAAGAATAGCGCCATAACACCTACCATATGAGTAAAATTTTAAACCTTCAGTACCTACAACTAAAATCTACACTGTTACTAGGAATAGTTCGAACATGCTCTAGACAAAAATTAAAGAAATTTCGACATGAAGACATGCCACCTACCATACAAGCAAAAAAATCAAAACGATATACTTACAATAAGAAATAATAAAAATTGTACACCGATATAAGAAAAAGTTACACGAAAAAACACTGTAAAAATTCGCTGGACTTCCCAAAATAATTACAGTTTTACCCTGTAATGTCCGGATAGTAAGCGAAAAACTGTAATAATTGATTTGAGTGTCAATGAAATATTACAGTGTACTCACTGTAAAATGTAAAATTTTCTCCAAAAATATTTTATAACTTCAAATTCTATATTTTCGTCAATCATACTTCTTAACATAGCATGAGACAAAGAGCCAGTCCGGCAACATTCACACATTTTTCTACTTCTATCCATATATCTACATTTTATGCCGTATTTGTATTTACAATGCTGATAGCAAATCAGTATTATCGAATCATATACGAGTAATGAATGAATTATTATGTGATATGTATTGAAGATCTTACAGTTTTCACTTATTTTTATTTGTCGGTCATATGATATTTTCAATATTTATTCAGTATTTTTTGCCATCAATATGTATTGAGCATCCCATGAAATGAGAAATTATAGGGCTATGCAACAATTTTTCCTGATTATTTTGCTTTTTTTGAAAATCATACGCTATATTTTACAAACATTTTTTTCCGTATAGTTCTAGCGTAAGTCAAACCATGGTGGATGAAACACCCTTTTAATAAAAATTTAAAGGAATTTAAGACTTGCAATTTTACTGATAATGCGATGGTTGTAGGGTCATTAATTTTTGCGATGCCAAGATAACACATTTACTAGTCATAATTATACTATTACATACTTGTTTTTTCAGTAAATCTTGCAGAATTCATTCGATACACTGAAACAAAAATGTACCTTTTTCCAAAGTTAAATTACTTACAATAAGTATATTAAAATACAGTCAGGGTAAAGTAGATATTAAAAACAATGTACCGCACCGCAAATACATCGACCGAATTTACATAATCATACATACGCTACCATGTCAATGTAAGGCAGCGGCGAATTAAGACTTTGCGGGGTCAGAAAGCCATACATAGTACCACAACTTTAGAAAAATATTGAAGAAGAATTGTATTTCTGTTGTGATCTAATGTGTAATAATCCTTCTATTTAATAGCGGTTCCGATTCTGCAAAATAAATGATATTTTTTCCACCTTATTTTCTAAATTCGATAGTTCAATAATAAAATATGCCGATAGTTCAATAATCATGGGTTTTCTTATTGGTCTATGATGCACAGTTCCCCGAATAAAAATTTTCAATGGAAAATATTTTATGTGTACTTCTGAATATAAATTTAAGTTAGCACGACTGGATTTGGCTGTTCTTCTGCTGCCATTCCGAAAAAAAAGTTTTTACCATACATCTCGAAAGCGGCTGAGCTAACGAAAAAGGCAGTAGGAAACTTTTTGTAAAGCATAAAGCTCTCTATTTTTTATTTCGGAGCGTCCAATAATAGCTGGGCACCTGGCGCGCGTTGCGCATTTTTTATCCACGCTATGTCTAACTCGTAATTGCAGGAAAATGGCTAGAAAGTAATAAAAAGAATCATAATTAAATAGGTCTTTTGCGATGATGCTATCAGTTTTGTTTATAACCTTTCACTTGTGGGGAGAAATGAGATCCAGACGTTTCTCTGAAAATCGCCACGATTTTTTAAAATAAATCTTTCACGCATCGAAAGAGCTGCTCTTTAATAATTCCTTCATAAATTTCAAAGTAGGATGGCAAATAAAGACGGCGGTGCTTAATTAATACAAGCATTTACTCGACACTTATTTACTTAGCCTATTTTCTGCCTCTGTTTGAGTGTTTGAACAGCAAACTTGCTCATATTCATCGAACTTTTTTCTATGTCAAGGCGTAAGAGAAGCTAAATGGTTTGCACCATATCAAAGTTAAGTAAATTGGCTTTCAGAAAAAAAAATATATTGGCTACGCCTCTTCTCCTTCGTGGGCTACAGCTAATGGTTGAAAAATACCTTAACTTTAGTAAGTTAAGTAATATGTAATTAAATATAATTCTTTCTATAGGCACACTTTAACTGTAAAGCCCTATTTTTACTAGGAAACTTGGTAGTCTCGCAAAAGAGACTATTCGAAAAGTCAGACAATGGTGGTTGGTGCAACCACAACTCACAATAAAATTTGTGTGTGTAAGCGATCATGTAAGATAATTTTTAACTCAGAAACAATTCTGTTTTACTTCATGGATCGACGAAGTACGAAAGGAATTACATTATAATAACTTTTGTCAATATAATGCTTTTTTTATTTATCTATTCGCTTTGTCTACACAAGCGATAATATTATAACTGCATACGAGTATTCCGTTACTATCGGTTGCTTAGATGTGCGAGAATTTTTTTTTCTCTGTGCAGAGCAGTTGTTAACCCTTTCACGTCCTTGCCTATAGGCAACATTGTTTGTTTGCGCTAAAAAATCCGTAATTTTTAAAGTTTTTCGCCAACTATGATTTTTTTTCAATCATTTGATTTGTGTTACTTGGTTATTGAAAGTCTTACCGTTATAAGCATATCAAATGATCATAAGTTTTGTGGTTTTTGTTGTGTCCACACGTGCAAAAATATTTATGCAAAAAGTTAATGTTTATTTAATGTATTTAAAAATCAATATAAATAAAAATCAAAAGCAAAAAGTGCATTAAATACTCAAAAACAGTTAAGAAATACAGAAAAATTAATTATTAGCAAACGAAAGATGTTAGATATTCCTCAAGAATTTTCTAAAGCTAATGTTGCCCATAGGCAACATTGGTCGGTAATGGGTATATTTTTTACAATTATGTTTTACGCATTAGGAATGTATTCTAATGGGTTGACACAACAGGAAATCAAAAAAATATGAGAGTTTGATTGTGAAAATTCTTCTGATAGGGAAAGTGAACACGAAGAAGAAAATATAGTTAATTTGGAAGATGTTATACAAGAAAGTTTGCAAGAGCTGGAGTTTCAGGAATAATGTATGTCTTCAATAAGGGTGTTCAACTTATATCAACTTATATTGGTGCAAATCCAATTAGTAACTGTAAGCGATGGTGTCGAAAAGAGAACATATATGTAAATATTCCTCGTTCAGCTATTGTTGAGTGCTACAATAAGCACATGGGAGGTGTTGATCTTTCAAATATGTTGCTGGAGATATATAAGATTAACCATCGCTCCAAAAAATGGTACATGCGCATAATATACTGGTGCATAAATGCGGCAGTAGTAAGTAGCTGGCTTTTGTACCGCAGAGAAATAAAATAAGCTAAAACAGGAATAAAATATATGCCACTCATAAACTTTCAGTTAGCTATAACTAATGAACTACTCAGTGCGAATAGAACAGCATCTACACGCAAGAGAGGTCGTCCAGCATCCCTTTTTAACCATTTTTAATTCTGACGCTTCATCGCCAACTGCTTCATCGACAAATCCTTCATTGCCAACTTTTTCACCGTCAATTCCTTTATTCACAGCTAATTTATCGCCGGTTCCATCAGAAAGTCGGTCAACGTATAAAAGATCTTACACTATGGAACCTGCAAAGTAATTGAGCCTTGACCAGACTAATCATTGGATTGAATGGGGATCAAAGGGTAGATGCAGACAGTGTCACAAGAGGTTTCCAAGATTCAAATGCTCAAAATGTAATGTTTGTTTGTGTTCAAATCCTCAAAGGAACTGTTTTGTATCTTATCATACTTAAGTTTTAACAAAAGTTTCTGTTTACGTTCAATATAAAAACTGTAGCGTTCATGCATTATATTTTAAAAAGTTTACCATTAATGCCCAATGTTGCCTATAGGCAACATCTTCTACAGGACAAACCAGGATACGCTGGTCCTTGAAATTAATATAATTTTCCCTTTAGGTTTAAACTTACAGCTACATGACCTCAAAAAATTTTTGAACCCTCCCAAATTAATGCGGGCATGAAAGGGTTAATATTTGTTGCATAGCGTCGTCTACTGGATATGTTCTATCGGATACTGCCATACGGTGGTGCTAGTGACACATATGACAACAATATGGCCTCTGTAGCCAGACATATAAATACTATAATTTTCATTTTTTGGGTGAATAGGTACGACGACGATAATAATATTATCGCTGCTCTTTCAAAAAGAAATAGAGCATCCTCCCCTGAGGAAGCTTCTGACCCATCGTCAGGTGAATAAATGAATTTAACTTGCTTAATTCATAAAAATTATAATAATACAATATAATAATAATATACAATATTTACAAAATAGACTTAAAATGCTAACTTTAATGCCCAAACAGTTTTTGGACTTGACGTGTTCATTTTGAAATCCAAGCATTCGAAAATTCATGTATTTTTAAATTTTGTGATTATCAAAAATTCGTATTTTCGAAATTTAATTCGGAAAAACTTTTTCCCAAAACAAGTTTTTTAGACAAAGTGTCGAAAAAAATTGATTTTGAGGAATCTAAATTTTGAATGTAAAATCGTGGTAGAATGACCCATACTAGGTTTTCCAAATTTAAAATTTATACGTATAGTTGTAAAAATGAATTTATTTTTCAATATAATTTTCCTCAACTTCAATACACTTATTCCATTAATTGGCAGCTAGTCCCGCATTGTTTGATGAAAATCGGTTTCCCCGAAATAATTTTTTGATTTGTGAGAAAAGCCAGAAGCCAGAGGGAGCTAAATCTGGCGAATAGGGGGGATGTTGTGGTAATTCGTACTTTAAATCATTGATTTTTGCGATGGTTTTCTGAGCTGTGTGAGCAGGTGCAATTTCTTGATGGACAATGATTTTTTTCTTCTGTAAATCTTTTTTCACAATTTTTTGCGTCTAATTAGTTCAAAAGTTTAAACTAATAATATGAGTTTACCATTTGGGAGGTAATACACAAAAAAAAATCCTTTTGCATTCAATAAACTGATGCTTACACCTTCGTGGCGAATTTCTGAACACGAACTTGTTTCAGAGCCGAACAGACAGGCTCACACCATTCCTTAGCCTCTTTGTTTAATTTGAGATCATGCTGGTAGATCCATGGTTCATCCATAGTAATGAAACGACGCCAACAATCCTTTTTATCCTTTTTAAAACGCTCCAAGTGCTGCTGACAAAGTCGAATTCGAATATACGTCGTTAGTAAAAGTGGCACACATTGTGCACACAGCTTTTAGAAACCCAAAACTGCGCTTATGATACTGCTCACTGTGTCATTTTGAAATGCCTGGAGATTCTTTAGAGTTTCTCTTGGCCAATCGACTTCCTTCCAAAAACTTAACCTCTATTTTTGTTACGATTTCTGGTGTTGATGTAGTTTTTGGACGTCCTTCTCGAGAATCGCCTTCAAGGTTTTTATGACCACTTTTAAGCAAACCATTACTCTTAGAAACCATTATTTTTTGAAAGAGCAGATTCCTGCACCATGTTCAATTATTCTATTCATATAAAATGTACTGATACGTCAACTTTGAATGGATGTAAATAACGAATGAAATGATGGATCGAAATTAAATTTTTGTAATGTTCTTATGAAAAATTAATATTAAAATGGATTCAAAGTTTTAGTTCAGCTATTGACAAATAGATTGTGCTCCGCAAGTTTCTAAACATACAGAAAAATATTTTGAGTTATAATAACCATTTAATAGGACAACACTTGGCCCAAGTTTAAGGTCAGTATGTTTTGTTCGATTTTTCTTTCAGGACATTTGACATGATATCCGTCATATGTATTCCAAAAGTCAACATTTTCGACATTATGTCGCTGTAGACCAGATTGCTTGAAACTGTTTCCAACTCCCATTTTAGATCACACTGAATGTTGCCAAAGGAATATTTCTTAATTTTAGACATACCACCCGACTTAATCAACACAAAGAACGAATTTCCAATTTTTAATAGAACTGAAAACGCTACATGATATCAAATTTAATTAGAGCTGTAATTCTTATTTTTATTTTCATTTCAGAACAACTTGGTACCGTGGAAGTGTGTTTTATGAGATCTTTCCCGCTAGCTTTCAGGACTCAAATAATGATGGAACAGGTGATATACGTGGCATTACCAACCGTATTGAGTACTTGGAGTCAATTGGTGTTGCGGCTGTTCGTCTAAACTCAATCTTCCCATCCAAACACTACCCTGACGACTACACAAACATATCATCATTGACTGAGGTCGCTAATTTGATTGGAACTATTGATGATTTGCTTCAACTGGTAGAAACTTTGCATGCGCGGAATATTTCGCTTGTGTTGGACTTACCTATCCATCCATTCGTTGAGTATCTAAGCCACACGAATGCCCAGAGCAGCATGCAATTGAATGGCTCTTCCCCATCCATTGCTACAACGGTAGGAGTTAGTAATACAAATATCGAATCAGTTAATGTAGTAACTCAGGCCATACATAAGTGGATGGACATAGGTGTGGATGGATTTTATGTGAAAGGGCTTGAGCATTTCGATGATAGCGAAAATCTTATAGATAATATAGCCGAGTGGAAGCACATAATAGGCCCTAATAGGGTGCTTATCATAAGCGAGTTAGTCTTAGAAATATTTAACGCATCACAATTGTCACGTTTGCTCAACATTGTTGACTTGGTAGATGTGCATCTTGACATTTTAAACGGCACAAAAAATATAGAGGAGAGAATTAAGAAAGTTCTTGCGGGTAGTCTAAAGCCACGAAGTGACGGCGTCTGGATTCAATGGTCTATTGGTGGAGTGGATAGCCAACGCATAACTCGCAAAATTGAAAACGGCAATGCTACTTTAGCTGCTACCTTAATGCAATTAATGCTACCGGGTACACCAAGTATATTCTATGGTGATGAAATTGCATTGGAGAACGCTTACGATCCACATAATGAGCATAGTGAAACAAAACATCTACATCATTTGACTACCATGCAATGGTCAGACACTGCACTGAATTTTACAAGCCAAAAGACTCTTCCATGGCTACCGGAAAGCGCTTCCTACGCATTTCTGAACTATGAAATGATTTCAAAAATGATCGCATTACGTGATCGCTCTCCATCAATTTATAAGAACGTAATATGCAAAGCAGACACCGTACTGCCAAATACTCAAATCCGAAGCAGCCATAATGACATAATCGTTGTGGAACGCGTTTATCCTCGACGCAACTCATTTGTGTCTATATCGAATTTCGGTCAAAAGCGAGTTTCAATGGATATGACTTCTATGTACTACAGTGGACATGTCATGTTGGGAAATACTCGAAGCGAAAAAATTTACTTTGGTGATTTTGAAATCGGACCCATGGAAACCATTGTTGTGAAGTTAGATAAATAATTTTGTGGTTTTTGTTGCCAAGCATTTAAATCTGAACATATTTTTATTTGTACATAAACAATAGGTGTTTTTTGTCCAAAGTGGATTTGGATTTTGTTTGCACACAAGATACGCTACTGCTGTCAGTAAGATTATGCAAAAAAAAATAACTTGCCTACATACCCGCCAATAGCGTACCAATTTTTTTATAAAATCTAGTAAGTGTCCACAAGTAAGTGATGCAGTGCATCCAATGGTTTGCAGCATCATGGTTTCTAAATATTTGCAAAAGATGATCCAAGTCCTAATCCGCGTTGTTTAAAAACTTCTCATGTACATAACTAATTAATTAATTTCAAGAAATCCGTGCAAATTAAAATTTTAAAAAATGTGGCCAAAGTTTAATAAAATTTTATTGAAGGTACATAGCCAGAATAATAAAAATATGAAGCATCGCCTCGGAAAATGTTGTACATGCCAACTAATGTTATACGAAAAGCCGCGAATAAACGTCATTTTTTAATTCGGATATATCTATTATTATTTGGATGATATTAAAAACGAAAGCAGAGTATCTACTTTGCTAAAAATAATTTGTTTTTCAAAAGAGAAAAATTGTTTGAATATCGCTTACAACGATTTTCGGGGTAATGCTTCATTTGTATTAGCATTTTATTTTTTGAAACCGACCTTTTTGAGCTGTGAGCTACATATATTAGAATGGAATAAGATTGATTTAGTTCACACCCACTCAAGAAATTTCTAGTGAGGATTTTACCTACTCGGAGCTTGACACAGGAATAAAAGAAACAAGTTCGAATCAGTTCAAATAACATCCTTCTGCGAATGCACTTGCAGAAGGTATATTTCTTGACTACAGTTTGTGATTTCTGTAACGTGTGCCGAATCTATTTTTTCTTTCGCTGCTTGATTTGAATGAGAGTCGGACCTTTATGGCATCTGGTGAGCAATTTGACATAAGGAATGGATCTAGACCAACAAATTTTCAGAATTTAGAATTGGCACGATCGAAAATTGCTAGACTTTACGAAGCTGAGCGAATCCACCTGTGGCTTTTTTGGCTCTAGCATGGATGTACTCGTTGGTACCGTGTTATTACGCTGCCAAAATAAGTAAAGATATTCATTGATTCGTTGTAATAACAGAACTAAGGAAGTAATCTTTATGAAATTTAATATGGCAGGTCTACGTGAAGTTAGGTATTTCCACACAAAAATTGGTTAAATTATTGAAGTAATACCAGCGGATGTGGCACCTTTCATACAAAACAAAATGATGAATGGTATAATGTACTATGAAAGTCATTTAAAAAAATTTGGTGTGAAGATATTGGTAACTGTAAACTTTCAAAAAAAATTAATTTCAATTGAATTCATCGATATTTTAACTTCCCATCGGTTAGATGGTTCTGGCCAAACCTTTTTTGATTTCAATTGTATTTTAAATATATTTCGAATTGAGCTAGTGACTTGAGATTCCTCGACTTTGTTCAAAATTGGTTATCTACTATCAGGACAAAAAAATAAACACAAGAATAATTAAAAGGATAGATATATATATATTTGTTACTACCTCGGACGGTCGGATCTGTATGGTTCGAAATAGAACACAAAAAGTAACGAAAGCAAAATGACTTCGTTTCACATTCAGCACACTTTTTTGCAGTATTTTATATAAGCAGTTTGCTGAAGATATGTGAAAGCCAGAGAGAACAAATAAAAAAAATAATATATTAAATCTGGCTCAAATATGTGTTTCTTTTTCAAACAGGTTTAATGGTTGCAGGTACATAAAAGAAAAATTGTAGTGCAAGGAGAGCTCATAATATTAATATTTACAAATGGCTTATCGAGCATTTTAGATTTCCATTCTAACTAAAACTATGGGATAGAATGCTTTATTAGACACCTTCATCTATATCGTCTTAAAAAAAAAAAAACACCTTACACGAACGGGACCAAGCCCATCGGAAGGGCATACAATTTTCCATAAAAAAGTATATTTTGTTTTCTTCGTGTAGATAATATAATTTATTTGAATATATTAGAGATTTCAGCTATTCAAAACAGGTTTTTGAAGCAAAAATTATCGACTTTAGGAGCTGTTCTTTGGGGCTTATTATCCATCTCCCATACAAAGAAATTGAAGTTCACTTGTAATCATTTTATTTAATACCGTTACTAAGTTAACACTACGAACAGTAAAAATTACAATAACAAATTACATACTAAAATGTATAATTACAAAAACAAAAAATTACGTTTACAAAAACTTATTATGTTGTACAAGATTTGGCCTACCAAATGTAGTTGGGTCGGAGCGCCTTCCAGATTGCACATTTCGGCTTTTACTTGAGGTAAAAGTACATTGCGTT
The DNA here is from genome assembly GCA_963680825.1 of Meiosimyza decipiens. Taxonomy (NCBI): domain Eukaryota; kingdom Metazoa; phylum Arthropoda; class Insecta; order Diptera; family Lauxaniidae; genus Meiosimyza; species Meiosimyza decipiens. The sequence continues at coordinate 45,568,495 of OY804260.1, forward strand.
CTGTAAAAGTAATGGCATATGACATATCGGCAGACGATTCGATGTAGAGACACTTCAAGCGTTAGTATGTATATTTCCTTAAATTAGAAACGAAAGCTTCAGAAACATTCAGAACCATGGAATATAAATGTAAGAAAAGAGCTTCGCGAAAAAGGGAAGAGATATGTGGATAGAAAATGCGTTAATAGACCTGAGGTAAAGTTGCAGATACCATGCAAAGTTGCACAAATAATATTATAGAGAGCGAAAGAAAAGATTTTAATGAACAGTTTTGGTCATTAAATGCAAGTAAAAATTATTTATTTATCTGACGCTAATTTCGTTAAACCCTCTGAAATAAAAAGACGTCGAAGTTCAACCAAAGAGAAAGTTGATTTTCATAAAAAAGGAAGACTCTCTAATATTTTCTCCAAGTGAACTCAAACACATTTCCAGTATGCAAAACATTTTTTCTCAATACTTTGAGTATAACTGAGAGAAAAGTGTATTAATTTTTTAAATGACTCTGGGGAAGGACTCCCAATTAAATGTGCGAAGCACCATGGTAGGCCAAAAATATTGCAAGTAAAAATGCAATAAGTAAAAATCCCACATCAACAGCTACCCGACAATTGAATCGCACTATTGACGCTCAAGAACATCGCGCAAATATTTGGAGAGCAATTTAAATTAACAAAGGATCTCTACATCGTTTTGTATTAGGAAACGTGTTTAGGAATTGCTGTAGACCAAATACATTTCAGACCATGCAGTCAGACTGCCTTCGAATTGCGGAATTGGTTGCCGATCAAATATGTTGTTTTTCAGAGGAAATAAGGGAAAACATATTTTTCCGATTTGATTGAAAAACAATTTTTACAAAATTATACGCATTTAATATAAACATAATGTATAATGTCGAAATATAAAAAACTTAGTTGTGGCTTGGACGTGATATATGATTGACAAGAGGAATTCTGTTGTTAAATTTGGAAAAGGAAATTATTCCTGTACTGAAGTTTTAAAAATATTGGTCTTAGGTCGATCAACAGCTTACACCATCATTAAAAATTATGAAGATACATTATACCAAATTATGACTCATATTATAGATATAAAAAATAAAATAACGGTACTTCACCACTTTCAAAAAAAAAATGAATCAATAGCTCAAGGCAAAAGTTTTTTTTTAGTCTATAAAATAATAATTTTACTGAACCTTATATGCATAATTACTTTTGTTTAACAGTTAATCAAATAAAAAAATAATGTAATTTTTTTTTTTTTGTAAAGCGTTCAATTTCCTACTAAAATAATCTTTCAGTTCATTTTTTACAATGCTCTCATGTGAAGCTACAAAAATAAGAAAAAAAAATAATTGTTTTCCATGTTATTTATATGGAAAATGGAAAGTTAGAAACAGACACCTCTTAATGTTAATATTAAGAGCTCAAATTTTTAGAGGCTTCCCTTTTCACCTTTCTGAAAGTTTTAAGCCTGTTTTTTAGTTGAAAAAAAAAAAGTTGCTCAGAAATGGCACACCCTAATATACATATTATATCTTATAAAGGGTGTTTTTTTTAGAGGTATAGAGCTTCGAATTGAAATAAAACACAAAAAAATCGTTTTAATGTCCATCAATTTGGCTTTATTGGAAGGATAATTTTATGCCATTAATGTTTAAATATGATTTTGGGCATGTGGCCGCCGCGGCTGGCTCGAATAAAGCCAATTCTACAGGTCCAATTTTGAACCACTTTTTCGAGCATATAGGGCCGTATGTCGGCAATAACGCCACGAATGTTGGCTTCCAAGTCCCCTAACGTTTCTGGTTTGTTGGCGTAGACGAGCGACTTCACATATCCCCAAAGAAAATAATCCAATGGTGTCAAATCACACGATCTTGGTGGCCAATTGACAGGTCCATTCCGCGAAATTATGCGCTCATCGAATGTTTCCTTCAATAAATCGATTGTGACGTGCGCTGTGTGGCATGTAGCGCCGTCTTGTTGGAACCACAACTCATCCACATTCATGCCATCCAATTCGGGAACAAAATAGTCGGTTATCATGGCTCTATACCGGTCTCCATTAAGGGTAACTGACTCTCCAGCATTATTTCGGAAGAAGTATGGCCCAATGACTCCACCAGCCCATAGAGCACACCAAACAGTCAGTTTTTGTGGATGTAATGGCGTCTCAAGGGTCTCATGTGGATTCTCTTCACTCCAAATGCGGCAATTTTGCTTGTTGACGTAGCCATTCAACCAAAAATGAGCCTCATCACTGAACAAAATTTTGCGATGAAAATCAGCATCGAAATCAATCTCATTTTCGGCCCATACACCAAAATCACGACGCATTGCATGGTCTTGCGGCTTTAATTCTTGCACAAGCTGGATCTTGTAAGGTCGCAAGCCAAGATCTTTGCGCAAAATCTTCCATAAAGTTGATGGACAAAGCTCCAATTGCTGTGCACGGTGGCGAATCGATTCATTCGGGTCCTCTTCAACATTTTGCTCTACAGCGGCAATTGTTTCTTCGGTGCGCACTGTTCGACGTCTCTGCGGATGCGTATTATCACATAGAGTAAACGTAGTGCGAAAACGATCCATGGTTAACCGAATTAATTGCTCTGATGGACGATTATGTCGACCATAAAGTGGACGGAGCTTGCGGTAAACTTCGCGAACTGAACCATTATTTTCGAAATAAATTTGCACAATTTGCAAGCGTTGTTCTTTTGTCAACCTGTTCATGATGAAATGGCAAACCAAACTGAACATAAATGACATTAGAGTTGCCAGATTTGACCATAAAATGCCAGTTTTATCTCTATTTGAAAAACAAACCTCTAAAAAAAACACCCTTTATTAGAGATGGGCGCGTGTCGTGTTTTTCGTCGTCGCACGAACGCGCACGACGGGACACGACGTGTTCGTGTTGGAAAATTATTACACTATAGAGATCTGAAAAAGACACAGAAAAACGACGAGCCACCCCAACCTAATTTTGGATCGTAGATTACGGTGGCATATTTTTTCACTTATAAATATACATATAGCTTATATAGATATGTATTTTTCTTATATACATGTGTAGGAAAGACATAGAATTCGAATGACATTCGGTATGTACGTTGATATGAACCCAAGGACTAGACCTAATGAATGCGCCCAAAATTACGCTCAGCTCCCATATCACCCACAATAGTGAAAACTCAATAATAATAGGTCTTACGTATGTGCTATAGATATAAAATTTGCAATGTGTGTACGGAGCATCCATATCCATCTGAAACCCAAAATGAGTGTAATCCACCTACGCATACACCCACCTCTCATGCCACCTAAAATAGTGGGTGGTATATGAGGGCTCATATGAGCTAAGGAGATAGAATTTGGTACGTGTGTCTAGCATAAATTCCCAGTTGGGTACTAAATATGGGTGTGATTATTTGAAGCTTTTTTTCGCAATCTCCTATCAAAAGCCTATAGTCCATTAAAGTATTAAAACTAATATATAAGTTATTCTTTGTTAAAATCAAAGTGTATAAAAATTTAAATATTTACATAAGTCAATTGTATACGAGTACGCCTGAAAATTAAGGGTTTACGTTGTAAGATTTGTGTGTGTATGTTTCGATTAACAAAGAATAAATAATTTAATTTCAACACACATATTTGTCTTTTCTTCAAAAATAAGAAAAATATAGCAAAACAAAGGTCAAAAATTATTTAAATTTCAATCGGGAATATCTTGAGATTTTGATCTGATTGGGAAAAACTGAGTATGCCACTACATTATACGACCAAAAATTAAATTAATTTGCCTCGGCGTTTTTGGGTGTCTTTGTTTTGGAAATTTTCTTACAATGTTATTGAACGCAAATCTGGACAAAATAACTTTTCTCAACAAAAATATGTTTCTATATAAAAATATATAAGGATTACTTAACATGTAATCGTAAAACTAAAATAGGGTTTTGATCATACGAAGATGTATTTTTTACAGTTAAAAAAGTCGTGCGTGTCGTCTTGTGTTTGTGTTGGGAAAACATTTAGTCGTGCGTGTTGCGTTCGTGTTTGAAATTTGTAATTCGTGTTCGTGTCGTGTCATGTTTATCGACACGCGCCCAGCTCTGCTCTGTACTATAATCACTTCACCTGATCTACAAGTCTGAAGCCTTATTTCCTGACATGGCCTTAGTTATTGGGCCGACTGTGCACATGTATATATTATGAAAAGGACGATGTGGTCTATTCGTTATAACCACAGGTATTTTTGTAGGTCTTGAATTTCGGTTAGTTTGACATTTTCTACATTTATTCATAGAATCCTTTTGCTTCCCCTTTCCATCTAACGTGCTTCCGTATCCTCAGAAGCGTTTTCAGTGCACCTTGGTGTACACTCATTGTACTGCTATGGAAATCTCTCAAAATTTCTCTTGAATGAAGCCCAACGCAGTTTAACAATTGTCAGTAAATTTTGCAAAGTTATTTACTTAAATATTTTTTTCCAGGTTAACAAAACGCTGCGTAACCTTGACTGTTAAATTTCTTTTGCACTTGATTTTCTTTAAAATAAATGACTCATTTGGTCACGTTTAAAAAAAAGTCGACTGACCAAAACATGCGCTTTGATTTTGTATATAAACCAATAGTAAAATTGTTGGCAACCAACCAAAAGTACACTTGCGTAACTTCAGAAAGCTATAGAGTAGTCAGTTGTTACAGTAGGCCCGCAGTTTATGTAAATTTTTATAATCAGTTTTTCCTAGACTTTCAAATCTAATTGTCAGTTTAATTTTTGTATGCTCAAATTAATTTAATAAAGAACAGAACAAAAATAATTGACTTTATAAAGTAACTACGATTTAACTTTTAGCTTTCTCGATGTAGGAAACTAAATATGTATTTAAGAACATTGGAACGCAAGTCTGTATATGATAGACTGATCCTCAGAGTTCAACACTTTCTTTTGGAACTAATAATAAGTTCTGCAAGACTTTATTATGTATTTTCCGAACAAAACACAACGTTTTAACGCTTAACCCCGATTAATTGAATTCCTCGGATAACTGGTCTAAAAAAACCCAATGAAAATTTGTTCATTTGAAACATGCATCTAAATTCCCTGTAAAATGATTCCCGCTTAATTGATTTCCCCGCTTGACTAATCAGAAAAAATATTTCCAAGTGAGTTTTAGAGATCAGACGAAGATAAGGAAAAAACGATTAATGGGGTTCCAACTGTTAGCAAGCTACTTCAAAACATTCAAGCCCTTCGCAAATACTTTCTTCCTCAAAAGAAATATTTCAATGAATTAGAAAATAAAGAGAGAGAATTCCTTACCAATAGACTGCAAAATGAAATGCAATCGTCTCTAAGCGATTTTTTTAAGCAGATTTAAGGATGGCATACATACTTTTTTTGAGAAAAGCTGCACGTACCTGAATTTATTGATAATTTTATTTATTTTATCTTAAGTTGAATTGAAGCTCGTTATACATAAAGAATTATTTACATTTTATGCGATATAATTCAAACTATAATATAACCTTTCAACTAAAACTGAGAGATATTTATTAGATCTTTTCTGGTTCTTATTTTGGGCTCTTGGAGTAAGGTCAGTACAAACATATCTACTTTTTTTCTTCGCTCAATTGACTCATTCCATCAATTCTCTGGGATTCTCTTAATCGATCCGTTGATCAAATAAGTGGGGCCCGCTTCATTGATTCGCCGTTCAATAGATCCAAATTTTTGCGTCGTTAGACGATCAATTAAGCGGGGTCACTGTTGATTCTTTGGGATGCAACAAAAGCTTTGCGGTGCAAAATTTTGTCAGACATATAGATTTAAAATTTTCCATCCGTCAAAAACAAATTCACCTTACAAGATACAAATCACTAAATATTTGAAACATTAAAAAAACTTTTAAAATTCAAGAAATTTCCAAGATCCTTTCATCATACATAGAAACGCATATCATATTTTCAAAATTAAAATTTTAAATTAAAACTTCAACAACCAATGATATCCTCAACAAGACTAATTTACTCAACTGAATAATTAAATCTTAAAAAAAATCAAAACCTTTAGCAAGCAGAATTCGCCCCTTGCAACTTAAACTAACAAAACAATACAACAACAACCCGAAAGTATGCTGCATTTTTTTTAATAGAATTTATTGTTATTGGATGCTAATCATCTTCATCCTAAAAGTATGGTTAATATGATATTTTATGTTATTAACATTTTATGTACATAGGCCTGGCAGGAGATTTACGAAATAAGAATTTTTTAATGAGCTGAAAGCTTATCTGAAAGCTCTATTCCTTTAAATAAGATTTGCAAAAGAAAAAGTTTAAAAATATTTTGCTTAGATATTGCGCTTTCCGCCGCTCGAATTCGAGTGTGTCTGAATTTTAAAGGTTTCTCTAAGAAACACATTAATAACTTTTATTTTAGAAAATATGGCAAAATAATAATAATGTAGTTTTCCTAAGTTTAGTTTAATAAGCCAGTTCTTAAAGTCAAAAACTTATAAAATTGTTTCTGTTATTTTCTGCAACACTTAATACATGCAATCTCAGTTTTTTTTTATCTGTAATATCAACCTTAGCTTAAAATATTTTCGAGAATAAGTTTTCAAAAATATTTAAATTATACTGGTACCTTTGCGCTTAACTAAAGTAAGCCATTTATCTTTGACCGTCTTTAAATTGCTTCATTCAAAAGAAAATGAGGAAATGTTCACTTTGTCATTCCGTTTGTAACGCATAGAAGGGGGCGTGGCAGGTAAGGAAAAGTATATATATTCTTGATCAGCGTCACCACCTGAGTCGATATAGCTGTGTCCGTCTGTCTGTCTGTCTGTCTGTTGAAATCAGGTTTGCGAGAAAACTAAGCACGCTAACTCCATAGCTATTTAAACTTGTGTGTGTCAAACACCAAAAAATGTACACTTAAAAAAATGGGCTAAGGCTCCCCAGCAGGCAATTGAGCAAGGCCTTCCCCGGAGAAGGCCTGCTAGCACTGCTCCGATTGTAAGAGGCCTTCTCAAAACTAAATTTTCATGCAAATAACAAAAACAATTTTTTTTTTACTATGATTTTTGTTTTTATTTACAATCTGTCAATATTATGCCTTCCCACAGCAGTAGTGCTATAAGGCTTTCCCATAGCAGCAGTGCTATAAGGACTTCCCACAGCAGCAGTGCTATAAGGCCTGACATTAGAAGGCAAAGAAGAAGGTCTTCATGTATTTTTTTATTTCATGTATTGCAATGTTTTATGATTCGACATTACTTTTTTGTCATTGCATTGTACTTATACGACATCAAAATTAGATAAATGGTTAGAAGTAAGGAACGGTGTGCATGTTGCTAGGTTGGTCTTCTGTTTCATGTTATGTTAAAGTGGTAGAGCGTTGTGTATTCAATGTGACATTATAAATTAAGAAATCGTCACAAAAAATAAACATTAAAAATTTCAACGCAAGCCGCCAGGTTGACGCAGATAAAAAAAAACTTCTCACTAAGAGTCCCACGACTTATTGAAATTTAATTTTTCAAAGTATTTCTGTGACCCCTTCTACGGCAAGCCGTCTTAGAAGGCCTCTTAACGCAAGCGATGTAGGAAGACGTGCTTGAAGAATATTTCTAACAGGCCTGCTAAAGAAGGCATGTTTTATCGGGACGTTTCATATAAAAAAGAAAGTAAGTTTGAAAGGAGGTGGCAAGGCCTTAATCTTACCAAGGAAGGCCTGCTAGAAGGCCTGCAAGCTCCTGCCCTTGCCTACTGGGTCGTCATGCTAGTAACGTTTGTTGCTAGATAAGACTCATCAGTGACGTATAAACCGACTTCTAAGAATTTGCAAGCCTACTATGTTTCAGTTTTTGCATAGATCTGTTGAGAACCCAATTATTATTTTTCGTTTGCACACACCACAAAAAAAAAATTTGTTTTACATTTTTTTTTTCAGCTCCATTACTGCTCCTTAAATTGAGAAAGAAGGCTTATACTGAGGGAATTTTTTCTAACAAAAATTGACACAAATAGCCGGTGGCAATCCATGTTTGTGATAGGAATCAACAAGGCAACTTTATGCATATATTCTATTTATGTAGGCTCTTCAAGTGGTTTCATTTGGAATACATTTCAAGCTATAATCTTGTACAATTTTAATCAAAATTTCAAAATTGATCAAAAATCGGGCATTTTCAAAAGCCAAACCAAAACGCTTCCCATCCTGTTATCTTACACACTCGTCTTTTCTACAAGCGTGCTCTCCGTCTATTATGGTAAATAGAATACAACTTCTTTTAATTTGGCTAGCAATGCCCCATACAAAACTGCCTCGCCGGTATAGAAGATATTTCATACCATTTTTGTAGAGAAATCGTTGCCAAGCCTTGTTCAATACAATGCTGAAATGAATGGCAAAAGTAATACAGCTAAGTAGTGGATGTACTGGATGTCGTATGAGTTGAGTAAAAAAAAATATTTTATGGCGAGATTGAAATTTCTGTATGTATCTTTTGGTTTGATCATGGGCTTAAGTAACTGAAATCAGAGTCGTGATTTCGTTGCTAAAGACATTGGCCGCTTTGTAGGCAATTTGCCTACACCTCTATATACATTGCTGTTGTACAAAAAGGGCATATTGCCTACAACGTCGCTTAAAAAGTATCTGAAAAGTTTGGCGAGCTGCCTACATTTCCATATACAAAGTTATCAAATAGCAGACAGACGGCCTACATTTCTACATCAAAAGTATGCAAAATGTTAGGCAAACAACAAATTATGTTACAAAAATTTTCTCAACGAATAAAAAAAACCGAATATTCATGTCGGTTGTTACAACGTTTGCTAGGGACGTAGAACGTGCGATAAGTGAAGATTTGATATTTTGAGGTGAAACTTCTTAAGCACGCGGTGATTTGAAACTTGATAAAACGGAAACGGATGTCACTAAAAACGACATCCACAGGATTTAACCTGCGAGCGAATGAGTCAAAATACAGATATAAATTGTTCAAACTTTTTTTACATCGATAGCCCATGCACACACCATTTAGCGCCTAATGCCGAAGCGTATGCATCGCAATTTTTCAGTTTTATTGTTTTCACTTCACTTACTGGCTCAATATAAAAAGAATGAAGGAAAAAAATATATGTAGCTCACACGCTGTAGAAGTGAAACCTTGAACATCATAATGTAAATGACGGAGCCCGTCTTGTTACTCCACAGATAGATCTTAATGCACAACAACTGAAACCGTTGCCTGTTCAGCTTATTAAAGTGGGAGAATTATGTGCATACTTGTGAAAGCAGATTGGACCATGATAATTCAGTTATAATTGTGGATATTTACATGTGTTCACACATATTTTTCTTTTTTAAGTGATTTCTTTTCAGCCTGCATACTCATATCTCCGAAAATAAAATACTAAATAATAGATTGATTTAAGAACTTTTATTCAATGGACATATCTAAATATCATCAAAAAGGCCATCTAATGCACCACCATCTCCATCGTCGGTGCCACCAAATCCAAAAATATCTTCGTCAGCATTTGGAGGCACAAACACACCATTTAAGACTCCTTCCAGCCGTTCTTCTAAACCCATAGTTGAAGCGATTCCGTATATCAAGCGCATTGCTACTAACCGTACAAAATTGGGAGTACTTGTCTCCTTGCCTAGAGCCCCAAGAAACAACTGTTTACCTCCATCATCGTCTGCGTAATCCAATAAATTCGTAATGTTAGACTGACTTCTATGCTCCAACGACCTGCCTTGCACAATAACAGATATCACCAGCAAAACAAAAAACAGCGAAAATACTTTTACAATCATTTTTGTACTTTTTATCAAGGTGAAAATAATGTCCGCTTCAATAGTGCGATATTGGTAAAATACTTAATAGTAGATACAATTTAACTTTCCCGCTATTGTTCACTGTTTACAGAGTCTCATCTGCAACCCAACTAAAGTTCAGTATCAACGGCCCAAGTCTTCCAAGGTCTCACAAAATTCAAATTTACAGCTGTGCATTCAGTTACGTTGCTTTACTGCCAATTCGAATTTCACTTACTATTTCCTCAAAAGAGAGAAAAACCAAGCGGTTAATTTCTTCTTTCTTATTTACACATGAATATTCTTTGTTTTCGACCTTCTCATACTGAGATCATGAGCATTCCAATGTGCGAGAAAGGTTCCACAATTACGCAGTTCCGCGATATGTCTTTGTGAATAATAATTAGTAACTTGAAAGCGGTTACGATAGTGATTTATTAAGAGTGGGTAACTGAGTTTTTGTTTCTTCACTTTCTCGTTTTTCCAACTCAATCAAAGCGATCATTCAATGAAGAAAGCACAAATATATTGGGTCATGTTCTTTGATATTTTTCAATTTCATACAAATTGTAACGAAATACATTTTGGAAACTATTGAGTACATTAAAAGTGTGATGTAATAAATACAATACAAAAACAATGCTTTCCATGCCATTTTTAGACGAAATTTGCGATTTTCAAAGAATACACCTTTCTTTGAACAAATTTTCAAACTTAATGCTCTTCTACATATTGATTTTAAACATTTTTGTTGAAGTAACAAACGAGCTAAAATTGTATGTACATACAGTGGCTCACAGTGAAAATGGTCCACCAGCCATCAAATACTTCAATGCGCAAAAAGTCTAGGAATTCAGTATAAATACCAGAAAAACTCAATTTTTTCTTAAAGTAAATTTTATTTAAACCATCAAAAACAAAAACAATCACACATTTCAATAACGCAATTGGCAAAAAACAAGACTAAGCAAAAAAAAAGAGAAAAATTCATGTCACAGTGAAAATGGTCCAATGCTTCAAAGATGCAAAAAGTAACGGGACTTTTTTGAAAATCATGTCTTGGCAAATAGAACGCTTTTATTTACATTCTTACATTGAAACGAAAGTGCGTTAGATCTTTTTATTCAGTTGTTATATTTTAATCTCATGATGGGGCGCCATACAACAGTTGAGTTGCGGAATTTAATTATTGACCTCCATACTGATGGAATGCCTCAGAGTAAAATAGCGTAAACCGCTACAACAGTTGAAAATATTATAAACCGCTTTAAAAATTAACATCGGGTCACAAATAAGCCGAAAATTAGCCCCAAAAAGCTCTTCAATGAACGTCATCAGAGGTGGGTTGTCAGGCAAATCAAGATTAACCCTAGGCTAAGCGCCCCAAAACTACGGGATATGATTGAAAAACACTTCAATATAAACTGTAATGCCGAAACTATTCGAAGAATTCTTCGAAAGGAAGGGCTTAATGGTAAGATTGCATGCAAGAAACCTTTTATAAGTACAAAGAATAAAAAAGTACGAATGCAGTTTGCTCACAGCTACGTTGGAAAAGATTTTTCATTCTGGAAGAACGTATTATTCACGGATGAGAGCAAATATAATATTTTTGGGTCAGATGGCAGAGTAAACGTTTGGAGAAAACCCAATCAGGAGATGGACCCCAAGCATTTACGTCCGACAGTCAAACATGTGATGGTCTGGGGTGTTTGTTCGGCTGCTGGCGTAGGAAAATTGCACTTTATTGAAGGAATCATGGATAAATTTCAATATTTAAGGATTTTGCAAAACAACCTTGTGCAAAGTGCTGAAAAACTCGGGATAGAAGAGTCTTAACATTTCTATCAAGACAATGATCCCAAGCATACAGCCGGGATCGTAAAAGAATGGCTGCTGTATCGTTGTCCCAGGGTGATCAAAACACCTCCTCAATCACCAGACTTAAATATTATTGAAAATTTGTGGCATAAGCTGGAGTTGGAAATACGAAAACACAACATTTCAAACAAAGATGACCTAAGAAGGGCTCTTCAGGAGGAATAGGATAAAATAAGTCCTGAGTTCGCAAAGAAGTTAGTGGAATCTATACCAAATCGTTTAAAATCCGTGATTCGCCAAAAAGGATACTCAAGAAAATATTAAAAATAGATATTTTTATAGTTTAATTTACTTTTTCTGATATGGACCATTTTCACTGTGAAATGAATTTTTTTCTTATTTTGACTTATTTACCTACTGATAAATGTGTCAAAATATCTTGAAAACGAAACTTCGTGATAATAGGCCATCTATTTAACTAGTATTCTAATTAACTACTTATTAAATACCAAACTCCATCTTTATTAAGTGTACCTTTGGGCGAAAACGAGGCCCTGCCGACTTTCGCCTTCACATATGTTTTCCTTTCTGCATAGATTGTTGGGAACCCGAGCAAAAGCAAAGGAAAGCGAAAATTCTATTTTCAGTTGTTTGTCTTTGGCTTAGTAACTGACTTGATGTTTCACATTTCTTGCAGGCGCTTCGTTGCAAGTTTGCTTGTCGAGCAGGGTTATCAATTTTTTTTATTTAAGAAACTGCAAATTCCAAAAAAAAATACTGCAATCTTCCAAAGCGAAGACATTATTAGTAAAATCAAACCATTTGTGTGGGAAAAAGCTAATGACCTATTTTTGTTTGCCATTCAGAATTGAGGTAACACAGTAAATATGATGTTGGCGAGTCAATGCAACGTAACAAGCGCAAATCTTATAATAAATCGGTTTTTTAACCGAAGATCATATTAGAAAATTACGTATGATGGTTTTACTGCGCTTACTGTTGACTACAGTGTGTGTCAACACTAAAATAATTACACTAAGCAAAGTGAGTTCTTAAAATAAAGACATATATAAACATAAGAATAATTATTGCTGAGTTTTCAACAGATCAATGAAAAAAGGAAACATATCACGCTCAAAAGTTCTTATAAATCGGCTGAAAAGTCACTGATGATTCGGCATTGCATCGGAGATGAAATCAGTATCAAAATACAAAGCCATCTCATTGGGAAGGGCATTTCCGGGTCCGGTTCATCATGGTCATTGAAATCCAGAAAAAAGGTTCTGAGGAACGAAAGTGGCAAATGCCATGAAAAACTAATTACTTTGTAACAAAAAAGCTTTAATTTTAAAAGTAATAATTTGCATAGAATCAAAATTTTTGAACTGTTACCGGACTTTAAGGAGAGTGTTGAAAACCCTAAAAAATTTTAACAAACTAAAATCAAAATGGATACCAGTACCAAAATTTTTATATAATTAAAATCTTCAAACCAAGCAAACCAAAAAAAATTAAATCAACATTATGTAAATATGAAGTATGTTTAGAAACACCACTGCTCAAATAAATCGTTTATAGCTCCGAGTACTCGTTTCCTTCTCTACTTTAGTTGTTCTTCTTGTTATAAAAAATTGCGAAATATTTAAATCAATGAAATCAAACATGAAAGTGAAATGATATAAAAGAAAATCTGAATAATTATCATAATATTTATGTATGAGCGCCAGCGAGCTGTTGGAGTGCTCTAAAAAAGAATGAAAGAAAACAAATCGCCACACATGATATTGTTGGATTATTGACGACAATAATAAGCAATAAGTTGTGGGTATTGTGACCAAGCAGCAAACAATACGAGTTAACCATTCATGCAATAAAAGTCTAAACTATGCAGATGCTAATGATTTGCGTAAACAATGACTACCAAATTTTAGAGAAAAAAGTGATAAACCTGCTGGTACCACTAATAAACTTTCTTTAACACATTTCGCCATCCAACAGCTTGATCACACACTGTTAAATTTAAAAACCTGTAGCAGATATGTTCCCAAGAGTTCAATAAAAAACTAATTCTTAAGAAAAGCAAAACAATCAAGAAATTTCTTTAAAAATATGTACTTTTTTCAGAGCTAAAAAATTGTACTGGACTGTGTAACTGTTCCATAATTCAATATCTTTAGAAAGCAAAAGAAAACATGAATCTTTAATAATTACTTTAAGCTCATAAATTAGGCCCATTCTAAGCCCATTTGTTTTCCGGGTGATTCCCGCCACACCACACGAGAGGCGCATTCGTCTAACGTATGGATCGGGTACTGACTTCAAACTGCCCAGACCAGTGATGGCATTTGGGTTTTGTGAGAATATATTCAATTTAGAGTCGGAATATACTTTTTGGATATCGAAGGCACTTTTGGCCACATATCCACAAAATTATCATTTCGTACCAAATGTACTACAAATTTGTGGCAATATTTTTCACAACACAAATGAAGTGTCCCGAAAATGCAATTACTGCTCTAGACTACCCGGATCTCATGAGCGACAGATATTTACGGGAATTGCATATAAGCAACAAATGAACCGACTGACCTTCGGTAAAGAATTGAATGGGTAAACATTTAGGAATACACAAATTTCACGTTTATGTAAAATAATTTTTCATTCTAACCCAACACTTTTTGGGACCATGCGTTACCATTTGTAATCATTGATTTCATACATTATATTTGTAGTCGGGGTGGCGAGCAACAAATCGTTGCAAGCATTTAATAAAATCTGAATTTTTGATATCATGTCACATTTGTTGTGTGCCTGCCGTCAGTCAACCTGGGTCGTTAGCGTTTGGCGCGGGGGCGGTTTTTATTTTGTATAAAAACTAAAGACCTTCCAACTGCTTTATAAAATCTCAAAATGGAATTGCCAATTTAAGGTAATCTTTACTTTAAAACTTTGAATGACCAATTATATTATGAAAATTGCTTTAAAATAACTTATGAGGGGCCGAATCGCGGCAGTCGTTATCGAGTAAGCTAGTGATGTTCAACTTCGATGACCAAACGTCGTCAGCGAATTGACTTTTATCACATGAGTGTCGCGCTAGTATGTGTATAAATGTGTGTACAAATTCAAACGTAAACAACACATTACCAAAGAGAATAGATAATAATAAGAGACTTCATGGATGCAAAGAGAATAGAAAACAATTTGAACTTACACTATTTTTTGACAAATGCGAAGCCAGCTTAAGCTGTCAAATTTTAACAGGACAATTTAATATAACCTTTACTGTTATTTTCATGATCGTGTTGAAATATATTGAATTGAAGAATATTTGTGATTTAAATAATCAATTTCAATTCAAACTGCAATTTTTGTTTGAAGCAGGCGCTCAGCAAGTCAAACAACATGAATATCATTTTTATACCCTACACGGAGGGTATATTCACTTTGTCATTCCGTTTGTAACGCATAGAAGGAGGCGTGGCAGGTATGGAAAAGTACATATATTCTTGATCAGCGTCACCACCTGAGTCGATATAGCTGTGTCCGTCTGTCTGTCTGTCTGTCTGTCTGTCTGTTGAAATCACGTTTACGGGAAAACTAAGCAAGCTAATTCAATGAAATTTGGCACACAGTTCACATCTTCTTGCAAGCTGCTAGCATATAAAAATGGGAGAAATCGGTTCACAGCCACGCCTTCCGCCCATACTCTATGTAAATATACCCTAGTAAATTTGGAAAAAAAGTTGCAGTGATTTTGATGATATTTGGTGATTTGGTGAATATGAGAACAACATTAAGATTAGGCTAGATTTTAAGTTTGCAAAGGCTCTTACAGGGGCGTGGCACAGCCCTAAACTTTCACTTTTATAACGCCATAGCTCGTAAACCGTGCAAGATATTGCGATGAAATTTAGTACACGAATACAGAACTTATGAATCTTGAATGGCGCATAAAATGAGTAGAATTGTTAAAGTGGGCGTGGCACCTCTTAACAATTAAAAATTTGGATTTCGTATAACTCCAAACTGGCACATACGATTTTCATCAAAATTTTAGGGATGATACCACTGAAAGTAGTCAACAATACCAGCTACGTCAATGTACTGAAAAATTTCTTTTAAGTGCGTGGCACAGCCTACTATATTTATAAATGTTATAAAAAGAGAACTAACAAAGCTATCGTTATGAAATTTAATATGGCAGATATACTTGCTAAAAGGTGTCTTCTTGCAAAATGTTGGCACAATTGTGCCGGTGGGTGTGGCACCTCCTCCCATATAAGCGAAATACGTTTAATGCTATGGATAGTGTGCTATGAGAGTAATCTTCATAAAATTTTGTGTAGAGGTGTCGGTTACTATAAGCTTCGGAATTAAATCAAACTTGACAAGATTGCATCAGTGGGCGTGGCATCATCATCAACATAAAGTTATAAGTGCTATTTTAAGTGAACTATTGGAGCAATTTATCTGAAATTTGATGTAAGTTGTTTAATGGGTATTAGGTACATATGAATCAAAAGCTGGCGAAATAGCAACAGTGGGCGTGGCACCTCCCATATAATTAAAATATCTTAAGCAGTATGAGCAATCATACTGAAATTTGGTGTAAGAGGTTTGTTTATAAAAGCTATTTCTGGATCAAAATCGAACTGGGTTGCATCAGTGGGTGGGTCACCGCCCTAAATTTTAGGAATAATTACGGAACATATCGCAAACTATACAAGCTATTGTGCTAAAATTTGGTTTGTTTATTG
Organism: Meiosimyza decipiens; assembly: GCA_963680825.1. Lineage (NCBI taxonomy): Eukaryota > Metazoa > Arthropoda > Insecta > Diptera > Lauxaniidae > Meiosimyza > Meiosimyza decipiens. The sequence continues at coordinate 45,584,922 of OY804260.1, forward strand.
AACCAAAAGTGGGCGGAATTGGAGAAGTGAGCGTGGCATATTTCGTGTTTTTTATTTCTATTCTATTTTTTTCAACATTTCCCATATTCTTTTGACATTTTCAATCTTTTCCTTTCTCCTTCAATTTCACTCCACATTTTCTTTATTTTTCCGACTTTGCCATCAATTTTTCATAAATATCGACTTATTCAATTTCTCTCAACTTTCTTTAATGGTTTTCATATTTTTTCAACATTTTCAGTTTTTTCCAACACTTTCCGACATTTTTGAACCTTTTTACATTATTTTCGACTTATTTAACCTCTTCGACATTTTTTTAACATTTATTTGAAAAGTACTTTCAATGCAGTATAGAGTATGTGAGTTTCGGCCTGGCCGAAGTTAACACCTTTACTAGTTAATTTTCAATTTGCTTAGCATTCATTTTCATTTTATTATATTCAAAAATACTACATATAAATTTAAATAAATAAAATAGAAAATCCTAATAAATACAAAATGGCAGAGCAGATTTAATTTGACGTCATTGTCAAAAACCCAATGCGCACCATAAGCCAAAATCGCATTTCTCCTGATTCTAAGACCGTTGATTTTACTTTGCGTTTAATTACGGTACGTTCCAATTACCGACAAATCTCGGAGATGTAGTTCTTTACTATATACTTCTTTGCGAGTACATCTAAACACATTTCCGACATCGTGAATAAAAACCAATATAAAACTCACATGCATTTGAGGATATCGGCAAGCACCTTTACAAAAAAATAAGGCAAATTAGACCAAAGCATCACGGATGGTCAGGTGAATTTGAAATATTTTGTTTTTGTGGATGCAGCTATAAAATGATGGAGTGTTTATGGGAATAAGCCGCTCTACTGTGTGCAGAATTGTACACAAAATGCTGGACGTATTTGGTGAGATGGGGCATCTTATAAACCACGGTACTTTAACCTCTTACCAACAGTAAGGTCAAAAGGTTAGCCGCAAAGTAAATTCATCAATTTTTGATAAATTCATTGGAGCAATTGACATAACCCTTGTGAGGATTAAATGTTCTGTGGGCAAACATGACCAGTAAATCAATCATAAAAAATGTTATTCGATGCAAGCAGAATCTGTGGTCGACAGCAATTACATGTTCACGGACGTTTTCGTTGGCTTCCCGTGTTCTGTTCATGATACTAGAGTACTTTTTTACTGTCCTCTGTACAAAGACGGACTTTATCCACTAACCGGGTATAACCTAATAGGTGATAAAGGCTACCCTTGCCAAATTGCACCAATGGCAATAATTACACCATTCCAAGAACCGCTTTCTCGTGATCAAGTTCGGTTCAACAACGCTCATAGTAAAGCCATAATCATAGTAGAATCTTCTTTTGGGACATTAAAGAATAGATGGAGGAACACATTCAACAAAGACTTAATTGCATAAAAATAATTTTCAGCGCATTTATTTCATATATCATTTGCGTAATGCAAGAAGATTTTGACCCATCAGCAGGTTTAAGCGATGAACCGCCAAGCCAATTTTCTGATTCCAAACAAGGAATAATGGTTAGGAATCGAATTCTAGTAGTGTTCTTATTAGAGAGACGACAATTTCCACAATAAGCCCAAAAAACGATTGAGTCAATTCGGTAGCTGAGTAGTTAGTGGAGTATACCTACAGGGGATACCACTTAAACAAAAACGCACTGAAACTCTGCCTCATAGGTGGTGTATAAATGAGCTATCAATACATATTTTTACCCAAGCATTTCTTACGATGCATTTCAACGCATAAAAAATTCGAAGTTCAGAATATTTTATTCAATTTATTTATACTAATATTTTTTAATGAAATTCTTAAACTTTTATAAAAGAACGTATACATAAGAAAAATTTTGGATAATTTTGAAAATTATGATATTTCAAATTCCACAAAATTTTTATATAACAAAAAATAACTGCCAACAAGAAAACAAAGAATAGGGAAAATTTTCACTTTAATTATTTTTTTTATTTCAAAGCAATCACTGATTATGTCATTTGCACCACTATAGCCATCACGCAAACTCTACAGCCTGAGTCCGTAACTGGAACTCACAGGAAAAAAAAATATATCAAAAGTAACCCCTTATAAATGGAACATTTTGTGTGTAAACTACTGTTATATTTACTTCCACGCTTGGTTCTCGTTAGCGTTCTTTCCAATAAACTTTTCAGTATTTTTTATACGGGTTTCCAATAACAGCATCCGCTCGGTATTGTTCCCTGTTACGTACATCTTTCATTTTACGATCATCACAGACATTGTATGCATCACGTACTGGTGGAATACCAATTGCTATTTAAAAAAAAAATATATAAGCGATTGCTCATTTTTAGAAAATTCAAGTTTTGTTGTCAGCCTCATTCCGATAGAGCCTCCGTCGTAGTTACGAATAAACAATGTAGTCTAGTCCGTAGCTATAAAGGACGATCCTTCGGAATCATGCTGTATGTAAATTGTAGATGCTCACATCCTGTTCACTACAGCAGCATGTTCAAGTGGCGCCGGCACTCCCAAGAAGTTTTTAGCCTTTGTTTTTTGAATTGTAAAAGTTGGCGTGATAAATGTGTAATCAAAAAGTGTTGCTCGGGTCTGGTTTCGGAGAAATAGCCATCGGAATTTGCAGATATAGTTTTTGTAAAAGTCATTATAAGTTGGGAGCCTCTGACTGGACATAAAATTTAAGGGTGTCGTAAAAAATTTAATTTAATTACCTACAATAATGGCCAGCAAATCTTTGAAATTCGACCTGTACTTTTGGAGATATAATGATTTTTCTGAAATTTTGACACATTTATTTTTAGAATTGAAAACCAAATAAAAAAAGTTTGGCTTAATATAAATTATCGGATGGGAGCTTAAGTAAACTTAAGCGAAGTTTTTATATTTTGTAAAAAAGGGTATGCCTACAGTGTTTATGTCAAAAAAGTCGTTCACTCCTTCATTATGAACTGTTATAGAAGCGTCCTTTAAACTTGGAATCGATATATTTGTAGAATTTAAAAAAAAATTATTCATACGCAAGACCGTCCGGTTGTTTGAAATAGACTGCATGTACCGATTCACATGTACTGAAACACATCTAATATTAGTATGCATATAAAATGGGAAACCCCCTTTTTTAAATTTAATGTATTGTTCCGAAAACTTGTCCATGTATATTTCTATAATAAAGTAATTAATTTATAATGTAAAAGTAAAATAATTTAATTTAAGCTTTGAGCAATCTAAAAACATCTTTAGTAATTACATTTTTGTGTATTATTGTAAATTTTACGCCGTTTATTTAGAAAAATAAATTTCCTTTTAACGCTCCTCGCCAGATGATTTACTTCAGTAGCAGCATCAGTGCACAACGTGCTTCGCATAGACGACGAAATCCAGCATATTGCTTCTGTAAAAAGCACACATTTTCATGGTTGGTAGCAAAATCTGTGGGTAATAGAAATATAACAAGATTTTACAATTGACAAGATTTTCTAAATAAACAACGTAACTTATTAACGCTTGTCAATTTTTTCCCAAATAACCTATTGTACTTTTCATCTGACAATCTTCGCAGCAAAAAAAAAAGGATTAAAAATTTAACTCTCAACAAATGGTACAGATTTAATGCTGAAAATGTATCAAAACTGTAAATACTTACTTGGAAATTGCAGATGCAGAAAGATATTTGAAATTTTCAATTGAACTCATTTAATTTTTTACACACCAACTGAATGAAGGCAACTTTTAAATTGAATGCACATATCAATAATATTTGTTCGCCGTTTCCTTTGTACTTTAAAATTTTCAACGCCTCTTAAGTACATTTGACAGTACAAAAGCAAGTAGTTTTTAAAAAAATCATGTAGCCAATGACAGAATTATAAAGAAAAATTTGTATCTACCCGGGTAGATAAAGGTGCGAATGTGTACATAAGATTTCATACAAGCGAAGGCTAAAAAAGCAAAATTTTTTTGGACTTTAAAGCAATACCTAAAATTTCGGTACTTCGAAAGTAAGTATAAAGAAAACGTCAAAAAAATTATAAGTCCGCTTACAACTGTGCTCAAACGTCAAAGATTTGTAAATTCATTGTGAAAATTTTAAATTGTTTATTTAACCAACTCCGTGTCAAAAATATTTTAGGTCGAAATAAAAATCTAAAACTTGGTATGTTGGCTAATATAATTGAGTTAGAGTCGAGAAAAACAATCTTTTTCAACAGAGATGTCTCAACTGGCTTGTGGAGAATGTCGATTATCTTTGACATTGCCCTCAAAGGCATTGAATGTTGTTCAGCACATCTAACTTTTTTTATGAGCATTCATTGAAGAAAAATCTTAATTTACAAAGATAAATATAGAATTTCATATAATGCTTCTTTGGATAAGTTATTATAAAAAAAATAAATTATAAAACAAAGTAAACACTTTGATGTTATAGTTCTGATCTAATTACTGTTATGAAAATTTTCAAAGCAGTTAGATCCTCGCTTCACACATAGGTACACGTTGCACTTTTTGCAAATAAAAAAAAAACTTTTATTGCAACCTCTTGCCTTGCACTGACCTAGGCTCTAAACTTCTAAAAAGACTGGAACATGCAACCTTTTTTCCTTTTTGGTGATGATGGTAAAGCTAAGTCTTCGTTGTTGGAGTCTTCACTGATGTCCAACATTGGACATATCCATTAAATGGATACGCAATCGACTGGTCCTCTGATGGCCTACCTCGTTGGCGTGGCATATAGGGTTGCGGCACGTAGTCTTGCTGAGGAACATACAGTGCTTGGACAACATCAATTCGAAAATTCATAGAATCTTTAATTCATTTTTTTTGGGATTCCTTTTGCGACACAGTCACGACGACAATCCATCCTTGTCGCAGTATTAGCCAAATCACATAAGTGCATAGTGACTCGTAGAGTCCATTTGACGGTGCGAATATATTTGCGGTAATATTGGATCATTTAATCCAATAAATCCACACCACCCATGCTTTCATTGTACAGTCATACAACTTGTGGCCTATCGATGGATACGTGCTTATTTCGTTCCTTGTCCCAGCGTTTGACTTTATCTTCGTTGCCAATTCCAATAAAAATTGAGCCTAGATTGACAGAATTATTGTCGTACCAACGAGTAACAATTACATTTCCGTCAGAACTAGTGCATTCGGCGGATGGTCCTCGTCCCCTTGTCTTCATTTCTATTTTGGTTGGTAGCCGAGGATAAGCAAATCTGTTTATGCGAATTGTTCCAGCAGCATCGATTTTGTTTTGCTTTAGTACTTAAAACAATTGGTACGACGGAAAGTGGTTATCAAAAAACCAGTTGTGACTAACTTCATTCCTCGGAATATGTTGAGTAAGATGAACGAAAGCCAAACCGAAGCAAACGGTTTTGACCCATCTGGAATTAATGATCGTTGTCGAACCTTGGTACACAATTAAGTAGTGAGGCATTCCGCTTTTACCACACAAAAATAAAACTTTCATACCCCATGGACATGGTTTACCTTTCATGTATTGCTTTGCACAGAATTTTCCTTTTTATGGAATGATTTGCTCATCGACGCAAAGATTTTCTTTAAGCGGAAGCTGTCAAAGTCGACTTCGAACCAGCTCAATAATAGGCCTCACCTTGAAAAGACGATCTCTGCAACCAGTTTTCCGAGCACTTCGTTTTGGCGTCATTTTCTCAGTAAAGAATTTGATACCTAGTGCCGAATTGTAAAACATCTCAACTCATGGAAATTTTAGGAACCCATCATAATATGGTGTACAAAAACAACACGAACTTCGTCAACGGTACATTCATTGAAAGACAATTGGCCTTTACTCTGCGCATAAAGGTTAGTGTACTGTGTCGTTTTGATAAAAAATTCATTTGACAAGAATTTGGTAAAATATGAAAAAGGGGTACCAACTTCAAGTACCTCAACTGCTTCTATGGGCTCAAAAAAAATGGCTCTGACATGCGAACTGTTCTCCAACTGGTGTCTGGTGTCATTTTTTCTGCTTGGCCCAAACTCTTGGAAGATATGAATATCTGGAACTCCCAAATCAGCGAGATCAGCTGAGGTAACTACAGATGATTCAATATTTTCTGTTGATACAGCTTCATGATCGCTTAGATCAACATCTCTACATCATACTTCACTTCATCTTCATCTAATTATTCATCTTCAACATCAGAAGCATGGACTGTCCCAGAAAAAACTTACGTTTTGATTTTTAGTTATAAAAAAATACCCAGTAATTTTTTTGGTCTTTTTTCGTTTTTTATTAATAATGGCTAGTGTTCAGAATATAAGTAACTAAAAACTAAGTCACAATTTTTTTTTCTATAAAAATTTCTTACTTTTTTCGTAAGGCCCTTTATTAAAATTTGCACAGTTGTTTCATCGACAGTACGGTACGATCTGTTCCTCTTATGTCTGAAGTCTTGTAAATTTTTTGCAGCCTTACCACTCTTTCGAAGATCTCTTTTCATAGGAGCCCAATATCTTTCAATTGGGCGAAGCTCTGGGCAGTTGGGCGGATTTGCAATTTTTGGAAGAAATGGGAGGTTGCTAAATCTCGTAAGAACATCACGGTACCTTCATGTGCATGAGTAAATGGTAGAAGACGTTTTTCGAGGCACTCGTCTATGTAAACTTTGGAATTGATTGTGCCTTGCGTAACAAAAAATCTGCTTCTGAGACCACAAGTGCATATGGCTTGCTAAGCCATATATTGCTTGGGAAATTTCGAAATTTTTTTTTCTTTGAATTTACTAGAGACATGCCTCTTCCTTGTTGATGTATAATATTCGTGCCCAGGTAGCTGCTTAAAATCTGCTTTGACATAAGTTTCATCGTCCATAGCACAGCAATCAAATTTAGTCAGGTACCTTTCATACAATTTTCGGGCTCGCATCTGAGCCATCAACTGATTTTCATCAGAACGGTCTGGTACTTTTTGAACTCTTTATAACTTTAGCTTACTTTGTTCCTATATTCTTTGTACAGTAGATTTTGATGTACCTGTTCTAGTCGTCATATCCTCGCACTGAGGTGTTGGGATTTTGCTTAAAAAGGCGCTTCATCTTCGTCGCTACCTTTGGGTTAGAAATTCTGATTTTCTGCCTGAACATTTTTTTCGTGCAACAGGTAGACCCTTCTTGTAATTAGAAATAACCGTAAAGACAGTTTTTTCTGATGCACCAACTATTTTTTCTATAGCTGAATATTTTAATTCTGGATTTTGTAAGTATGTGAATAAAATCAGTTCGCGGACTTTTTGTTGCTTGCTAGACATCTTTTTCGTTAAAAGTGCTATCTTCAAGTGTTATACATCATATTAAATGTTACTTTATATAGAACAAATATTATGTCTTTTCAGACCTATAAGACTATTAGGTAAAGCGTAATACAAAAAATAAAAAACGTAAGTTTTTTCTGGGACAGTCCTTAGCTTCGAGCATTTCTAAAATCTGATCATAAGTCAACGCTTTCAATGAACACATTTTCTGCGAAAATCGTAGAAGAAAATTTTTTTTCGCATATCAATAATAACAGACACAGTGGGTCAATGTCGAATACATTCGACACTCATATTCAAGTCGCCACAGTCGATTAGGCAATACTTTTATTTACACTTGTATCAATACTAACAATTTTTTTTTCAAACAATCCGATCACGTGTATGCACTATATTAGTTTCCTTTATTAAATTTTTTATTTTCAAAAATTTGATAGTCGCTTCACTTTTACCCGTAAATAATTGAACATAGCCAACTCAATAATTCGATAACAAATATTAAAATAAATGATGTCTCCTTCCGCACTGTGAAATTCAGTGAAAAACAAAATCAAATTAACCGTAATCCATTGACCTTCAAAAAATGAATGCATGTAATGTCGAATAAATTTGACAAATTATTATTAAAAAAAAGTCACATAAAATGTCAGCAGACTAGGATTGTAATTAAGCTTGATATGTATACTAATAGAATCGATAAAAAAAGAAAACATTTTGCAGCAGGGTGCGGCACCCGTACAACAATTTTTGATTTTTACAGATGACATCTGAAATTTTCTGCTTCCAAATATTTGAGTTATCGCCTGATACTGCAGTTAATAAACGACTCGGGTGGATGATTTTGATTTATCCGGAAATGTTGCTGGTAGTTCGCAAAATATAGTAGACTTCACTAAAGGCGAGCGAATGCTTGTCGCAGAAAAGATCGGCTTATTTCATCAAATAAAGATTAACTCGGAGGTAAAATTTAATTATCATTAATTTTTTGATTCCACAAAAAAAATTTACTTGTGGGTGGCCAACTGAAGTATTTGAAGAATTCACCGAAAAGACAAAATCTAGAAAAAGTCAGAGGAGCTGCAAAAGTGGTGAATGAAAATCAACTTTATATGGCATCAGAGATGAAATTAAGTTAGCTGTTTTATGCTTCTTCTCAGAGAGGTACTGGTATCTAAAGACTTTTGAATCAATCTTGATGATTTTTTTCAAGCGAAAACTTTAAGGATTGGTACAAATTCTGAATTGATCCATAGACTCTTGATAACATATGATCCATTCAAAACATGTCTGCGAAAAACGCCTAAAAATTAGTATAGATAGCTAAATCCGGACACTATGCTTCAAATGAAAAACGATGACACTTCTGATTCGAGCGACTTAGATGAATCTTTGGAGTGATTTTTAAAAAAATACAATATAAGTATTTATTCATTTCACAATTATATTTTGTTGATTATATTTTTATGTATCAACTATAATCATAATGACCTCGTACCCATGATATGATTCTAAGCAGCATCCCTGAATTGAAAAATTGTATTTATAGTTTGATTTTATAGTTGATTATTATTTTTTTGTGTCTGACATACATTTAGCAATAAAAATAACCATTTGAGAATTGAGAAATGTTTTTTTATATAACTTTTAGTTTGCTTGGTATGTATGAAATAATGTTTCTTTTATACATAAATCGCTTTTGATTTCGGGGTTATAGTGATTTGAACTGAGATTCAAGTCAATATAATAACTTAAATCTATATAACTATATAACTATAATTTAAAGAGCTCAAGAATTTTTCATATTCTACTTAATTATTACATTTGATTTAGAAATATTTTAATGTACGAAATTTCAAAATGGAGGCAAAAATTTCAAAAACCTATTTAAATTTTTATAAGAACCATTAAGCCTACTTATTCTAATTAGATGATACAAGATCCTTAATATGACTATAATCAGAACCTAAGCATCTGATATTAAAATTTTGTGTAAGCCTTTCGATCCTATTAATTATTTTCTCTATATCTGCCAGTGCATGTAGTCTATTAGTGGAATAGAATCAAGGCCGATTAAAAATTAGTTTTAATAATTTATTTTGCGAAACTTGAAGTTGGGGCTGCATAGAACATTGCTGCGTGAAATATAGAAGTCAAAATAGATTTTTTGTTGCTGATGGTAAGACTTAATTTTCTATTAATAAACGGATATAGTAATTTAGTTAATATATTAACCTTATTTATTATATATGGTATTTGATCTCTGAACTTAATTTTAGGGTCAAGGACAATTCCTAAATATTTCACTTTCTGTTCCCATGTAACAGAGACACCATTAATATTATATTGTGGTACAAAATCAAATTTACGTTTTCGAGTGAAGTATATCGCTTGCGTTTTATCATAATTAAGCATAATTTCCCACCTATTAAAATACACCGTTATTTTTAATAGTCCTGTTTGCAATTTGGTAATTATATGAAAGAGCCAAAATGTCTGGACAGACTACTGCTGTGTCATCAAACTGGGAAAATCTGCAGTGACAAACATTATCCTTGAGGGCAGAGGGCTGTGATTGGAGTTAAGTTGGAGCTTTATGTACCAATATATACCTTAAAAGTTCGAGAAGAAAGGAAACTTTGTATTATTTTAACAAGTTCTTGTGGGAAGTTGAATCGAATCATTTTGAAAACGAGGCCATCATGCCACACAGAGTCAAAGGCAGCTTTAACATCAAGTAAAATCATACCAGTTGATTTTTGATCATTAAAGTTTGAACGTACTAAATTTCTGATTTTGATAAGAGGTTGCACAGTGTTATGTTATCTTCGAAAGCCAAATTGATGTGATGGGACAATATTATTGGCTTCGATAAAGCTATTCAATTGCTCTTTAACTTCTTTCTCTAGTATTTTGCCTACCGATGATAGCAAGCTAATAGGTTTATATGAACAAAAAATAATTTGATGGCTTATTCGGCTTGTGAATTGGTATGAGCTTAGTATCTTTAAAGTCTTGCGGAAAATAGCCAATCCTTAGATAGGCATTAACAAAGATTGTTAGGAGGTTAATCCCTTTTTTGGGAAGTGCCTTAATACATCTATTATTTATTCCATCGATTCCAGGCGATTTTTTGATTTTCAAATTTTATTGCTGAAATATTTGAAGTATTCGTAGAATACTGATTTGTAAAACTTGGATTTAATGTTTGTGTAGTCGTGGCATGGTCACCAAGATTGGAAGAAATCGAGTAGTTGGAAGCAAATGATTGAGCCAAAATTTCACATTTTTCTTGGTTGGATATAAAACTAGAATTATTATGTATTAAAATTGGGATATTTTTAGATTTCTTCCTTAAGGTTTATCCCAAGACTTGTTCCTAAACTTTTCGATTTCTTCCCGAATCCTTAAGTTTAAAAATTTAATTTCATGATAATCATCAATATAAGCATATCGTTGTCAGTTGCGTCTAAAGCCATTCCTTTGTTGTATTAATATTTTATTATAATATGGCAAGGATTTGCTTACATTAAATGTGCATTTCTTTTGTACACTACAAACAATAGCCTGATTAACAACATTCTTGAAGTCGCTTAATATTGAATCTATATTGTCTTTACTGGTAATTGTATTACTATCAGCTTATCTGACCTTAGTCAAGTGTCTTTTTACGTGTTTAGCGTAGTTGATCCAGTTAGCATTATAAAAATCATATTTAAGGAATTGGAGCCTGTTGAAATCACTATTCAAAGTAGTTTTAACCGGCAAATGGTCAGAGCTAAGGTCATTATAGACCACTGCAGCCAGAGACATATTTGTTATGTTAGTTAATAAGGTTGAACCTTGACTATTTGCACATGTTGGAACATAAGTATAATCACTGGGGTATATAATATTGAAGTTGTAAGATTCCTGTTTTTCAAATAAAATGTGGCCCCAACAATTTGCCCTAGTGCTTCCCTATGTCTGTTGCCTGCAATTAAAATACCCACCGAAAATATATCTGTTGCCTCTACTTAGCTAAAATATATCGCTTGCGTTTTTCTGTTTCCTTCAGTGCCCGCTAAGCCACCACGAAAGTAACATGCATAATACTGTGGTTCTCAGCTATATGTAAAATTTTTTTGTTGATATTTTTCTATCTCCACAAGTTTGCCCTTGTTCTTTTAACCAAAGTAAGCATGTATACAAACAATTAGCTAATTTAGACCATATTTAGAGGTCGCTACGATTTGCGACTTTTATGTGTGGCCCATTTCATATTTTTAGCTACCATTTATGACAAGTAAAAATCACTTTACAAATTTAACTTTATGCTTTATTGTGATATATATATGTAGTAGGCTTAATTTAAAATTCAAACGGCAATTGCAAACTGTTTTATTTGTAATACATAGTAGACCGATGTTTGAAAACATTTTATATGCCATTTTGAGAAGACTTTCCTACGAAAATGACGTTGGTGCTTTATTTAAATTTTTATTATTGAATTTTTGATTGACATAATAATAATTTGTGAGTGGTGACAAGATAAATAATATTTTTGTTAACTTTAATAAACTTAAACGTTTTCATTTTGGTTTAGCTGGTGTAAAAAATGGCTTCCACTAGTGCTTCTCAGTCTGCAAGGACCTCTCCTGGAGCATGGCTTGTTGGAAAGCAAATAGAGTTCTTTTCCCAAGCAAGGCTTCCATCAAAAGCTGATGTTCTTAAAATGTTCAATTTTCATCACTTGGAAAATAAGAGAACTGAAAAGGTTAGTGCACGGGAGACAGCAGCTGCTGTATTGATGATTTGGGAAAAAGCAAAAATTCCCACTCATTGCCATCGAAAGAAAACTTCGTAAGCTTTTGAATCAATATATCCTTTTAAAAAAAAAATCGAAACCGTTATCTCGAAACTGCCGTATTATGGAAGATATATATAATGCAGATTTGGCTGAAATATTTGATGTAGTTATGAAAGCTGCATGCAACAAAATGCGTACTGAAGAGGACAAAACGTTTCTTATAATGCAGAGAGAAGATAATATTTATAAGCTGTAGTATGGCGGGAATGGACATGTGTTTAGAAAAGAAAGAGAGAATCGGAATATGAGGCAAGAGAACTGCGAAGTATTAAAATCCAAAAAACTAGTGAAGAACTTGCGTACTCCAATGCTGCAGAAATGGGGTCAAATGATGAAAGTGAGTCAGAACATTTCTCGTGTGATGAGTTTCAAACTCTTACAACTTCCACTTGCTCTGAAAAAGATAAACGCAAATCTATCCTTTCTAAGGATGTTATTACATCCATTGATCGCATAAATCTTTCTGATGGAAAAGCAATGTTTGTTGTTGCAGCTGTAGCTCAAGCGTTAGGTACACCTGTGTCAGATACGACGAACAAGAAATGAGGTTCGTAAAAACATTGCAGAAGCGGATAAAAATGCATTAAAACTACAATGTCCAATAATTTTGCACTGGGATAGCAAATTGCTGAAAGATATCTTTGATGGAAAACAAAAAGTCGACAGAGTTGCACTGCTTATGAGTGGCGATGGAGTGGAAAAACTGCTCGCAGTTCCGACAGTAAACAAAGGAACCGGTAAAGAACAAGCTTGTTTGCAAGTTTGCGCCGATTGGCCACTAAAAACTAATATTCGCGGACTATGCTTTGACGATACAGCCTCCAAACACAGGATTAAAATTAGGTGCATGTGCTTTAATTGAAAAAGGCCTTAAAAAAGAGCTGATATGGATTGCTTGCCGTCATCACGTATTTGAAGTCATGCTCTCTAATGTTTTTAAAGAATCGTTTGGACCTAGCGGAGGACCCGACGTCCAGTTATTTAAGCGCTTTCAAAAGCAATGGCCGGAAATCGATAAAGAGAAATTCAAAGTGGCCGACGATATACTATTTAAAACCAATGACTTGCTTGAACATCGACAGGAACTGTATGAATACTATACCGATGCCATAAAAAGCCCACAAACAAGAGATGACTGCCGCAAACTGTTAACACTTTGTCAAAGCTTTCTGGGAGGTCCTTATAAAGTAGAGGTAAAGGTTCAATTTCGTGCACCAGCCGCATTTCATCAAGCTCGTTGGATGGCAATGGCAATTTACTGCTTAAAAATATATTTGTTTCAAAATCAGGTAATTCTCACTGCAAGCGATTGCAATAAGGGCTCCTTTTAATGATACTAATCTTCTTGAACTACTCAAATTCTATCCTAATGCAAATATTGCCACAGCTGCAATGAAAACATTCCATCGTCATCTTTGGTATTTTTCGGAATATCTGATCGGGCTTGCTTTTTTCAATTCTCGAGTAACATTTGAGCCCAAAAGGAAAATGGTCAAAAATCTACAGTTATCACCAAAAGCAAACGTCTTCAAGAGGCTTGACGGTAAAAGTTTTAATGAACGGAACTCCTTTGAGTCCTTTGTAAGCAAACGCACAACTTGTTTCTTTGATTTACTAATCGATGATGGGCAAGAAAAGTCACTTTCATTTCTTATCAAGGATCCCAACGAGTGAAAAAATTACAAAGTTTATATTGAGACGGAAGAAAAAGCAAAGCTTTTAAAAGTTGTAAACGATTGTGCAGAGTGCCAATTCAACTCTTCTGTTACAAAAAATGAAGAACAGACACAGTATCTGCTTAGAGTAGTTGATTTACATAGAAAGACATTTCCCATAGCTTCTAGGGCCAATGTTACAATGATGACGCTAAGCGATCAAAAAATATAAAATTTTGTACGTACATATGTATATATGTATACATATATGTGTATATAATTAATATATGAGTATAACAAGTATCCATTTAAATGTTTTCCAATATGTTTAAGTTTTAAGTCACTTCACAATAAAATCTTTGTATAGAAAATTAAATTTGAGTTTAACTGTAAGATCGGCAAATCGTAGCGACCTCTAAACACCGTTTAATTCGGCTCAAATTTGGGAGAGATATTAAGTATCATGATTGGAATATGGGCAGCCTTGTGGAGAATATAAATTCTAAACTTTTAAAAAATGGACCATATAAATGTATAAAATCAGTGTTAGTAAAGATTTTTATACCAATATTTTCGATTAGATTAGTTTTAACTATGGGAAGAAGTTGGTTTGGTATTTTTATAAATACAGCAACTCCCCCACCTATAATATTAATTCTATCGATTCTATAAACATAAAATTGTTTGTGTTTAATAGAAATATCAGATTTTAACCATGTTTCTGATACTAAACAGACATGAATATTGTTTGTATAATTCATAGATCTTATTACGAATGCCTCTCGCATTCCAAGTTAAGCAATTAATATACTTATATACCCATTACGAAAAAAATTTGCAGGCCTAGTTTGTGATGACATCAAATTGATCTGCTTTATTCTTGCAACTTTTTAACTTTGAAATTAGCTCAAGTGTTAAATTTTTAATTTCTTGCATAGATAATAATTCGCTGAAGCTACTTAAGCTGATTTCGTTGCTCCTGCCAAGCATTTGCCAGGTTGCTGCTGTAGCTGGTACACTTTGCCGTAGTGTATTCGGAAAATTGACGTTATAATTCCTGTTAGAAAATTCAATGTAAGCAACGGCTTACATTTACGGGACGTCTCGGACTTGGTTGTGCACGCTGTCTTATTTGAAGATAGCTCATCTTACTAGGACACTGATTGGAAACTGATTTGTGAGGTCCATTGCAATTTGCACATTTTTCTGTTGATTCTTTACAGGCTGATGTCTTAAAAGTTTTGACTTTACAGCGACTAGAGCCATGGCGAAACATCTGGCAGTTATAACATTGCGTGACCTGAGATTTGTTGGGTCGTTGAAATTCTCATCTAACTTTGACATAATTCATAATGGAATGATTTTGACGGAGTTCTGTAATTGTAATTGGCTGTCGTTAAAAATAAACTATATACTTATATAATGTACAGGGGATTACTTGCATCAGTTTTATATATGAGTTTGGCATCTAAACATTTTAGACCCATTTCAGTAAGCTGGTTTTTAACAATGTTTGGATCATGCTTATCCAAACCAAACAAAAGAGCATTATATGGTTTCTCGTTTTTGGAAGCGTAGGGTCATAATTGTTTTCAAGTTCTTTGCAAATGGACTCAAAAACAGTTGTCGATTGTAAAAATATTTTAAGGCCAATAGAAATTTTTCTAATGGCATAGTTTGCAATATTTTTAGATCTGCAGAGATCATGCACTTCTTCGATTTTAATTTTCAATATTGATATTGGAGGGATATGTTCTTTCACTGGTTTACCAACTATAATTTCATCACTTGTTTCAATATCATTCACTGTTTGTAGGGAGAAAAATAATTATTTGAATGTGCTGAATTTAAAGCAGCAATACTTGCTTTATTTATTTTTTTTTTCATTTTGTTATCGCGACCGAAGTTCGCATCATTATAAGCACATGTACGCTTAATTTTATTGTTCCTATTACTATTGTTTTTAGTATTATACTTAGTTTGTTTTGGAATAAATTGTCTATTGACTAGGGGTAAAAACTATTTATCAATGCAAGCGACTAGAGTAAATCTAAAACACGTCACCAACTGATTATCTTGCTATCATAGCAATGGACTATTAGAAATCAATCCTTTTTAATTTTTCAAATTTGTTTTTGTACTGAGATTTTGACGTGAATTATATTATAGAACTAAAAACATGCAGGTACTCGTACACAAAAAACATTTTTTTTTCTCTTTTATTTTCAAACTCTCGGTAACCGCAACGCCTCCATACACGCAATACCACCATTGCAACTGCTGCAACTGTCTAATTTTCTAGACAAAATACACTGAAACCTTGATGACAGCTACTTTTCAGAAAAGTTAACCTTTATAACCGTAACTTTTGCTACTTCACATCAATGTGTGTACGAGTATTTTTGTGTTTCCCCGAATTGGCATTGCTTCATTTGCATGTTGCGGCTGTTAAAATGCCGTTCCAAGAATTATTTTTTTGGTTTTTTTATGAGCCATTGTACGCAAATAAGAAATCATTCAGTTAATTATTTGTAGCAAAATAAATTGCTGAATTTGACAATAAGTCAAAAAGGAAAGATTTTAGATAAATTAAAAAGTGGTGCTCCCATTCAAGTGATTTGTGACGAATATAAAGTCGATAAATCAACCAGAATCAAGATAAAACCCGATAATATCTGGAAAACTTTAAAGCTTGGCCAGGAAAGCGACAAACCTTAAAATAGAGTGTACACCCAAAAATGGAAAATACTTTATACAACTGGTTTAGTTAACCAAGGGAGCACTATGTTCATATTTATGTTCAAATAGTAAAACGGACGCAAGCAAATTGTTTGCAAAAATAAAAGAAAATGATAAATGTTTTAAGCCAAACATTCATAATTTTAGCTCATATTTTAAGCCTCGGTAAGTACAATATCTCAGTAAAAACAACGGTTTCTATTAGTTGCGGTTACCGAATTATACTGTATGCATTGTACAATTTTTACATGTTTATCAATTTAGGGATGCTGCTTTCAAACTTGGGATATTTACACTGGTAACGAGGTCTTTATGAATAGATTCATCATAAGCATGCCTGTAAATTGTATACATAAAAAATTAATCAACAAAACGTAATTGTGAAAAGAATAAATATTAAAAATGTTAAAAATGGAATTTCTAAAAATTACTCCAAAGATTTATATACATCGGTCATCGTTTTCTATTTGAATAAATTACATCGTGTCCAAACTCAACTCTCTATACTTTTTTTAGGCGTCTTGCGCTAACTTTCATTCATATGAATCAGATGATATCAAGAGCCCATGAATCTAAACAGCATTTGTATCAATCCCTGACGTTTTTCATGTAAAAGCTCTCCATAACGCTTTACATCCTTACTACGCGCTTCCTGTACTTCCTCTGACATTTGGCCAACAGGTATAATGCCGGTTTTTATTGCACTGCTTCTACAGTAAAGCACTTTGTATACTGTAAGTGGCATATTTAGTAGTACCAGCGATATAAATCTTAATATAGGTACATAGTGCGAATATTTTTGAAAAACATCCACATTGGTTGGAATACCAGAGTTAAAACATTGAAGCAAGGTACGGAAACGAAAAATTTCTTCCAAATTTATTCTCGCTCACTTACAAGCGCAACAAAGTCTCGCTTACCTGCCGTTCTTAATTTCATCTCTGATGCTTAATAAAGTTAATTTTCAGTTGAAATTCTTTAGTTAGTTTCCCACCCGAAAATTTTTTTGGTGGAGTGCACAAAACAAAAGATAAATTAATTTTACCTCCAAGCCAATCCTTATTTGATGAAATAAATCGCCTAACCGGAATTCAGTTTCCATAACATATTCTGCAGATTCGTCCTCAGTGCATTCGCCAGGTTTTCAGTGCATTCGGTACACTTGCCGCATTTTTAGCACCTTTGGCGAATTTTTAGCACAATTTCAGCACATTTTTGGTACAGTTGCACAGTTTATAAAAGTTACCTTTTATTTTTTTAGTAAATGAAAATAATCGCAATATGTACATTTTGTAGTTTAATGTGTTGTAACCTTAAGAGAAATTTTTGTCATTTTGCTAGGGTTTTTGAGATGGCACAAGGGAGGACCTTTATTTTAGAAATTTTTTTCGCAAACTTTAGTAAAATTGGGTGTTCAAGACAAACAAGTACATTCGCTCTCTGAAAAGTACATTTCAAGTCTCGATTCACTACATTTTCTCATAATCATGGTATCAAGCCAAAGATTAAATATTTGGTAGCGAAACATTTCAGAGATCATCTTTAAAAATTCAAAATGGTTGTATGGGTGCCGCACCTAGGCGCAGAATTTTTTTATGGATTCTATTAGGATACATATTGTAATCGTTATCAGAAGTCCGAACTATTCTAAACAATGTTTTTTTTTAAAAATACTCACAGCTTAACAGTTTTAGTGTATACAAAATTTTTTTGATATGCATAATTCTGCTAAGATTTTATATGGTTTCAAGGAAGAAAACTTAACTTAATTATTTACAAAATAATAAAAATTTTCACTTTTCCACAATGAAATTACAATACTTTAAATCAGCGATGGGCACGTAGTGGCGCTTTACGCCCTCATGGCTCGAACCGTTATTCGGCGCACAAACAACCAAGAAACAATTTGTAGAATTTCAACGCTTATGACGCACTGCGTTGACTTGAGTTGGAATGAAAACAAAAACAACACACAAAGGATTTAGAGATGGAGCCGCATTGTGTCTCAACGAATGAAGCAATTGTTTTTGTTTGCAGTGAAATTTCTTTTTTTTTTTCGTGGATTTCCATGCCCACCGCTGCTTTAAATCATTATTAAAATTTTTGTTTTTTGATGATTTCTTTATACTTACTTTCAACGTACCGTCGTATAGTCAAAAAAACTTTGGGATTTTTAACATAATTGTGAAATTTTCAATATATTTGCATTTTAATTCTATCAAAAAATCAATTTTTTTTGAGTTTAGTGCTACTGGATTGGGAAAATAATACACTATGCGGTGTGGGATATATTACAGCTTATATAGCATAAAAGTTAGGGGAAGTGGACATCCATTAGCCGTGGCTCAGTATTTACGTCCTCCAATACGTCCTATATCGGCTACACGGCGACCTTCGGCCTGGTTTCAGCTTGTAATAAAATTGTTATTCTACATATAGACTAGCGAAATAATAAAACATTTTTCAATGTCATCGGTGACGTTTAGCATTTTCCGAATAAATTTTCACATGCTGACCAAACTCAAGTCAATTTTAATACAAAATGTGTAAGATTTGAGAGCATTGATACGCCACCATAAAAAAAATCTTGATCGTTGTCAATGAGTATCAAAAATCTCAATACATAGTATTGATACGAAAGTCGAAAATGCCGAAGCGTTCAAAGAATTCGATGACATTTAAAAACTGCCGAGAAATGTTTAAGAATATCGAAAAATTGAATCAAAATTGAAAAAGTTAAAAGTATCAAAAATGTAGCCAAAATTCGAGATATGTCGATCGTGTCACTTTTGGGACCAATAGACAGATAAATTCGTGCAACGAAAAAATTTTTTTAAGTAAAACGAAAATTTATTATTTATTTATTTATTTTGTTTTGATTCAAATGTCACATTAAAGACATTAAAATTAAAGCAAAGAAATTATAGATGGTATCACTCTCGAAGGGACTGCAAGACTGTCCCAACCACGTATTCTTACATAGAGACACTGCTAGCACTGTATTCAAAGTCCATCGCTTACTAAAATAGTGTTATCTGTTAAATAAGAGCTATATATTTCTAGAGAACTGATTACTAGGATTTCAGCACTATAAATACCTCGTAAATTTTTGAACTTTTCACCGAACCAGGGTCAAATGTTGGGTACGATATTTTAACTACGAAAGCATTGTTAAAAGCTTTGAAATTTAAATTCATTGTTTTATTATAATTGTTTCAAACAGAATTTAAAACTAAACGCATCGTTTTGTGAACATTTGCTATGGGTACATAACGGACTGACATTTACGAATTAAAACTAGTAAAGGTGTTATCTTCGGCCAGGCCGAAACTCACATACCCTACACTGCACTGAAAGTACTTTTTAAATAAATGTTCATGTTCATGTTGAAGAGGTTGAATAAGTCGAAAATAATGTAAAAAAGTTCAAAAATGTTGGGAAGTATTGGAAAAAACTGAAAATGTCAAAAGATTATGGGAAATGTTGAAAAAAATAGAATAGAAATGAAAATCTCGAAATATGTCACGCCCACTTCTCCAATTCCGCCCACTTTTGTTTCAGTGAATGACATTCGTGATTGACATGCACAAAACAAATTTTAGCACAATAGCTTGTATAGTTTGCGATATGTGCCGTAATTACTCTTAAAATTTAGGGCGGTGACACACCCACAGATTTGATCCAGAAATAGCTTTCCATAAACAAACTTCTTACACCAAATTTCAGTATGATTGCTCATTTATTTCGATAGTTAAGCCACTTAAGGTATTTTAATTGTATGGGAGGTGCCACGCCCACTGTTGTTATTTCAAAAGCTTTTGATTCATATGTACCTAATACCCAGTAAACCACTTACATCAAATTTCAGATCAGTTGCACCAATAGTTCACTTAAAATAGCACTTACAACTTTTTGTTAATGAGGGAGGTGCCACGCCCACTGATGCAATCTTGTCAAGTTTCATTGAATTTCAAAGCTTATAGTAACCGGCAGCTCTACACAAAATTTTATGAAGATTACTCTCATAGCACTATCTATAGCATTAAACGTATTTTGCTTATATGGGAGGTGCCACACCTACCGGCACCATTGTACCAAAATTTTGCAAGAAGACAACTTTTAGTGAGTATATCTTTCATATTAAATTTCATAGCGATTGCGTTGTTAGTTCTCTTTTTATAACGTTTATAAATATTGTAGGCTGTGCCACGCCCTTCAACAAAATTTTCCAGAATAAACTTGTATTGATGACTATTTTCAGTGGTATCATCCCTAAAATTTTTATGAAAATCGTATGTGCCGATTTGGAGTTATACGAAATCAAAATTTTCAATTGCTAAAAAGTGCCACGCCCACTTGCACAATTCCACCCACTTTATGTGCAATCCAAGATTTATAAGATCTGTATTTGTGTACCAAATTTCATCACAATATCTTGCATGGTTTACGAGCTATAGCGTTATAAAAGTTAAATTTAGGGATGTGCCACGCCCCTTCAAGGGCCTTTGCAAACTTCAAACCTAGCCTAATCTTAATTTTGTTCCCATCTTCAACAAATCACCAAATGTCATCAAAATCGCATCATCTTTTTTTCAAAATGGACTTGGGTATATTTACATAGAGTATGGGCGGAAGGCGTGGCCGTAAACCGATATCGCCAATTTTTTATGCTAGCAGCTTGCAAGAAGGTTTGACCTGTGTGCCAAATTTCATTGAGTAAGCTTGCTTAGTTTTCTCGCAAACCTGATTTCAACAGACAGACACACAGACAGACAGACAGACAGACGGACGGACAGACAGACAGACGGACAGACAGACAGACAGACAGACAGACGGACGGACACAGCTATATCGACTCAGGTGGTGGCAATGATTAAGAATATATATACTTTTCCATACCCGCCACGCCCCCTTCTATGCGTTACAAACGGAATGACAAAGTGAATATACCCTCTGTGTAGGGTATAAAAACGAGCTTCTTTAAACTAAATTTGCCTAAATGTATTGTTAATTGTACTATTTTTGTCCTATAAGCTATTACATGTAACTTTCAGATATGAATGAATGTCAGTGACATCGAGTTACTCCATTTTTGTAGAATCAGCTACATATATACATAAGTACCTTATATGTATTTTTTATATTAAAGGAGCGAAGTGGGTATGCTTACAAGAAAGAAACTGAGTGACATATTTTGCAAAAATAAGCTTATGGAACCATGTGACTTAGTCCGAAATAGTTCTTTTCAAAAAAGGTTTAAGCGCCAGACACTATTCAAAGGCTGAAAAAACACACAAAATAAAGTTTAAATGCTTCATTTGACGAACTATCCGAGATTTAAGACTTCGTTTTCTGAAAATTGCGAGTAAGTCGTATGGCCCTCTTCTAATGAGCACTAGCCAACTAACTGAATACTTTGTTGATTTCGAAACTAAAAATTGTTTTGATGTCGCGACAAATGACTTTTTCAGTAAAGATTTTGAGTACAAATCTATATGTCACTACTTATTGTATCAAAAATAACTAAATTCTCTTCGGAATCGTCGCAATACAGGTTGGAAAAAGTACATTCAATCCGAAGGAATATACTTTACTTTGCTCCGATCTTTATGAAAATTATTAAAAACATGTAACTCAAAAACTTTACCAGATCCAAACTAATTCTAGGGCCTTATTAATATTTCGAAAGCCTTTAATGGCTTTAAATTTAATTCATGTCAGATCAATCATTAACAAACGATCACTATGTTCTAGGACTGAAGCTATTTATCAGCAACCAAAAGCAAAATCTATTGAAGTTGTACATCATTTTAAAGCTTGAGCTTTTCTGAACGAACCCTAAGTTAATTATTGAAATCGGCTTACATATCAGGCATATCATGTGAGGCAGACAAGGAAAAAAATGTGACCTTTTGAAATTCGTTCACATTTGGCCTGTGTACCTCTAGAATGTGTGAATGCAAGCACACAAGTTTCATTTTGTATGAGGCGTTGTTCAATTTCAATTCAATTCGACTTCAATTCAATTTTAATTTTATTCCATTCTATTCAGTATTAAATATCACAAATTTTAACTTAATATTTTAAATTTCCAGTAACTTACATATTAATATTGAATAATGATTACGATCTGCAGCTCATGGGACCTAGTAGCGATCGTAGGCGTAATAACTATCTAAATAAAATACACAAAAATCGTCCCATAGTATAATAATACTAAATTGTTAAGTTACAAACTTCAAAAAAGGATGAGGGGTCATCGTTATAAATAATTTGTTTTATAAAAAATGAAAAAAAGTACCATATACATACGTATGTGCATCAATAATAAGATATACAATTTAATATCAGAACTTTCCTAAAGAATTTTTTGCAAACCCGCAAAATTCTGTCTAAATCGTCATAGCCAAAGTTAAATAGCAAAGAGTTTACTCTTTTGAGGAATAAGGCCTTAATGCGAATTTATCGAATATCTTCCGGTAAACGGCTAAAAATTCTTGGTGACACAGAAGTGTAGCAGTTTAGATATATTTACAAATTATGGAATGGAGCTTCAACAAAATTTTGTAAATTGGTTCTTGAGCTAACCAGAATTACTGAAAAATAGCCTGGGGCAAAAACTACTATCATACCTGGATTAATTACATAATAACCGGATAGCGCGTTTTTGCAAATTAAAAATAGGGGTTATTTTGTTTTTATACATCCCAACTCAGCAGGTCAATCCATATTCAAGTTTAGAATTGAAAAACGAATGTTATACACATTTTAGAAGCTCCGAGGAGTAATAAGTCCTAAGTTCATGAAACTGACGAACAATGTTCCTGAAGTACCTTCTCAACTCACTGCAATGTAAGGACCAATCTAACTTAGAATTTAGCCGTGAGCCAAGATACTTCATTAGATGATCAACAGACTCAATCACAAAACAGTTAGATAAGCATTGTGCATTATCAACACATGTGATGTAGCTATAACCTATATTTTAAAGAATGTACCCTAGAAAATTTACCACAATAAGGTCCATGATAGTGTATTTGATCCATTGGTACAACATTTCCAAAGACATTAAAAATCACGAGCTAAGTCTTATCACTAATGAATAGCCTTGAACCACTTGCTCAATAAATCTACATTTTCATTGAAGTTAGAAAATAGATCAATAAGAGACTTACTAGTAAATGAGCACGCCATGTCGTCAGCAAATACAGTAAAGGAGCTTTCCAATTTTAAAGAAAATAAAGATTTTATATACATAAGAAATAGGATCGGCCCCAAAACAGAACCCTGAGGGACACCTTGGATTAAACTTATTTGAAGCTGACGTTTTCACCAACCTTTACCACTTGTTGTCTATTTGACAAATACGAAGCAAACCACGAAACATGAAACCTCGGACACCACACTTGTAAAATTTGTTCTACATTATTTAAGGATGCACTGTATCCAACGCTTTCGTTATATCTACGAACAATGACGCAGTTATCAAACCATCATGCACACCATTATAAATATGGGAACAGAAATTCTGCAGAGCATCTTCAGTCGACATACCAGCACCAACCAAATTGACTGCTAGTTAAAAAATTAATTTTGTCGCGAATCGAAAGAGTTCTACTTTTCATGGTTTTTTCAAAGAATTTAGAGAAAACCGGCAAAAGTGAAATAGGCCTGTAATTATTCATACAAAAACGTTCTCCATTTTTGAATAGAGGTTAAACAGCTGCCTTTTAAGGAGCTCAGGAAAAATGCCAGAGTAAACGGTAAAATGAAAAATATCAAGCAAGTTTATCACCAATTTTAGCGAAGAAGTTATTTATACTCTCAGCGATTTCATGGGAGTTAGACGTAGGCACGTTATTAATAACAAGAATTCTTATGGCATTACGACATCCATCTGTACCTTAAATCTAATTAGCAACATTCTATTACCTCTTTGGGTTGTCAAGTTAGGGCCTTCTTAAGAATGGACATACCTACATATTTGAAACTTGTTTTAACTTATGATTTGTTCCAAGTAAAACAAGAAAATATCAAAATAAAAGATCATAATTTCCCTAGATTAAAAGTCCCCTTAGAAATAATTCTGGATGCGAGAAATAGCAATTTATGTGAAACACATACAAGCAAACAAAAGGAATAAAATATTTGCCATTTTTCATCTGAATTTTTCGGTGAAAAAAAAGCAACAACAATACAAATAACGGGATCGGTTGTGAATTAAAAAAACCAACAACAAATACAAACATTTGGCTAGGATTTTTTCAACTGAATTTTTTTTAAAGAAAAAAAGCAACAACAACAATGCAAATGACGCGGAATCGGTTGCAAATTTGTTGTTTTTGAGAAGTCAAAATAAAAATCATGCTTCTGCATTTGCTGTAAAGTACAAATAAAAACGGCGGAAGGAATTCAATTATTGAATGATTCTCATCAGGGTTTTTCTCTTTTTTCTAATTACAGCTAATATTGAATTTATTGGATAGTAACCGAAAGGCTTTCCTCCTTTTTTTAATTTTCAATTTGCTTAGCATTCATTTTCATTTTATTATATTCAAAAATACTACATATAAATTTAAATAAATAAAATAGAAAATCTTAATAAAATACAAAATGGCAGAGCAGAGGGAAGTTGACGTCATTATCAAAAACCCAATGCGCACCATAAGCCAAAATCGCATTTGCCCTGATTCTAAGACCGTTGATTTTACTTTGCGTTAAACTACGGTACGTTCCAACTACCGACAAATCGCGGAGTAAAGTTCTTTAATATACTATATATGTATATATATATAAAGTTCTTTAGTATACTTCTTTGCTTCGACATAGTAATTTTTAAAAATATTATTTTTAAAAACAAGCCTAAAGTATATTAATGTTTCACAAAAAAAACCTAACGTGATCGTTGTCAGTTAAGGAGATATATAAATTAAAGTACTTAAGAAAGTGCCAGGTCCCCACTTCAATCCATATATCTCGTAAACTAATGTAGATCACATTAAAAAACTTCTAGCATATTATCGGCATATAGGTATGCTATATTTTAAAGTTAAAAACAAAAAAATAAATTATGTCGCAATTGATTAAACTCTGAGGTGAAACGTTCACTTCCGGTTTTCCACAAGAACAAAAAAATCCAACTTCAAATCTGATTTCATAATTCAAAAGAACAGTAAATTTCCTATAGTCACAAAGTTAAATATTTTATTAAAAATTTTTAAGTTCAAAAAACTGCTTCCGAAGAATCCAATCTTCATATTACATCAATTTTTAGAAGTTCATAATTTGTCAACTAAGCCTTGTATAGTTAAGTGTTTACACCTTTTAGAAGCACAACTAATCCGAATATGTACAAATTTCAAATTTAATTTTTTTTCCACTGTCCGCTTCACATGAAAAGCCCCATATGTATCTCCACTAGGGTGTGCCATTTTTGAGCAACTTTATTTTTTCAACTAAAAAACAGGCTTAAAACTTTCAGAAAGGTGCAAAAAGAAGCCTCTGAAAGTTTGAGCTCTTAATATTAACATTTAGAGGTGCCTGTTTCTAACTTTCCATTTTCCATATAAATTACATGGAAAAAAAATAATTTTTTTTCTTATTTTTGTAGCTTGACATGAGAGCATTGTAAAAAATGAAATGAAAGATTATTTTAGCAGGAAATTGAACGCTTTTTTTTTTTGTAGAGCGTTCAATTTCCTGCTAAAATAATGTTTCAGTTCATTTCTACAATGTTCGCATTTCAAGTTACAAAAATTATTTTATTTCCATGTAATTTATATGGAAAATGGAAAGTTAGAAAGAGGCACCTCTAAATGTTAATATTAAGAGCTCAAATTTTCAGAGGCTTCTTTTTGCACCTTTCTGAAAGTTTTAAGCCTGTTTTTTAGTTGAAAAAATAAAGTTGCTCAAAAATGGCACATCCTAATCTCCACATTAATATTTTTAGTATATTATTTCTTTACTTTAAGGTATATTTAAAACTAAAATCAAAAATATAAAAAAAGGTCGTAATCGTCGGTTTTCTACAAGAAACAAATTCAATTTTCGAATCTGATTTCATAATTGAAAATACAGTAAATTTTCTACAAAGGCCATTATGTTAAGTATTTTATTGTAAAAGTGTTTAATTGTGTTCAAGACAATTAAGTCAAAAAAAAAAATAATAGGTACGTGTTTTTACCTTCTAGGCCAAATATAAACAAATTTAAGATTCTCATTTATTTCGTTGCCCACTTCACAATGTGAAGTTCACATGCAATTCGTGATTGTCAGTTTTATAACTCATCGTTCATTAGCTCAATTTGATCACGTGTTGAAATATAATGGAATAAGTAGGGTGTATCACGAAAGTTTTTTGTTTTTGCAAAGAGGGTTTTAAAATCAACACAAATTATTTTTGAGGCAGAGGACTGCATGCCTGTTATCAATTAGCAGTCTACAACAGTAACAAAACCACTTCTCCTAACTATCTTTAAAAAGCACGAACTAGAACTTATGGTTAAACCGGAACAGCAATAGAAAGGAGTTTAAAATTACTTCGCACTCACAAGTAGTAGAATGAATTATAAAGTAGATTGCAGAAGCTTCTGAGCATGTTTGTGGTTTCAAAGAGAGAGATGAATACATCAGATTAAGATTGCTGGAAAAAAAAATATCTTTCGAAGTTTGAAACGAAACCTCACTACATTTCTGCAACAAAAACAGCATTTTAATAAACATTAAGTAAGACCTCATTTTATATAACAATAAAAGATGTAAGGTTTTTCTTTCGAAAACAATACTGAGCTATATCGAATATTTTTTGTTTCTTATAAATTAGTTGCTAGAAATTATTCTTTACAGCCAGCCTAAAAGAAATCTTCTGTTACAGATTGTGAGAGCTACTAATATCTCACACAAATATTGCAAGAACACCAGGGCAACATCTCGAAATTTAAGTTTCGAAAAAATTGAGTTTAAAGAAATCCGATAATTTTTATACTGAATTTGAAGACATATTTTGGGACTGAAAATATTCTTGGTTTTTAAAAACTATGCTGCCTTATTTTGTTTTATTACTGTAAAAACTTAAAAGGAAACTGCTTTTTTCGAGTAAAGGCTTTATTGTCTTAATTGTGTTTTCTTTATTTTAACGGCAAATTATTATTATCATTATTTTGAAAAAGGCGGTGCTGTTCTATTAAGAAAAGTTCCAGATAAATAGCCCGTCAATCATAATTTTAAATTGCGACCATGTTGTATTGACGGTGCGATATCGTAAAATTTTGAAAAAAGTTTAACTGCTCTTAGGCGCGACAACAAAACCGTCTGCCTCTTGCACTTATCTGTTTTTGTTGTAGAACACATTTTACAATATAAAAGACAAAATCACATAGAAGTTTATGCCACCAGCTCCCTAGCAATAGATTAGAAGTAAATGAAACTGTCAACAATAAACAATAAAAAAGAATAATTAGTTTTTTTCACCTCGGAAGACGTTATTGATACCCGACACATACACTTTTGACTGTTAATTAACACTCCAAAATTTACAAATTTGTAAAACAAAAATTTGCTTTGTATTCTTGTTAAAAAATAAAAATTATAAATCTACGTTTTTGACAACAAAAAAATAAAGTACTACAATGTACAAAATATTTACAATTGCTGGCCAAAAAAAAAAATTGCTATTAACTTTTCTCGTGCTTTTTATAATTTTTTGTGGAAGGCCGCTAATTACTCATTCAACTTGGTAACCCTGGTTCAAAATGTTGCAAAACATGAAAAGTTCCCTCTAAAAATCAGGACAATGTTCATTGTTTTCTTCGATAACAGGCCATCATCCATCGCGATTTCATCCCAACTGTTCAAACAGATGCTGGAAGTTTAAAATACAGAATATCGCTACTCTGACGACTGGTGTTTGCTACACGGTATCTGAGTTACACATCGTTGATTGTTCGTCAATTTTCGGCATTGAATCAAGTCTGTGTGTTCAATCAATCACGATATTCACAGTAGCGTACCCAGGGGGCACGGCAGAGGGTGCGGTCGCGAAAAATATCTTATTTTGCTAGGGTTTTCGAAAGTCAAAAATGAGTGCCTTTTAAATCGATGTCGTAAATTTGAATGAGCATGTGGGCAGTTTCAAAGTTTAAGTAAAATATTTCTCATTTCGCTAGAGTTTTTCAATGTCAAAAGTGAAGGACCTTGTTTTGGTAAGGTAAATGAAATTTTTGTTAAGAACACGAAAAATTTTATCTGTAGGGGCGGCAAATAAGCTTTGCCCCGGGCGTCCGATGTGCACGCTACGCCTCTGGGTATTCACTTGACTTCGATTTATTCTCAAAAATTAAAATAAAGTTAAAAGGATGCGTTTTTGATGTCATTGTGACATACAAACAGCTTCAACATGACCTTAGAAGCAATACCACCCAATGAGCTCGATATAGCTAATTGAATCACTATTAAATCGCTATAGGAAGTGCATTCAATTAGATGAGAATATTTAGAATAAAAAAAAACGACAAATTTCAAAAGGAATATTTCACTTTATTTTTTGGTTTCAGTCCTGGAATATAATTGCCACACTGTGTATATTTGGAAGCTGCTACCCGAACTCCCGAATTGAAAATTGTAAGTTCTGATTCTAAGAAACTTATTTTCCTGAGGAAGGAAATTTTTCAAAAAAGCTTGAAAGTCAGATGTTTCGAGCTACCGACCGACCTATTGCCAAATTGACTTTTGAAAAGATATTTTTATTAAACTTCTCTCAAAACACCACTAATTAAATGGCCAAAATGGAAATGAATTTAACATATCTTGCTAGAATCGCCGATAAGTAATGTAAAGGAACTCCCTGTGCAACAAGAAAAGGGACATTCCTAAATGATTGGAAATGATCGCTGGACATCGAGAATTATGAATCGGAAATATGTTGGAGAAAACTAAAATCACTCGCTTGTGACTTAGCACGGTGGAAGCGTTTTATGAATGCCTTATGTTCCATAAGGGGATAAGATACAGATACAGATACAGATACATAGCTCCAAAACTTGTAAGTTCAATTTGATGAAATTGTGACGTTGAAGAGTATTTCTGTGGCGGATCTGAAGCTTCAATTGATTTTTCTTAGAATCATTCAGAGGGGTGCTTTTTTCTAAGATGCAATCATATGAACTATAGTCTGTAGCAATTGATTGAAAGATGTATTGTAGCTATTCTTGTTCATATGTATTTGATTGCGGCTTATCGCCGCTTATGAGCACATACATATATACATTCATATGTATGTATTTATTTTTTGATACGAACTTTTGATTTGAGCGAAGATTTTGTTCTCAAACTTCAGTTCCCTTTTGTTTCTCAACCAAGTCGGACTAAAAAATTGTGAGAACTTGTTTTACAAAGTGGACGGTGGCATTTAAAGCTAAACAATATTAGTCGATATCGAAGAAATAACTGAAAATCGGTAATTTTGTTTTCGTTTATTTGAGTAGACATCATTGATGGAAAAACCAGTTTGAGTAATAACATCAAGACAAACATGTTTCCCGTGTAAAGTACATAGTATTAAGACGCATTATAGAGTTAATTTAATCTTCCAACTGAGCATGGTATTAATCACACCGTAGTACAATTTTGAAATAAATTTTATTTGCTAAGCTAAAGTATGTATTTCCTGAAAGCTATTTGAAGTTGATCTATTTTCCCCACACGATATTGATGTCATGAGGTGACATTTTTTTATTAAATTCACTTCAATTCTTGAATTTTTCACACAAAAATCTAAGAAAAAGAACATTTTCTCTAGAAAACACTGGTAATTTGAATATAGAATATATGAAATAAGACTCTCGAAAAAAAAAATGTGCGATTCAAAAGGATTTTGATGCACTGAATTCGAATTCGGCTCCCTAGTTGGTCCATGCGACATAATTTCAAGATATCCAAATCGAGAGATGTCTAAAGTCCCAAATTTTGGGTTAATTTTTTTTAAAAATAGAACATGATAGAGGTATACCATATTTGGGTTAGTTGATCAGAACAAAATTATTAAGCTTTTTAAAAAAAATATTTCTTGCTCTGTCAATTTTTGGTTCTACTGTGTTATCATTAAAGCAAGTTATTTAATATTATTTATGTTAAATGTGTTAAGTAAACTGATTTGGTAACGCATTTAAGTCATAGTTCAGAGATTATTTTATTTGAAACCTTCATTAAAATTATCGCAATAAAAATAAAAGTATTTGTGTGGAGGACTTTGAAAACAAAATTTTATTTTCCATTAAATCAATGAAAATAAAAAGTCTCTGCTTGAAGCTTAATATATGTATGTGTGTACGTAAGGGTGGGTCATGAAAACGCTTTTTTCGAATGTCGATTGAAAGTCAGCCTCTGACTTGTATACACTGACCGGTTTGTTTCAAAATGTTGTGTAAAAAATTGTTATTAATTTACCAAATTTTCGAGTTTTCAATGTTCATGTTTTTAGTTATCTGTGTAGAAAAATATCCAGATGCGGCATTTTGATTTGATTTTTCCTACAAAATAAAATAATAGTACACAAATAAAATATAGGAAAATTATGCCTTTGCTATTTAAAAAGCCGCATCTGGATGTTTTTCAAAAGAAGAAATGTAGATATTCACTTACAAAATCTATCATTTATTTTGTCAGTAGTTCGACAGATACTTGGAACAAAATATACAAATGGTAATAAAATCTGCTCTTACCTTTTCGTACAAAATTACAGTTCTGACCTTTCTTTATCCAATTGAATTGCTGTTTCACGTGACTTTATAAAATGTTTTGATATTTTTTTTTGGTGTGTTCTAAAGCGAAAACTCCAATGCAAAGTAGTTTGCGGATAATTTTGTCCCGATATACGGCACCAAAACGTATAATAATTTAGGGAACAATTTTGACAATGCACTTGGTTTTTGAGTTGCATGTGGCCTTCGAAGTTTTGTAGACTTCGTACCGAATAAAATTAATTTTTTTTGCGAAAAAAAAATAATCACGTGGCATTAAATATGTGAAACAAGTTACTATACACATTATGTACAACTAAGAATTATATTAAATTAATTAAAATGTAAACAAATCCTCTCTTAGTATGCACAATTGTATTCTTAATTCAAAAAATATATTACCGTGTGAAAACCTGTGGCAAACGTTATTACTGAACAAAAATGTTTACTGAACAAAATCTCTTTATGTTAATGGAAACTTTTTTATCGGGCCCTAAAAACAATTGGCGTTTTCGAAACCTAAGAAGTTAAGCTTAGGCAAAAAATACACAATTTACACATTAAGGTGTTATTTTGAAAATTTTTATATTTATTTTAAAATTTTATTTTTGCCTAGGTTTGATCTTTGGGCTGAGAAATAATTTGGCGCAAACAGAGTTTCTTTCCCCTAAAATTAACATGGAAAAAATGTTTTTACCATGCTTCTCTGTTTATATGGGCGGAAAAATCTATGTTTGCGCCGTTCACAAGTTTGATATACGAAACTGAAATTTTAGCAGAATTTTCTTTAGCTCCAATGGTATGGAATGGGAAGGCAAAAAAACATCTTTCGGAAATATATTTTTCGTAATTGTGGGTGTGGTTTGACAACAGGGCCCATGTTTGTCTACGACGTAAGTGAGACTTTTTGTTCTACTGCAACGTCAGTGCTGCGTATGTCGACATAAAGTTTCGGTGGGGGTGGAGAAGCATCTCTAGTATATATAGAGGCCGACAATGCAACGTTTAGCGGGTACAACTGTGCAGTATCTGGGCAGAGTGAGGCGCGCACGCATTTTCAACGTTGAAAAACTCGCAAAACTCACTTCCAGCGCTTTTTAAATTCTCAATATTCTGAAAACTAATAAATCGAGCTTTTATATAAGCCTAAATAAAAAAATATGTGTTTTTTCAAATAAGACAAACATATTTTTAAATTGAAAAATTGTTCTAAATAAAAATTTTTAAACAGAGTATTTTTTTTTTTTGGTAAAGATCATGAAAAACTTTACTGAAATGAGTAATTAATTTACAAATGAAATCCAAGTACCAAAAAGAGACGTTCGTTGAAAAAATACTAAAATTTCCCATTTTACACCTCTGTATTTTAAAAACTAATACTGTTGGACCAAAGTCTTACCGGAATTTAATCGATCGCTCCTAGAAACACAAATAGCCAAAATTTGGCCAAGGTCAGAGCACCTTTTAACCTGGTCCGCTTGTCAAATTTTACGCCATATTCGTATCTCAGTCTAAGTTCATGTTTCGGTATTTTAAACTTTTGTTTTATTATATTAAAATTTCCGCAAAATAGATTGTATCAAAAACAAAATGGCATCTGGAAACCTATTATTTATTTGAAAATTTTTTGATATTACAAACAGAAATAGTTTTAAACAAAATCAAAATTAGAGTTTTGGCTAATTTTCAAGTTCAAACCCTGACTACAGCGCTTCCGTTCATATGAAGAGACCAAAAAATGTATCGATTCATGGATATATTAGTCTCAAAAGACGTTTCGTTTGATTGCATGCCGTTATACAGTATCTACTCATTTAATTATGACCGATGCAAAGAATTGGGAAATTTTCTATTTTTATCAAATAAAATTAATTCCACGGAATTTCATATTTTGTTTTTTTTTATTGAAACATGTATTGTGGATAATTACCGTTAATATAAAACTTAAATTTGGTTACTACACAACGCAAATGTGAATGTGGCTGCTGCCAAAGTAGCATATATCAAAATGATGTTGTGTTTGAAATTTGATATAGTTGATATTTTGTGGACTTTTCTGTTTTGGGTTTTGTATGTGTTACGATTCTTTACATGTTCAGAACACGAGGTGAAGAAAAGTGGCTAAAGAATTTCTGCAAAATTACACCACTAAGTTACCAAAGCAGCAACTTTATAAGCAACAATCGTTGTTTTTGAAAAATCGAGCCTATGGGTAAAGTAAAGGATATTTCTGATGCTCGAAAAAAAAAATCCAAAAACTGACCAAAGAATTATGCGGAAAGCCATAATGGAATGAAGTGCATCAACGACCTCAATGAAGCTGGGGTTGACATAAAGCTCAATACATTACGACGCCGATTTAAGGAAAATTACTTGATATGCGGACGTCCTGCAAAAAAGCCAAAACTTACAGATGCTTTGTGCAAACGGAGGCTGTATTAGGCTCGGATTCCTCGTAACACTCTCTTTGACTACTGGAATATAGTGACTTACTTTAATTCAGTTAAATTCAGCGAACTCACCGTAAAGTTCTCAGAAATTTTCTTTTGAATAATTTCTTATGTTTTGATTTACTTAAAGGTCATTTACGCTCAAATTTGCTGGCAGAAGGCCTCAAGAGAGATACTCAGCCAGCTGTCTAGTTCCAACTGCGAGAAACCCACCGCGTTTTATGATTTGGAACCGCATAACCTCCGAAGGATCAGGGCCGATATATTTGTTTGACAAAACAGTAAGCACATTCATACAAAAGGGAGCGCTTTGCCATACGTCCAGAGCCAGTATGAGCGTTCTGAACTCTTTAAATTTAGAAGTTTTGCCTTAGGCGGGCAATTTGACGGACTTAAATGCAATTGAGAATTCCTGGTCTTAATTAATATCTCTAGTCTACTAACGGAGATATAAAGCCATAGCTCAATTGAAAGAAAACATTTGCGTCGTGTGGAGTAATTAATATTGCAAGTATGCCGAGTAGAATTAATGAAGTCCTAAAATCTAGAGGTGGAAACACAAAATATTAAATTCTTCTAAACATAACTCTATAAAATATCCGTAGTACACGTTTCAATCAAAAAATAAAAATAAAATTCCATTTGAGGAAAATGGAAAATTTTTATTACTTTTTCTATCGGTCATAATTCAATGGGGGGATACTGTATATATCTTTATTTTTGTGTTTTAATTAAAATTTAACATTTAATTATACTATATATGCAAATATATTTTTTTTTTCGCAAGCAAAAACAGTGTAAGCTTCAACTTTGTTTTTGATTCTCTTTTATGCTTTGTACGCGTGCAAAGCTCAACGACAAACTCTATTGTTTAGTTGTTGTTGCGTAACGGGTGTAGTTTGCGTGAAATTAACCCTTTTTTCACTGTTCTAAAAATATTTTTAAGCTTTTAGATGTTTCTAAAATCTTAATTAAAAAACATTTCTTTCATTTGGCTTTTATTTTTCAAGATGGAGTATTTCTTCTCTGAAAATTTGGTAGCTTGCTCTCTAGGCGACGAGTGCAGAAATCAATGAAGTTTCATCAAATTGCGATCCCAAAATGTTGTCAACGGTGGGTTTTCTCAGAACTTTCATGAATAAAGAAATTTTTTGCAGAGTTTTAAACACCTCAGAACGAAAAAAAAATGTTTGTTTTTTAAATAAACCCAATTCATCCTCTTCAATATGCCAAATATTCATTGAAATCGCTTAATTTTCTCAATTTCTTTTGAAATTTTTGCAAATTGCACGTATGCTGACCGCCAATTTTCCGGTAAAAGTTGCCGGGTTCCAAAAACCCGGATTTTTCGAATTGTTTGCCTGTTTTCACAGACTATTTTGTGGATGGTTGACCTATGTGTAATCATCTGCTTTGATCTTGCTCATGCATGCTTTCTTCCTAGTACTTACTTAATTTTCTGTACTTATTGCATTTATAAGGGATTTTCCATAAACAATTTCATTTCATCCGTTTTATTTCTATTTATTTAATAATTGAAGGGTTTTTTGTAAAAAAAAAATCAAAAATTGAATAAATCGCATTTAAAGTTTTAAATATACTATTATCGCCTGTGGTCGAATTTCGACCGTATACGCCACATTTTAATTTTGGAGGAACTTTACCTTCACATATCTCACCTCACCCCTCCTCATCTTACCACAAAAAGCATTTGGTGATAATTTCACTTTACCACACATCACCTCATCTCCCAAAACAATAAAAGAAATATTATCAACTTCTTTTGGTACTACATCATTGCTTTTACACGATTTTGATTTCGACCCGTCAGCGTCCTCCTTGGAGGCGTTCACTCGATCATAAAAATGAACGAAATCGCTTAATTGGTTAAATCGTTTTGTTTGGGGGAACTGTTCGCGCATGCTCTCTTTATTTTACCTTCTTTAACGGCACGTATTAGGCCGGGTTCACAGTGGGCGCTATAAGCGAAGATTGACAAGATGCGAAGCTAGTCAATGCTATAAGATGCTAGTGCTGTTCAGAGTGGAAGCGTTTAGCAAAGCGAGTTGCGATCTTTCTCATTTTTTCCTTTACATTCTTTGTTTACTTCTACCCCTGTTTGGCCACTGCTTTTTATTTTCTTTTAAATTTGTTGCAAAGGTTCTTAACAGCATAACTATTTTTCGTTTTTTGTTCCTTTTTTGCATTAGCAAGTGAAATGAAAATAGCAAACGGTGATGAGAAACAACGAACGTTGAGCGCTGCTTTGCCTCTGTTTCACATTTCTTTACATCTATGTGATCCTTTGATCACATGTGCATAAATTTCTTTCACTCTTTGTTTATTTTTTTGCAAATGAAATATACAAAAACGATGATGAAACAACATCAGACACTGACTGCTGCTTTGGCTCTGCTTCCATTTTTCCTATTTAAAACAACAGCAAATAGTTTTGTCTTTAACCTCCTATCAAATTTCTTCTATGCACGAAAAACTCTGGTGTTAGCGTCTACGACGCTATAAAAACAGTTCAAACTCGCTTTATCGCTGAAGTTCTAGCATCGCTTCGCTCTCACTCTGAACACTTCGCGCTATTTGCATACAAATATCCATACACTGTTTCTTCGCTTCTCGCCAATCTTCGCTTATAGCGCCCACTGTGAACCCGTACCTTTTCAATGATATATCATTCCCCTCTATTTTTAATAAATACTAAAAAAGGGTACCACAAGTTTCGATGTTCACGTATTAATATAAAGATAATGATTCCATAATGAAATCAAATTGTATATATTGATATTTAGGGCTATGTCATTAATTTATTTGAAATTAGCTAAAATCTTTTCAATTTGTGTTGCTATGTCACCAGGTAACAGAATGATCGCAAAATATCGATTTTTGAAATAATGTGGCTTATCATGTTTTTACAATAAGCCCTTCAATTATGAGTTATTAAATCAATGGCTTCACCTGAAATAAATTTGACTTGCTGGTCATCTGCTTATTATCTTATTACCTTAACATAGGACTCTACACTGATGTGCATTCAACAAATTTAAATAAATTTTACATTTCTTTCAGGTTTCAAACATGGCGTTCATCAAAGTTTTTCTTTCTATTTTACTTCTAATTGAAATATCAAATGCTTTTCCGCAAAACACAAACACAAATTTAGATGACCTAATTAAAACTATTTTTAATACAGATGGTAATCAGTTAATTATATTCATTCAAAAACATTCCCCTCTCATTACAAGTATTTTTACGCAGAGGGAAATACACCTACCGTTAACCCAGTAACGGAACGAACGGATTCTAAGCCAACCCCTACTAAATTCACAGATCTCAACCCTGCGCAGCCCATACCTCAACCAGAAAAATATAAATCGTGTGGTCTGCAGAGAGAGTGCGTTCCACGGTTCCTTTGCAAAAACGATGAAATTGTTGATGATGGAACAGATATTATCGACATCCGTATAGATGGTGCTGAATGTGCATACTTAGAAGTATGTTGTGATATACCAAATAAGGTAAGCGATTCATTCTTTTTTAATGAATGTCGATTACAATGAATTTCAAATTAGACACCGACTCCGGTTAGGCCACCAGTTCCTCCTGTACAACATGTTGGCTGTGGCTATCGTAATCCTAATGGTGTGGGATTCAGAATTACCGGCGATACAGAAAATGAAGCACAATACGGTGAATTCCCTTGGATGGTCGCAATTCTGCGTGAAGAACCAGCACCAGAGGAAACTATTCATCTCTATGAATGTGGGGGAGCACTAATAGCTCCTACTGTTGTAGTAACTGCGGCACATTGCGTGCAAAATCGTGTCGCCAACACTTTGATAGTGCGCGCTGGTGAATGGGACACCCAGACAAAAGATGAGGTACTTCCAGATCAGGATCGTGGAGTTCACGACGTAGTTGTGCATGAGAAATTCAACAAAGGTTCTCTGTTCAATGACATTGCACTTTTGTTCGTGGATAGTCCATTTGAGCCTCAGGAGAATATACGTCACATATGTTTGCCACCACCGAACACACACTTTGACTTGTCACGTTGTTACGCTACTGGATGGGGCAAAGACAAATTCGGTAAAGAAGGCAAATACCA
This sequence comes from Meiosimyza decipiens, assembly GCA_963680825.1. Taxonomy (NCBI): domain Eukaryota; kingdom Metazoa; phylum Arthropoda; class Insecta; order Diptera; family Lauxaniidae; genus Meiosimyza; species Meiosimyza decipiens. Next base: position 45,622,789 of record OY804260.1, read on the forward strand.
AGTAATTCTCAAAAAGATCGAGTTACCAATAATGCCGAGAGATCAGTGCCAAACAAACATGCGCACAACACGTTTAGGTAAACACTTTAATTTGCATGAGAGCTTTATTTGTGCGGGTGGTGAACTAGGTGTAGATACGTGTAAGGGAGATGGTGGCTCCCCCTTAGTTTGCCCCATAGAAGGTAAGACTGATCAATTCTACCAGGCCGGTATTGTAGCATGGGGCATAGGATGTGGTGAAGCAAATATTCCTGGTGTGTATGCAAACGTGGCCCACTTACGTCCATGGATTAATGAAAAGTTGTCAAAGAAGGGAATTGATTTTAGTCATTTTACTGCATAAGTACACTCACACACTTTCTCGAACTCATGTTAAAATTTAAATTTGCATTTCGAAATTTACCAAGTACTCCGCACTTGTCACAGAGTAAAATGCACATAATAAAATTTGTTTTTTGATTATCACTTTAAGTAAATTGTTTTAATACATAAACAGAAAGTCAACCTTTTGGACAGATTTAGTAATTTCTAGTCAATGTAAATAACAAAAGGAAGATTAACACAAATTTAAGTCCCTTTGAAAAATAAAAAATTACAATTTAAGGATCAGTTCAAATTAAAATCATGACTAACATTTTATTGAACAAATTTTTTGGAAATGATATACGTGCAACTACTGTTGGTTATATCTATGTAAGAACTTTGTTTCCCGCACCCAACGCATGTACTTTACCTACATTAGGTCCGAACTATATTTTCTCACAAAAGTTTTTTTTGAACTGTAAAATATATTTCCAAAAAATTTAAACCATCAAAATGGTTACATACTACAACAATATCAAATGAAAATGAATCACAAAAATTGTATTTCTTTTAATTTTTTGGGCCACCCTGTGAAGTTGCGAAATGATACTTTGAACATTTTATACATGGGTCATTCCATCTATAATGGGCCTATCATTACCCTCATGCTTTCTAATTAGGCTGAAATTTTTTTCAGTGATTGGTCTATCATGTAGTAGATATAAAAAAATTTGATAAAATTTTTTTGACCAATATTTGCTTAAAAAAAAGTTTCAAATTGTGTTAAAAAAACTCGTAAGTAAAACAAAACAATTCATTGATGAATATATACAAAACAACACAACCCATATTAGCTTTTATATTATTTTTAGGTAGATGTTTAGTAGTAGCTGGCAAAAAAACTGCAAATCTGAATAAATTAAGGCCTGAACGGTTTCTATGTGGTAAAAGATAAAAAAATTTACTTTTTCAAAAAACATCAATTTCCTAAATACTCCATCACCGATTTCAGCCTTTATGGGCTTAAAATTTTTAAAATATACAGGAGTATCATCCCTGAAAATTTTATCCATGTTTTTCACCCTGTTTGATCTTACAAGCGTTTAAAGTTAAGATTTATGATTTGCAATGTAAATTGAAACATTGAGAATGAGTCCGAGAGAATAAAATTTGAATTGATTTCAGCCTTTTTAAAATCAAAATTTTCAGAACATTCAGGAGTATCATCTCTGAAAATTTCATTCATTTTTGTACACCTTATTTCATTTTACAAGCATCTAAAGTGAGTGTATACAGTGGAATATTTATGAAAGAAATATAACGGAATATTCAAATTTTCTCGCTCTCATTCTCAATGTTTCAATTTACATTGCAAATTCTACATCTTAACTTAAGATACCTGTAAAATGAAATAAGGTGAACGAAAATGAATGAAATTTTCAGAGATGGTACTCCGGAATGTTTTGAAAATTTTGAGCCTAAAAAAACTGAAATCAATTCAAATTTTATTCTCTCTCTTTCATTCTCAATATTTCAATTTACATTGCAAATCATAAATCTTAACTTTAAATGATTGTAAAATCAAATAGGGTGAAAAAACATGGATAAAATTTTCAGAGATGGTACTCCTATATGTTCTGAAAATTTTGTGCCTAAAAAGGCTGAAATCGATGATGGCGTATTTGGGAAATTGATGTTTTCTTGGAAAGTCAATTTTTTTATCTTTTACGACATAGAAACCGTTCAGGCCTTCATTTATTCAGATTTGCAATTTTTTTGTCATCTACTAGTACACAACTACCTAAAAATAATATAAAAGCTAATTTGGATTCTGTTGGTTTGTTTATATTCATCAATGAATTTTTTTGTTTTACTTACGAGTTTTTTTTAACAAAATTTGAAACTTTTTTTTAAGCAATAAACTGGTTAAAAAAACTTTATTTAATTTTTTTATATCTTCTACATGATAGACCAATCAAAAAGTTTCAGCCTAATTAGAAAACATGAGGGTAATGATAGGCCCATTATAGATGGAATGACCCACATACGAATGTTATGTATACATTGCTTCAATATCGGAATTGCTTTCAGTTGTTTCCAAAGTGTGAGGAGCGCCCCAGAAGGGAGGAGCGACGAGATGTGAAGGGCGGCGCGGATCACCAAGCTCTTTTCAAATGAACTCATCGCTCTCTTACAACTGGATATCAAAATTGCCAATCATGTTAAAACGTGTGCTTTGAATTCTCGAATTTTTTCGGCTCTTTATGGAGATTTGGGTACAGATCATAAGATCCTCACACTCAAGCTTACTGGCTTTCGAAACGAAATATGCTGGCAAGATTGTTTGAACTTTGAGATGAAATTATTCAGTTTTAGGAAGCTCGGAATCAAAATTAATTATTCATCATATTCAGAAAGTCAAGGGTACAAGGGGCATTTTTATTTACCGTATATATTCGATTGTTTTAATTCATTGAACTTGAAATTGCAAGGTGGAGATTCGAATATGACTTATCATCGGGACGCGATCAAAGCATTTACTGAGAAGTTGCAACTATGGAACAGCAAAATTTTAGCATGCATTTCCAATCATAGAAGACGCCTTAACCCATTCCATACTGTTAGGAATTTAAATACCCATTTAAAGGAATTTTTGAAAGATTCCCTTTGAAAGAGTAAAGTTAGTTTTTCAATCCAGCCCTAACATCGCTTAAGCTATAAGGTTTAAACTAACTCTTCAGAGTTTGAAAGTCACCAATTTTTTTTTATCAAAAGACTATCCGGAAATAGTCCGCCAAAATCAAAAAATTAGATAATCGTAACAGTTTCCCAGTGTTAGCTAGTTTCATACTCGTATATCAAAATCAATTGCAACCGTCAATAAATCACGGATAACATCCACAATACACCTGAGTTTACATTATTGCGTATTTAAATACGCAACAGCCAGAAACGAGCTCTAAATAATTAGTTCCAGGACACCGTCCATAGTTTAATCCTTAAGATTAAAACATCGAAAAAATGTCCAATATGTTGGAAAAAGTTGAATGAGGTGTAATGTACAGTTTGAGATCAAACATTTTTTTTGTATTTTTTGACCTGATCCAGTTTGGCTAATTTTATTTTCTTTAACTCATAAAAATTTCGTAAACTTCTACTAAGCACTCTGTTGCTAAAAATTGAATTTTCTATGAAATATACTTAATAAAGTTGTACTGTACGTACAAAAAGATTAATATCCGATTTAATCTGGTGATCATTATCCGCTACGATAATTTGACTACATCCGAGCTAACGCTATGAACGATCGTTCTTTTGGTCTCAAGTCATGGTAGCAAACGTTTGTGCTGTTAAGCTAAGAACTTCGAAACAATTATTTGAAACCAATAATATCCTCAACATCTATTGTAAGTTTGTTATAATTTACTATTTTTTTCATTCAATTAATTCTCAGTTTAATTAGGAATTTCATATTTTATAAATAAAGTGATTTTTTCTTGGAGAAAACCGACAAAAAACTTTGAATAAAGACTGAATTTACACGTTGAATTTTCTACTGGATTCTGGTCCAGAATTTATGATACAAAACAAGCATTTTCTTGTTCAATTATCAATAAAATATAAAGGTATGTCTTAATTGAAAGAAATAAATTTAGACAATTAAATTATAACTAATTAATTCGCCAGAATTGCTGAGCGTAGGAGAGCTGCGTTGCTTTCCGAAGCTCAAACCACCAACATAACCTGTTAGGAGGTCAAAATCACCAATATTGAGGATTAGCATCAAGAGAAATAAATTAGTCAACATGTACGCGATCTAGGTGATACACGTTCCTTAAAACTCCGCAAGAGTTCAGCGAAAAAGCGGAGGAAAAAACAACCACAAAATGTGTAACAGCAAGTGACAAAATCTAACGCAAAGCGTAATGTAGACCATTTATTAAAATAATTGATTAACTCGTGAACAGAACATGAAAAGGTTAAAACCAGTGAATTAAAGTTAACCTGAAAATTAGAATTAAATTTGACATTAAAATAATGAATTTAACTTAGTTTAAAGTTTTTCTTAAAAACAAAAACAAAAAAAATGAGAAAAAAACATTTAAGTTTTAATTTGCAGTAAAAAAACATAAAAAGAAAATGATATTTTCGACATAGAGATAAGAGATTTTGATTAGTAAAGTGCTAGAGAGAGAAGAAGAATGGCATAAATCTACGCAAAGATGTTAAAATCATTAAATTAAGTATTGTTATAATGCCTTAATTTTATAACCTACATAATAATAACTTTTAGCATAAAAACCAACATATCACCACGTGAAGGGCCTTTCATCGATGGATATGTCGGTAAGTCATTTACAGTTTAATTAATTTTATTATCAAAAGCATTCTGTTATTAAATGCAAATTTATGTTAAGCATATGTTAACATTGGTTAATATGCGATTTTAGTCTTTGCATTTACTAAGAGAGCTATTAAATTATGTAAAACTATCATGCGATAAAATTGTTTGGCATAGTGATCGCTCAGAGGTAACTGCGTCGGCATATGCATTGTGCAATGTACAAGCGTAACAGAGAAGAGATAGCGTCGCGCGCTCTTGCTGCATTTAGATCGCGCTGAAGAAATAAATTATATTTAAAGTTTTTTTTAAATTCAATTATTTAGTGTTTTATTATAACAGTTTTTAAACGGATACGTTTTGTCCGATTATTCGTTGGAGCCACTGTAGCTATGTCCGTCTTCTGTCTGTCTGTCTGTGTGTCTGTCTGTTGAAATCACTTTTACGAGAAAAGTAAGAAAGCTTCCTCAATGAAATTTGGGACACAGCTCACATCTTCGTGCAAGCTGCTAGCATATCAAAATGGGCGAAATCGGTTCACAGCCACGCCTTCCGCCCATACTCTATGTAAATATACCCAAGTTCGTTTTGTAAAAAAGTTGCTGCGATTTTGATGAAACTTCGTGATTTGGTGAAGATGAGAACAAAATTAAGATTAGGCTAGGTTTGAAGTTTGCAAAGGCTCTTAAAGGGGCGTGGCACAGCCCTAAATTTTAACTATTATAACGTCATAGCTGGTAAACCGTGCAAGATATTGTGATGAAATTTAATACACTAATACAGATTTGATATATCTTGAATTGTGCATAAAGTGGGCGGAATTGTAAAAGTGGGCGTGGCACTTTTTAGCAATTGAAAATTTGTATTTCGTACAACTCCAACTTGGCATATACGATTTTCACTAAAATTTTAGGGATGATACCACTAAAAGTAGTCATCAATACAAGCTTCGTCAATATCCTGGAAAATTCCGTTGAAGGGCGTGGCACAGCCTACAATATTTATAAACGTTATAAAAAGAGAACTAACAACGCAATCGTTATGAAATTTAATATGGCAGATATACTCGCTAAAAGGTATCTTCTTGCAAAATTTTGCCACAATAGTACCGGTGGGTGTGGCACCTCCCATATAAGCAAAACACGTTTAATGCTATGGATAGTGTGCTATGAGAGTAATCTTCATAAAATTTTGTGTAGAGGTGTCGGTTACTATAAGCTTTGAAATTCAATGAAACTTGACAAGATTGAATCAGTGGACGTGGCACCTCCCTCATTAACATAAAGTTGTAAGTGCTATTTTAAGTGAACTATTGGTGCAATTGATCTGATATTTGATGTAAGTGGTTTACTGGGTATTAGGTAAATACATATGAATCAAAAAGCTTTTGAAATAACAACAATGGGCGTGGCTCCTCCCATACAATTAAAATACCTTAAGTAGCATAACTATCGAAGTAAATGAGCAATCATACTGAAATTTGGTGTAAGAGGTTTGTTTATGGAAGGCTATTTTCGATCAAATTCGAACTGGATTGTACCAGTGGGTGTGTCACCGCCCTAAATTTTAAGAATAATTACGGCGCATATCGCAATCTATACAAGCTATAGTGCTAAAGCTTGGTTTGTGCATGTCAATCACGAATATCATTTATTGAAACAAATGTGGGTGGAATTGGAGATTTTCAACTTTCTTTCACTTTTCAACATTTTTGAACTTTTTTACATTATTTTTCGACTTATTCAACCTCTTCAACATTTTTTTAACATTTATTTAAAAAGTACTTTCAATGCAGTGTAGGGTATGTGAGTTTCGGCCTGGCCGAAGATAACACCTTTACTAGTTTAAATTAAGTTTTGTTGTAGTTGATTTTGACTGATATTTTTTCATTAAACCTGTAAATGACTTATAGCACTGTCTGTGATAACCACTTTCAATAAACTCAACAGGCAAAAGAACATCTTTGAATATTAGGCTGTGTTCCTTTCTAAGAATTAAAGTGTTTTGACACTTTTTTAATGTATCTTCAGTAAACAATATTAAATTTTCATCAGACTTATGACAAAAAACACAATTTAATAAATTAGCCATTATATCTTCACAAACACTTCAAATATTGTAATTTTGAAACTAGTAACTCGCGTTGTCAACGTTACAGCAGCTGCACGGTCATAGACTAAATAAAAAACCCGCTAGCACTACACACAAATTATTTACACCTCTATTGTCTCCAATTTATTGCATCTAAAGCGAATGATCACAACGGTATTTATTTAAAATTTCATGGTCAATAAATAATATAACCATCATTTAAATTATCCGTCTCATAAAGCCATGTAGTGTTCTCACTCGCATTCATGCGCACGAATAATGCCCTCACGATCGCACTAACAGGGGAATTTTCAAGGCGTCTGGGAGAATGATTGACACCTCGGATTGGTCTGGCTGCTTACAAAGGGTCTTCAAATAGTACAATGTGTAATATATGTAAAATGTAGGCTTGCTAAAATGACGTAGTTTACCTAATTTTTAAATAATCTTTATAACGTCTGGCGGAAGTAATGGCTCACGGAAATGGTCTGGCAATAAAAAATATCAATTTTCGATAATATTCTTAAAAACATATTTATATATGAGCGTTTCTACTTTAACGTAGGTGAGTAAGATTTTTACATACCCTTGGTTCGCGCTACCTGTGAAAGGGGCCCGCTTTCGAGCTACTAAGTACGCATACTGCCTTAACTACATAGTAGACTAGAAATCTTCAAAATTTCAGCTTTGCTAAAATGACGTATGTCTGGGGGCTCTGGGATCTTACTCTAAAAGCTTAAATTGAACACACCATTGCACATTTATAGGGCTGCGTGTAAGTTCCCAATAAGCACTAAAACGGATGCGGATCCGAAACGGACATCAAATACGGATTCCGTTTCGGATCAGCTGTCGGACGAAATTCCTCTCGAAAAAACGGAAGGATCGTCCGCTTTGTCGGATCCGAAGCGGACGTCATAAACGGAAAAAAACTGGAATCAGATTTTTTTTATTATTAATATGAAAGGCAGTTTTCAAGATATTTTTAATAAACAAATACAGTTCTGTACTCCTTTATTGTTTTTTATATATCTTTAAATTAAAAAAATAAAAAAAGAAGTAATTAAATTTAAGTATGTCATAGAAATAATGGAAGTAGCTGAGTTGGTTAAGATGAGCATATTTGAACAAGTGGCATGGCGCAGGACGCGCAGGTTCAATTCTGATCGGTGACAGGTAAGACAAAATTAAGTTCTTTAATGTTTTATAATCATTCATATTCACTTAAAAGTTGAATAGTTGAAATCGATGGAAAATAAGTGAAAATTCAAAAAAAAATTAGATTTGAGAAAGAATAAAAAAAAAAAATTTTTAATCGCGTTAATTTTTTTGTACAGTAAAATCCGCATTATTAAAGAAGAAGGTCGTCTTGAATCCGTTATATTTAGAAAAACGAATCCGTATAGGACGTCCGTTTCGGATCCTACAAAACGGAATCCGTTTCGGATAAATAATCCGCAGGAACGGATTCGTTTGGCACATTGGATTATCGTATTTTGAATAATTTTTTGGAGTAATTTCATTAAAACGAAAAAAGTGGGTACGGGCGGGTATAAAAATAAATATTGAGTTGAAGAAGATACTTTCAACTTTCGCTGAATGGTTACATTTTTTTTTTATATCTTTTGATATTTAGAATTACTTCACTAAAGCTCAAAATTGAAAAAAATAGTAATTTAGAAAATATTTCTGAACATCTAAAATGTTATTGGTATGGCTGTGACCCCATACAATAATTTAAAGATAGCAATTTCATCTTCTAAACACAAAAAAGTACAACCTTTTATCGATGATAGTTTGCGAGCAATGGCCATTCATTTCCGATGAAAAAATAAAGTACTCGTCTTGTAACAGCTTGCCACGCCCACAATCACCCATATTTTGACCTAGTTTTGGGCTACCTTGCTTTTGGTATATTTACTACCAAATGGCTTTAAAATTTTATAAATCGGTTACAACAAAAAATTGAGTTTTTGGCCAACATATTGTATTCCTGAGCAAAACTCAGACGAAACAATTAATGAAAATTCATCACATCGTTACAACTTATTCGGTAAGAGCGCTGATAGTTTCTGGATCAGGAGTAACATACATATACATATGTATTTCTGAGCGGTTACATCTTATGCTCAAACTTCCAACGAAGGCTATACTATTCAAGTCTAAATTTCGGAGCTGTCACCGTTTCTGCAAAAGCGGAATAAATTTATCCGTGCTTTTGGGATCCGCTTCTGATACAAATACTCAAACATCAGCATCAGAATTGGTTTTTCCGCACCGCAAGCGAAAAAATTGGATTACTTAGATTAAAAATGTATAATTCACATGTTTAATACTTAAAAATAAATAGAAAATAAAATAAATGTATAAAAAATTATAGATAGTTAAATAAAAATAATATTCTCTCTAAGAAATAAAGTCGGCAATTCACTACAATTATTGCTGGCCACAGATTACCCACAATTATTGTAGTAAAATCTTACAGCACAAAAATTAAAATATTTCACGCTATAAATGCGTGAATACTCTCACCAACTATTTCATCTCCCCGCTCTACATCTCTCTCTTCTGAGGAAAATATGCAGCTAATGCAGCGTTTTTTCTACTTTTTCTGCATGAATGATGTACGCCAGGGGGCCTTAACGCGGCTTTCAGCGCTAATTTTCATTATTATTGTTGCGAAATGTAATCATCACTTTCACAATAATGGTAAAATTTTTGCATTTACTTTTCAAGAAGGTTACATTCACATACATAATTTGAATAAAATTTTAAAAATTTTCGCATAAACATACTATTTTCTTGAGATTTGAATTATTTACTTACCGTATAATACATGTGTTTAATCGGGGGCTGACATAAAAGTTGAAACACTAAACAAAGAGAATAAATAATATAAAGAGATTCCATGCAAAAATGTTGCAGAAAATTAGGCGTCTTTATTATTTTGTATATAGCCCTGAATAGCTTCCATTCTCTGCTTTCATCAAAACTATAGTAGGGGAAGTACGAAGTCGATCGCTTTCGTTTGTATTTTGTGTTATTTATGCGCTGTTTCGCTATTTGTTTACATTTCGTATGCTGCATTGAAATTTCATTTTATGGTTATCAATGCAATTCATATTGAAAACTTCTATTCTACTTAATTTTATCTGTAATTCATACTGAAAATTTGTATTTAATTAATAGAATTGAAATTATAAAAATATAACATAAAAAATAAAAGTATTTAATATTTTACTTTAGTCAGCTGTAGGATCTTCAGTTCTTTCCTTTATTTTGTCAATCATAGGAAAATTTTAAAAAAAATAATGCCTGAAATGGGATTTGAACATCTATGAACGGTGTGCAAGGCAAGTGCGTAAGCCACTAGGATACGGTGTTAAGCCTTTGGTTGAAATTGGATGAAATTGCATTTGGCATGAAAACGGAATTTGGCAACAATGCTAACTATCATTGAAACGAAGTTTTCCTTCGAATTAATTTATGTTTTTTTTTATTTTTGCTGGCTTTCTTTAGTTTAATTTTATTTTTGACTTTAAGTAACTCAATTAAATGAGAAATCGAATAAATTATGTAACATATAAAAATTAACTATAAAAACATAAAAAGTTTGATAATCATTTTACTCAACTATGATTTTCTATTGCAGCATAGGCAAAGCAAAGACCTACGCACCCACATGTTATTTATTCTCTTTGCCTGAGGCTTCAAAAATGTACCTAAATTCATCTATCTTGCTTCTTAAACTTTGTGCATTAATGTGATAAATTTTTAGATCATTACGTTGCTTGCATAATATGCGAAAAAAATTGAAAATATTGTCTTTGGAACGATTGTTACTATTGATGAAACACATAATAGAAAAGCGAATATCTAATGACATGTGCAAGGGTGCAATATATGTTTTGCAATAATATAACTAAATGTGTAAATCTTTACGGTAATAAAAATATAAAAAAATTAAAAATAAAAATACATAGAAACATAAATGTAGCATTTGCAATAGTTAATGCTGCTGTAGTGGCTGGATTGTTGATGATGTTGCAACTTGATCACGAAATAAATGATTTAGGTTTTTAATTGAGTCGATGCAAGTTTCAGAGTATTCACGGTTTATTTTTATATGAACTCGTCCACGTTTTAAGTAAGCTGCCCAAATTTTCTTTTTTTTCTTAAGTTGTAGGGCTAACTTAAGAATATCATGGTTTCCCTTAGTCAAGCTTTCATTAACATAAATTGGGACATTAGACTGGAAACCATCATGATGCAGGCGAAGCAAATCTTTTTTAGACCGTTTAAATAACGCGATCGACTTTAGAACAGAGTTTTTGCTCGCCGGAGATATAAGTTTTATTAAGATGGGTGGATCAACGTTTGAATTTTTAATGGGACGAAGTCGCTGCATGCTTTTTACTACTGGTGGAGCAATATTTATTGTGCTGCATAGACTATTGAAAATACTAGAGATATCCTCCTCATTACTAAGTGGTATACCATGTAACCGCAGATCACAAGCGACCGCCAAATTATCCTGCTCTTCCATTTGTGTCTTCATTATATTTAGTTCATCTTTCAATGCTGAAATCTGATTCTCTTCAGAAGATGCAAGCACACGGCATTCAGGAGTAGTTTCTAAGAGCGTCACTCGTTCGCCAAGCTTAAAAATTTTTTCATCCAGTTCGACAACCTTCTTTTCTACCACATCAAGTATATTTTCCCCACTCTCCTGAATTTTATGGGAGACGAACTCAGTTAAATTCCCAAAACACTGCTTCATCTTTATGATTTCCTTATAAATCAACTCGAGAGCTATAGGTTGACTCTGCCTTTGCTGTTGAGCACATTTGAACGAAAACAGTGGATTGGATGCGACAGTAGTGATTGTGACAATAGAAGTAGAGACAGTTGTAGTTGTGGGTATTCCGATATTTAAGATTACACTTTGTTCACTGACAGTGTTAGGAGAATCTTGCCAAAGGTGGCCGTTAGGTGGAGAGTAACGCAAGGCACGGCGAGTAGCCACGCATTTCTTACATTTGAAAGCTGAGTTATTCTTAGTAAGAAAATCGACATCATCTTGTTTGATGCCAACGCAGCTCCAATGAAAAAACTCGTTGCAAGTATTGCACTTTATTTCCACAAAGAATGGCATTATGTTAAAATTATATTTTACAATTACCGAATAAATCGTAGCCTGGCGGCAACTGAGGTAAGCAGGCCAAACGTAATAGTGAATAAAAACTGTAGTAGACTTTTAGGCTGTTCTAAAATTATCTAGCCACCACTATATATGGAAGCACTTAGAGCTTTAACACTAGAGCTTTAACAAGTAACTAAGAGCTTTAGCAAATAGATGACAGTCGTTCAATGTTTAGCTTAATTTTGGCGCAGTCTCAAAGTTATTGTTGTAGTTGATTTGCACTTGCGCAAACTTTATGTTAGTTTCTTTGATTATTTATTTTAATATGCTCTAATTTCACTGAACTCAAGAAACACTTCGACACAGAAAGCTGAATTTTTAGTTATCTTAGAAAACATTACCATATCCGCACTGCAATTAACAAGTCACTTAGAGCTTTTGCAAATAGTTGACAGTAGCATAATGTACGGCCAAACTTTGACGCAGTCTCTGAGTTTTTGTTGTTGTAATTTAGCACTTGCGCGAATTTTGTGTTAGTTTCTTGAATATTTATTCCAATATACTCTAGTTTTATTAAACTCGAAAATTCATCGACACAGAAAGTTAAAATATTTGGTTATTTTAATGAATATCACTGTATTCGCACTGCACTGTCGTAAATTTTATAAAAAAGTGTTTTAGTTTTAATTGATATATAAAATGAAGAAAATAATTTTTTAATATGCACTTAAAAAAAAATTTAAAATTAAATAAATTACAAACTAGAACAGAATTTTTCATCATGATTTCTTGTTTATTATTGTAAAAGAGTAATATTTTTTTGGTAAAATTTGAGCTTGTGTTTTCTCCGTGTACTTACATTAATAAGCCACCCATTTATATAGTTTAACGTTTTATTTATATTAGAACCCTTTATATCCTTGATCTAAATAGATTTAAGGAGGGATTTTGTCTTTCGTAAAAAGTCCAATTGTTCTTCAGATTCACAATAGACATCTTTTAAACTAAAATTAAGAACACCTCTACTATTGAAAACATTAAATAATCTGAAAAAAATTTAAAAAATTCGATGGTTTTCTGCATCGTTGAAGATCTCCTTTATTTACTATCGACTGCAAACCACACGTGAGCACACCTATATTCCGAATGGAATCTGAATTATAAAAATTTACATCACTCCATGCTAGGAGTACAGAAGCGTTGTCAAAAATAACCGGTTTTTTTGAGTTTTGAAAATATCTGCGCGTGCTTTTAATAAGATGTGGTAAATCAAAGAAGAACCAGATATTTTGATTATTTACAATAAAAAAGGGACTTTAATCTGATACCCGCAATGATTTGGCAAACCTAACAAAATTTGACCTCTGGTCACAGACAAAGTGGATGACAGTAAACCCAATTCTTTCAAGTTGCTCAATGGCTTCAAAAATACATTTTTCAACTACTCCACTACACGCACTAGACACGAAGAAATAAGATAAGGCAAAAAGAATACAAAAGAATCACCCTTTGCGAAAGTGCAACGGAAAATGTAATAAAGGAAAAAGAAATTTTTGGAGAACTCCCTTCATGGCTCAAGTGTTAAGAGCGGCTGTCCAAACATAATTCATGGAATGGTCGGGGTTCAAATCCGTGTACAAATTAACCAAAACTGGTCTGATGAGGCTATGTATATATCTAAGTATGTGAATATGTATATACGTGGTAATAGCCGAAACATATGTCACCAATTACCAGGTTAAATTGTTCCATTTGTAGTCTCTGTCATGTTTGTTAAAAAAGCATTGACCGATTTGTGAAATTTCACACAAAAATATCGGTTTCTGCTAAGACTGTACAATTCGATCAAAATATTGTTCAATTAAATAAAGGAAAAAGTATACCAAATTAAGGAAACAAGGCGAATATAATAAAATTATATACTTAAATTAAATAAAATTATACATGAAAGGAAATACGTATATTAAATATTAATGAAAGATATAAATTATTGTGAAAATAAAAGCAATATAAAGAATGTACTATGCATTTCCTTTCGAAAATGTTTGAATACCAGCAAGTAGAAAAATATAATAAGAGCAATGTTGTGGAGGAGATAAAAATACATCTATTCCATGCCTAAAAAATCTACATACAAGATTTGACCCCTCTTCCGCTACACGTAATAAATTTCAATGCGGGAGTAGTATTTCCTTCGCTTTCCTAATAGAAATACTCGCCAACGCCAATTTTCATCAGTGAACTAATGCACAAATGAACGTCACCCAGTCCTGGGAAAGCGACTGCCGCTAGGCTTCAGTGAGTTTAATTTGCACTTGTGCATGTCGTTTTGAGAAGCAATAAAGTTCAGCTTATTTCTTTCTTAAACTACTTGTAGTCAGAAGGAATTCTTTTAAAATTATTTCACTGCTACCGCAGGCCACAATGAGAACAACGACATTAACATCAAATGGCGGTGACCACTAGTAATTCTAGAACTTTGAAAGCTGGGTCAAATCTTGTCATAAAGGGACTTTTCGTGCATGAAATCTTCTCTACAACGAATCGCCAATTTTTTTGTCTTAAGTACATGTAAGCCGTGAAAGACACCGAAGTAATTGTAAATGTGTTATTTGTAAAGTATTAAGTTAGTATTTTAAGGAATTGCACGAACCTTTCATTTTGCTTGTCCCTGTCAACGGGGTGCTTGTGACAATGGCTTACATTTGTTAAAGTTTGATTTAGAAAATATTATAATTAAAGTTTTTAATGAGTTTAGTTCGTCAACAAAAAAAACTTCTAGCCTTAAGGACGTATTTCACTTTTGCGATATGGATTGGTCGGAAATGCTTCGCCATGTTCCAACGAGGTGGTTAAGCTTGACACCAGTCATTGAACGATTCTATAAAAATTGTAAAGCAATAGAAAACTATTTCATGTCTCAAGAGTGTTGCCCATTTATGTATTTTAAAGAAATTCTTTGACACAAGTACTGCTGAAGCGTACTTAGATTGATTCAAAATATTGCCACAACGTTATTGTATTCCATAAAGAAATTAGAAGAAAGCAATGCCCTAATTATTGCTAATGTGCTTCAATTAATGATAAATTTGTGTGACAAATTTAAAGACCAAAAATGGTATGGCTTTTTTGGATCAATAGCTGAAACTGTTTGCAGCAAATGCGATAACTTTCAAGAAGTTAATTTATTCAAAAAAGAGCAGATGCCTTATTATCATCTATGATAACATACATATCTCGAAAAAGATTTTCAATATGAAAACAACAAGTTCAAAAATGAATCTTTAATTTAAACACAGTAATTAATTTTCGCAACTTTGTTGATATTTCTGAAACTTTTTCAATTAAAAATATTGATGTAGATGACAAATTAGATGAATGCACTGCTTTACAAAACTTTATTAAGCGCCAGACAAATGCAAAAATAGATCAAAAGTGGATGGAATTTTTAAATAGTGGAAGATATCCAAATCTTGAAAGAATTTGTAATTAAATTTTTTCAATACCACATTGAAATGCTGCAACTGAACGAATTCCGAAGCCCTAGAAAGCGAACTTCAAACAAAACTAAATCTTGGGATGACTTGTCAAGATTTTTACTAGTTTCTAAAAACTGATAATGCTAAGGATGTTTTACGACTAATGCAAATCTGTGATAAATATACATAATTAGTAATATATATTTATGTACATATGTAGTACATATATAGTTGATCTCATGTAATGTAATTTTTCTGAAGTATTTTTTTTGTGGTTTTTGTACACATCGTCATTTAAGCTGCAGAGCCGCGTGTATGTATATCGTTACTAATATAAATACTGTTTTCTTTTTAGACTTAGATATTTTTATGAATAAACTTAGTTTTCCCTAGCTTTGTGGAATATTGTGCCATATACGCGGTATTGCAGCTTAGACGTCAAAATATGTAAATGATTCGTGCTTGAATTTCTGTTATTCATTTTGTGTTGCCGTGAGTTTTATAATAAAAACATTGAATGAGTTAAAAATTGTTTATTGATATGTATATGTATAATTACCAGAAGCATACCTAGGAGGCTCTAAAATGGTCCTTGTTTTGTAATATCTATATTTAATTAGAATCTCATGCTTGCTCCTGTAGCAAGATACCTTTTCAATCATTTATAATGTATGTAAACATTATTAACACTATATACGTTATTCAAACTATGTATTTCTTTTCAGTTATATTGGTACGAAAGAGATGGAAGAATTTGAAAAGCTGTTTTCTAAGAGAACTTTGAGGTCAAAAATGATCAAAATCGGGTCAAGCCGCAGTTAAATGGAGAAAATATGTTTATTATGATCAGCTGTTATTTCTATTGCCAAGTTGCGACGATCGTGAAACAAGTGGAAATGCTTCTTCTTCTTGAAAAAACGAAATTCTCGGGACCCAAAAATCGACATATAGTCCTAAACGACAAGTTCACAAAAAGAAAATGTTTTAAAGAAAATCTTCTGTAAATTTTAAAAACTCAAACACCCGAAACTGATTACGATACCCATTTTGCATTATCCCTGATTCCAAGGTTGAAAGCAGTGAAAGAAGAGCAAAAATTAGATGTGCAGGTCAAAATCTTAAACGCATTTAAGGAAAACGCAAGGCCAAACTTCCTAAGGACTTTGCCAATGACTGAAGGGAAGCTTAAAATAACAAATAGTGCCTGAGTATTTAACACATCAACATCTGCATGTGTCCAACTGCTCCAGTTATCTATCTCTCACGGTTTATCAGAATCAAGTCAAAATATCTCATTTTATCACCCTGATTCTCCTCAAGAAGCCAACAGCCTTCAGTCATTCTTTTCTAATTTTTCTGAACCTGAAGAGTAATATAGTTATACTAAAATTTAATTTTTATTTTTTTATTGACCTCATTGTCAGTTTATAGTTATATTTTTCGTTGTTTTAAATGAATTCAAAATTTTATTTTTATTGAACTCTTTATAAATTTTAATGTTCTCATTGGTCGCAAGTTTGTTCCTTAACGCATTTTTTTAAGAAATGAAAAATAAATTATTTCAAAGATATTTTTAATTATTTACCTGATTGTAGCAACAATTCGTTGTAAGGGTGAATTGATTCTCGCAATTGTGTATTCTGGTAAGCAATGGCGTCACTCAATATATCCAGCCATTCATTGAAGCTTTTAACACTCATTCGAAAGTTACGAAAAAACATTTAATGGTACAATCGCAAGTAATCAAATGAATTGTAGATCTTGTTTTTTTAATTCTATCCCTCCAAATAGGTTGATTCCAGTATCTTTTTCTTTGTTTTTTTCTTTGTGGTCGCTTAATCAGAACATACAACGCGAACTTCAAAACAAAAACAAAACTGTATTGAAACTGTTTTGTCGCAGTGAGTCACAGGCCTTAAGGTATTTTCGATATTATCGGTGTATCTGTCACCGAATAACAATAAAGCGGTCTTAATGATGGCCGAATGATGAGTGCTTCACCGAGGCTGCGAGGCAACCTCGTTCAACGAGGCGAGGTGGAAAAATAGATTTGCCTCTCTCGACCGAGGCGAGGCATCTCGCCTCGTCCTTGGTTCTGAGAACGAAGTTGCCTCGTAGCCTCGCTTAAACACTAGCTCGTATCGGAAGTAAGAGAAGTATTTTTTGTTTTGATACTTTTTTTTGAATTTTGATTCGATTTTTATTTATAAGAAATGACAATTTTTTTCTAAAATGTGACTTGCATCTGGACATATATGTATATCTAATATGTAAAATTCTCGTGTCACAGTGTTTGTAATAAAACTCCTCCGAAACGGCTTGACCGATACTTATAAAATTATATGTGTTTCAGTAGGTCTGAAAATACTATACGCAACCTATTTTATTAAAAATATGTTCTACAAGTTCAAGCGCAAGCATGAGGGAAAGTCGTAAGTTCTCATGCTTTCTTTCACTCTTAATTTGCATTTTGTCTGTTGAGGAGCAAACATTTGTAATGTGAAAATAGCTAAGTTTACTTCAGCTCCAAATTTTAATGAAACCATGAAATTTCTTATGAAATTTTAGATTTTAACAATGAAGAAAAATGTCGGTCATGTCTAGTTTCGGAGATAGAACTGTCGGAGAATGAGGATATACAGTAAAAAAAAGTTAATTTTTCAATTTGCTATGCAAAAAATATTACTTTTTATTGTATTCCAAAAATTGTTTTTATCAGATTTAGTTTTCTAAATATTTATAAGGAAATTCTAAGGAAAAATGGCGCAATTTCGACGCAAAAACAAGAAAAAACAGCAAAAATTAATTCTACTCAGTTATACATATGTCAAGAATTGCTTTACACAAAATTCAAAAAAAAAGGGCTTTGGCAACTAAAACTGAATGTTTGAATTATTTAATATTTAGTGTGGCCACCTCTGGCATCAATCACATGTTGTAACCGTTTTTTCATCGAATTCACCAACTTTTTCATATCGTAATTACTTGGTATTTTTTGCCATTCTTCAAGTATTGCAATTTTAAGCGCTGTTTTGTTTTTTGGGTGCCTTTTGGCCACCTGCTTTTTTAAAAGCGCCCACACATTCTCCATGGGATTTAGATCCGGACTTTGGGCTGGTGTTTCCATAACTTTTCGGCAGTTATATAGTAGCCACATCCGTACTATATTTGCCTTATGTTTCGGATCGTTGTCTTGGTAAAACTTGAAATTCGGTTTGTTACCGCTCATCAAACCAAATTTTTCAGCACTGCTGGTTAAATGTGCTCTTAAAATCCCTAAATATTGTTGGGCATCCCTTGTGTTTTCGATAAATGCTATGTCTCCCACTCCTCTGCTGGAGATGCATCCCCAAATCATAACAGAAAATTTTCCGAATTTTACTGTTGGAATGATGTTGCGGTTTTCTAATGCTGTTAACGGCTTGCGCCACACTCTAGTCGGTCCATCATTGTAGTATAGCATCATTTTCTTTTCGTCACAGAATATGACGAAAGTTTGACTAAAATGTTGTGGATTAAGGAGTGGTGCTTGAGGTGTTGGAAAAATGTATTGCTCAGCTTTTCACAAACATCAATAATAAATAAATTTGAGGTTAGAAAATTAACATTAGTAGTTGTTATATTTGATTAATGATTAAAGAAGACTCTTACGTTTCAAATTGTTTTCGACTCTGGGTACCCATATATGTAAGTAAGTCCACTTCTGATTTTTTATTTATTTTAGAAAATATACTAAGACTGCTCGAAGAAAATGAGGTCTTTCACTTTTGGTCAAAAAATACTCGTTTTACACAAAATGCCCGATATTTTCCTTCATTGTTATTAATCAAGAGGCAACAATGACTTTCAATTTGATTTATTTTAGTTAACTTCACTTATTGCTGATTTTTTTATCAAAAACAAAAATGTTATTCCGTTAGCTAACAACAACAAATTTATGGTAAGCAAAAGAAGCGAAAATGCAAGAGCTCAAAACTTGTGCAACCCATCACAATACCAAGAAATAATACATAGCCAGCGTAATATTTGGTTTCTGCATGACATCTTCTGGACATTGATTCATAGCTTTGTTTATTTATAGGGTGAAATAGCGCTCCATTCTTTTTCTACCTCAGCGAATACGTCATTACCACGGTTGAACATTTTCTTACCGATTATGCGTCTTACCACCATCCAAATGTTCTCAATCGGGTTGAGATTGGGAGACTGCGCCGTGCATGACATGATATCAACTTGTTTTTCCACTAGCCAAGATTTTACAAGATTTAAGCAATGATTTCGGCCATTGTCTTGTTGAATTGTCCAATGAAGTGGCATGTTCCACTCAGTAAATGGGAGAATAATATTGCTTAAAATAGTATTGTAACCAGCTGCTGTCATCGTGCCTTCAATGCGCTCAATGGGCCCAACTCTATCCACCGAAAAGCAACTCCAGGCCATCACCTTCTAACCTTGGTGTTGAACTGCAGGTATTCTGTATTTGGGATTGAGCTTTGTACACTGAGGTTGACGTACGTAGACTTACAATATGATCCACTAATGTTAAATTTAGCATTTTTTGACTCTTCCTTGTTATTCCTCAGTGAATGAAATAGTCATTCCTCAACATCGGTATAAACCACAGTTAACCACGGCTTGTAGCATTCTTTGAAAAGACGCAATAAGTTTTTGTAAATCATGTCCTTCCTGTATCTTTTTGTCCACTCCTCCTTAATATCCCTTATTTGAGCGTTTTTATTTTTTGGAGCCCGTTTTGGAACTGTGTTTGCCCATTAATTTTGACCATATCGGGGCCTTGGGCTGATACGCTCATCACTTTACTGCTATTTTACAGCACCCAAGACCTGCACGGGAGTGATTTGGACTAAGGATCATTGTACTGATAATGAAGAACCCACGAAATTTGAAAAACAAATTATTTCGCTGTAGTTTACTTTTTCACGTTTTGGTCCATATGTAAATTAAGGTGTTTTTTTTTCGAAACTTGCTACATGATTTCTTATTATAAGTATTAAGGTGCATGGGAAAAAATTGAATTTAGTAATATGCATAATGGCATTCATTGTCAAAAAATACACTGTTTCATGTGTAAAATAAATTTATTTCAATGAAGCAACTTAAAAATATCATAACATTGCTTAATAATATAAAACAAAAATGTAATTCATATAAAAAACATCAAATAAAAAGTCTACTAATTCATGTACATGTCTTATTAACTAATTTATAGAAAGTTTAGTTTTTAGAATTTAGAAGTTCCTTTTGCAAAATTGTTTTATCGATATTAGAATGTAGAAACATTTTTTGGTATCTGTGCAAAGTTACACAGATTTTTTGAAATTTATTTGTTCCTGGATTTGACAGTTATAATTTTTATTTTATCTCCGAGAATGCTCGCATCCTGATGCACTTACGTTACTAGTTAAGAGGAAGAGGTAAGCCTCCATTTATGTGGACTGCCTGTAAATATGCTTCAACAATTTTGAACCCTCCCCGTAAGGCGTTGACCTGCTTGAGTTTAATTTTATTACAACACAACAATCGTCATCAGCGGCTTGTGTTTTTATTACCCGAACCGTCAATGAAAAATTTCCGAATTTCTTAGCATAAGTCATAAACTTAGAAGAATGACTTCATTATGTTATATTGTTGGAGTTTGTGTACTAACAGATAGTTTTATGTTTACCTTTCAATCAATATTTGTTAAGAGTTTTACATGTAAAAGACTTCATGAAACAACTCTGACTGGAGTACACCTCTTTTGTATTTTTTGCTGTGTAACGCTATAGTAACTTAAGCAAGATACGTCTACATTAAACTTATCATAGGAAAGGATTCTTACATAAAATTATAGTGCAATATTTCATGCGTGAAATATATTCCAAGAACTTTAATTGAGAACAAGTTGGCTGGTGATTTAATTACTTTTAATTTGATACAATTTTTGTTCAGATCGGTAAATGAGATGTCCGAATTAGTTCGAAAATGTTAGAGTACCTCCAAAAATGTCAAAAATTGAGGTCTCGAAAACCTATTCATACTCAAATTCTTAAAAGTGTTTTAAGTTCGTGAGAAAAAATAGTAACAAATGCAAAACATTTTTTTTTCAATTTTGTAAACTAATATTTTTACCGTCTGAACTAAAATAACAAACTATTCAAGGTATTCGTTTTACGTTGCTGCACACGGTGTACATTTCACCATTGACAGTTTGTTTTTGTTTGATGAAACAAGTTAAAAAAAACTCATGTTCTAGAATTCTTCGCGAACGCTTAAAACTCGAAAATTTATTCATATTTCAGTTTAATAAGAAAAGAGTGCAATTTTCTTCATTTTTTTACACAAAATGTGAATTTTGCCGCACTGGTGGCAGCCTAGGATTTTTTTTTTTTTGTTTTTTTAATTTTAAATGTGGATATACTCGAAAATGAATAAATTTTCTATTTAAGAGTTCCCAAAGAACTGTGGGACCTAAGTTTATTTTTTTTATCAAGTCTAGTGTACATGCTTTGATTTAAAAGCAACAAGCACTGTACATTTTTGTTCTGTGTCCTGTTCTTATTTCACGGCATTGCTCTTATTTCAACCAAGCAGTGTTCAATGAAGTAGAGTGCCCTACTGTAGACGAAGAAGGGAATGCATTCGTGCGGAGCTCTGGTATAAAATGTAAAAGTTATTTATGAATAGCTTGCTGTTGCATTGAATTTTCAATCGATTTATTTCAATTCAATCAGATAACAAAAGGTAAATATGTACGTAAAGCATAGAGTGTTTTAAATAAAATAAATTTTTATTATTACTGTCTAATGTTTTCAACACTTATATATGTAAACAGGTTTTCATTATTCTAAAAAATTAACCCTAAGCTCTAATTGCGAATCTCACAACCATTTGGCTATTAATTACTTCGGAACACAACTTCCAGATCTCTTATATATCTATTGTTGTTATAAGCTAAGTACCTAGATATTTAAGAAGACTTTTTAATTAAATATTGCCTTAAATAGTTTAATTACACTCAATAATAATAAAAAAATTTTATTAACAATTTTATTTTGAATACAAAGTGTTAACGTCTTCCTTTAACTGCAGAAATCATGTGAAACGCAAAAATTAACTGATAAAAGATTTATAGTATTAACACATGGTTACATTATTGGCTCGTAAGTACTAAGTATTAGATATCGCTCATATAGGAATCTCTGATCTGTCATTCATCAAACTTTTAAAATAATGCACTAGGAAAGCCTAACCCTTGAATGCAGTTAATCTGTTGAACACAATGAAAGCAATCTATTTCCACGAGTATATATGAATGTATATTTGTACATAATAGCTAGCGTAGATGTCATAAATATTTAGCTGTCGCTACTTAACATGTCGTATATTTGAACAATTAATTATTTATTTGGTAATAATTACCAAATCACACTGCGGCTATGATAATTGCAAACACTCGCTTCTAGTAACTAACGTATTAACTTGGTATTTTAATAATTCAGAGTTAGAATTGAAAGACATTATTTTTAGATATGCTGTAAGTTCTGTAGTGCCGAAATACGTAAAGGTCCACTGGCTCATCAGATATGTGTCAAAGTTGATGTATACACATTGGTGTATATAAAATTTTTAGATTGTTCTTTTAGTCAACAAACGAGCTACATACATTTTTAATTCAAATAGCAGTTTTTTATCTTACCAAAATACTGACATTTTTTAGTAAAAGGATTTACCTCGATTAAAAAAAATATGTTTCTGACAATATTCGCATAGTACGAGTATAATAATGTTCCATACTCAGTTTTCGCACACTATTTTCATGATCATACGCCAGCCAGCCACAAAACAATATTTGATAAATTTTATTTAAGAAACTTTACAATAACAGACACACTATCCGACGTTAGAGTCTTTAGAATTACTTTTTACAAAGTGTTTTACGTCATTCAGACTTAGTCTTGAGGCATGTTGTCTATACAGTATACGACAGCAATATTCTGGGCATTAAGTAGGTTGAATTTAATTGGATTGCATCCCAAACTTTAACGCATGGTTCATTGATTAGACCTTCGAACAAAGTATCTAATACTCCGAAAGCAATTCATCTACAAAGTGATTCATAGTGATTCTTTTCAGGTGTTAATAGTTTTTTCTTGGTGCTTTACCGAGAACCGACAAATATCGTTGTGGTTCTCGATTCCGATAACGATAGCGAGACGATATTAAAAAAATTATTTCTCGTATGACCGGGGAGTACAACGAGAAGGTCTGTCCGATATGTCGTTCTCGGCGATATTGTAGGGTTCATCGTACTTACAGTGGTGACGGACTAATTAAGAACTCTCAAGCCTATTTCATGTTCTGATTCTGTAAATACTTGTACGATGAAGTGTTTATACGTACGCTAGATCCGGCATTATTGCCGAAAACGAGATATCGGCTAGGATTTCTAGTTCTCGCTATTGAGTGCACACACTCCATACTCGTTTGGGGGAAAAATGTTGTCTCATCATTATGAACCGAATCAATTTCAAATCATTCAGGCTGACTGACTTCAAATTGCCGAATTGGTTGCCGATAAAATATGTTGTTTTTCAAATGAAATAAGCGGACGCGCTTCTCTCCGATTTGATCGAAAACCCATTTTTTACGAAACTATGCGCATTTCAATCCCGTCAGGTAGCTAAAACACTTAAATTCTTATTCTTGGTACTTGCACCAAGTTCTGAAATTTGGTATAAGTACTCAATTGTCTTTAGTAACGACTACGTAGAATATAAGTGGGGTTTTACAAGGAAAGTGGACAGACAAAGCCGCGGGTGCAGCTAGTAATAAATATAAGTCATAGGAACCAGAAAAACGACGAGATCGATACAGATCGAAATTTCTCGTACGCGATGCTTGGCGCTGCTATGATCACGATACGATAATTTTTGAATTATCGTCTGTTTGTCGTATCGGTGAATCACTACTGCTAAAAGAAGTTAATTTTGAATTAAATACAATACATTTCTAGAATATGTTACAGGATTTTCATCAAAAGTCAATTGAATTGTGGAACTTTCGGCCGCTAAATTCTTTACATTAATACATATTAGCACAACTGATGATGGGACGTATTAATTTCCAAACAAATCGATTATTTCTCCTATGTAGAGCAGTTTAACGTTGCAAAGTTATTATTTGAATTTACGTTTGGAAAAGTTTTGTTATGGCACTCTGAAGTTACATTTGAATCAATGATGGCTACAGCAAAAGAAAACGTTATATCAGACGATTTAAGATTGATTTGATTTACTATTCAAGTGGAAGCATTTTGTAAATAAGTTTTATACGGTGCGTTTGAAGCGCAAAATTTCAATTTTAAAAATCTCCATTTTTAACAAATTATAAATCAGTACATATATAATTAAACTCAAAAACGAAAATTATCAAACATACTTTGAAATATAAGGCTGTGTAAAATCTAAGGAATGGCAAATCGGCTTAGTACAACACAGACATGTCAGGTATAGTTTCGGTGACCATATTTTTCAAAGCAAAACAAAAAAGGACCAAGTTGATATTCTTTTATTCATAAACATTTTTGTGTTGAGTGAATTAAATCAAAAAGTCAATACTGTAGCGAGCATAATAAAAATGAAATAAGTGTGTACCTATGTGTACCAAACTTACATATTGCAACATATCGAATGAATTTAAAACAATAGAGCACTGTCCTTTAAGATTAAGGACGGATAGTACTGTATTGGACATGAATAGTAGTTATTATATATGTATATGTAATTGTAAAGTAGATTTCGCTTAGCTACTTGTTAATAATAAATAGTTTAAATCACACCTATTCCTTCAAATAACAGTCTTGCCACAAAGTAAGGGCCAAATGTATAACCTTTAATTAAAGAGTTATGTATCAGATTACGAATGATTCAGCTTAGGTGAATCGTTGACTGAAGGCTCTGATAGTACAAGAAAAACACTCGAGAACAATCCTAGCTGATTGTCGGCATTGTTTTTGTGGAATACACCTTTTTTTATGGAAAATTCAAAATAATAATTTTTTTTCGGCTTAAAAACTAGCGAAAAAGCATTTTTGGCTAAAAAACCCAAAAAAAAAGTCTTTTTATTATATTCTTTTCCATGAATAATGGTGAATACCACAAAAAAAATCTGACGATTAGTCGGTGTTTTTTTTTTTATTATCATAGCCTTCAGAAAGCGAATCCCATTAGCGAAACCTTTCGTTAATGAAGATAAAGTTTTTTCGCCTTGCACTTTCTTGCAATGGACTTATAAAAAGTACTGAAAGTTTCAAATATCTATGAAGCCGATTTCAAAGTTTTAATACAATTTATAGATTATTAAACTATTATTAAAATGGCATTCAAAATGTTTAAATCTATTCCCACCTATGGTCATATAAAATTTCGAGACTGGAGAGTTCTTTTTTCCACTTTCGGCGGTTCTGTAAGTATTGCCTTATGTCCCGAAAACCGGTCGAAAAGACTCTTTTTCTATTTCAAGTTATTTAAGGTATATTTAGCCATCTATAATTTGGAAAAAATCAAAGGTAACTCAAAAAATTTTTTTTTGCTTAAAACACACCGTGGATAATGTCAAGATAATTGCGTAATATAAATATAAGTACTCATTTATGTATATTACAAATCAATTTATTAATTAATTTAACAGTACAATTTTTTTTATGAAATCTCAATTCCATTTTTTAGAAGCTCATAATGTATACCTACGATTTTTAAGTAAAAACGAACGATGTTTCTAACTTTCGAACTACATGTAAGGCAATTTTGCCCCACATCCACGTACGCGTGTGAGCCAAACTGGCTTTTAGTGTATTTGATTGTTAAAAATTATCCCTAAATATTCATTTTAATTTTTTGGTTTTCTATTTTGTTTGATTAAATATTTTTTTTTGTCTTAGGTATGTATGCGTGTGTTAAAAATTTTAATTTTTCGCTTAAACTGAAATGGCTCAAAGCAAAATTAGAAAAATGACCTTGGTACCCAAACAAAAGTTGCATAATTGTTTTTTATTTATCCTTGAATTCAATAAGATTTAGATTTTATAATTTAAAACTTGTAAGAGATAAATTAATATTACAAGTTCAAAAGTTTCGGGTTAAGTAAGAGAGCGGCCAGCATATGCATGAAATATCTAGAACAGCCCCAAGCGATCTAAATACGAAAGCATTTTTTATTTGTTCGCTATTATGCGAACCACCTCCAACTGGCCAAATCCACTTTTTTTGGGCTTTTGAAATAAATGTTTCAAAAGTGGGTGTATCAGGGGCTTGGAATATTTATAGATAGCCATAAATATGCAGCAGAGCCAAAATCACCTCGGAGAGCGTGAAACCAGTCTGGGATGCAAAAGTTAATTTTCCTGCTCTGACTGAGGATTTCGCGAGACAGTGTTTTGATTTATTAATCATAGTATCATTTCCCAAAATCCCACGAAAGGGCTATCGATTCCACGGAGCGATATTTTTTGGTTGTTTTTTTAATGTACAATATCTAGTTTCCAAAATCTACAATATGATTTCTAGACGTATGTGATTGCTTTGTTGTACATTTTAATACCACTTTATGAATTTAATGATAGTTGTAAATGATGACCCGATAAAATGCTCTTTCGCGTGAGAGTAGGAAATGATAAGTTATTAATAAATCAAAGCACCTTCTCGTGAAATCTCCAGCCAGGTCAGCAAAATAACTTTCTCACTCCCAGGCTGGTTTCACTGTCTCAGGGGTAATTCCTTAGTTAAGTTGCTACCTTCTAACCTGCCTAACTATTATTACCGAGAGAGTGGGTGGTAACTACTTTAATTAACATATCAAAACCCCTTCTTTCGAAATGTTAGTCAAAATAAGGGAAAACATAATTTTTTTTATTCCAGGAAGTGGCAGCTGGTTGAAGTAGTTACCTCTTAAGCCGTCTACCCTGTGTCCACTATAAGTTTTCAAACACCGCTACCCAAAATTAATTAGTTGCATGGCCAATTCCAATCCATTACAGTTAAAATAATATGTGTTATCGTGTTCAGAACCCGCGAAAAGATGGACATGTTATTGTGGAGCTATCCCAAAATTTTAATAATATTGACTGCGTTGTAATTACATACCCTCCCCTAAAAACGTGTTTAGTATGTGGAGCACCTACGTGTTTCTATTGTGCCGGACACATATCATTGTGTCTTGTGTTGAAAAAATAATGTTGACGGTCATTTTTGGTTTCACGATTCAGAACGAAGCGCACAGTTGTAGAATGATTGCCCACTAAATCGGTTTTTGGCACTTTAATAATTAAGATAATGTGAATAAAAGTGAGACCAGAGAGAAATTTAAAAATAAACACAGCCTTACACTGCATTAATTAATTAATGAAGTCGGGTAAAACATTTTCCTTTTAAGTCAAATATATGTTCTTTCGATTCTAGATATTAAAAGTATTTGGCTCGTTTTCAATTTCCTGACTGATTTTCTGGATTCGCGGATATGGATTGTACGGGTGGCTGGCCCACTTCAGATCGCTTAAGTCCTACGGATATTTTATTTACATAGGTGAGTATGTCGAAAGTGGACGTCACGTGCATTAGGTGTTTCGTTAGAAATCTATTTTCTTTAAACTTAATGGTGCCAAAATCGAAGTGCTACATTGCATTTCTAACAAATTTAAGAAGAAAAATACGAATCGTACTAGTTAGCGCGATAGCAGCACCAAAAATATTGCAAGCAGTTGTGTTTCTGTGAACTATGAACGGATATTAAATTTTTAGAGACGACACTTTTCCATTTTGTAAATTATATTTAGACTTTTCTATCACTTTTGAAGCTGCTGTAAAATATCAGAAAAAATTATAATTTTCAGTGTTTTTAAGAGGAACGAACGAAAACATTCTTTTATTTTTGATATGGAGGGAACTTTAACGAAATTTAAATTTTTGCCTTTCGTAAAGTCTGGGCGATAATACAAAGAAAACCAAATTGTGACTTCTCCATAAGCCCATAAGATTCTTAATTTTAAGCTTCAAGTGCTGAAAGGTAGTGTCCTTTACCCACAAGGAAGTTCTAGCTACCTATCTTGGGGTAATTCATGACCGAAACTGATATTTAAATATGAAAGAAATGGGTCGGAACGCTTGTGTCTCAGTTTGCTCTTGTAATGGTGTATATAACAAAACAAGGGACGTTCTATTACAAACCGTACGGATTTTGAAGAAAATTGACCGACATATTTTTGATTTCGCTGAATTTTTTTTATGGGCTCTGTATTGAAGATGATTCGTGGATTTTTTTGAAAAAAAATTTTTTGTTCTTAAAATAGAGTGAATTTATATTTTGAGAGTTTCGTGATTTTTGGCATGGAGACTCACTTTCAAAAATTCATAACTACGGTGCTGCTAAAGCTAGAAAATTGAAAAAACTATATTCGATAGGAAATTTGACGTAAAATACGATGGTAATGTTAAAAGTTTGATACAGGATAGGGGCAATTTTTAAAAATTGATTTAAATAGCATTCAACAATGCTAATTTTTTAATAATATTTTAAAAATAATTTTTTTATTGAAGTCTATTCTTTTAGCTTTAAAATGAAAATAAAATCAATTTTCTAGCTTTTACAGCACCATAGTTATGCATTTTTGAAAGTGAGTCTCCATGCTAAAAATCACGAAATTCTCAAAATTTAAATTCGTTCTATTTTCAATAAAATCCTCGAGGTTGAATCTCTTCTTTTTCAATACAGAGCCCATAAAAAAAATTCAGCCGGTCAAAAATGCGTCGTCAGAAAAGTGTTCGGTTTGTAAAAGAACGTCCCATACATAAGGCACTCATCAAACCAATATTAACTTGCGAAACTTCTACTTGAAATAAGAAAACCACTCTAATATTCTTTGCATAGATTGAAATATGGTATTCATAACGGCTACTGGCGCAGTACCCATCTCATCACCCACTTTAGTTGAAGTTGTATTGCACTTACTTTAAAATTGCTTTCAGATAAATATTTGACTGTATAGTAAGTCAAATAAGCGGAAACTATTAACTAATCACATAAATATCTTCTTTTAACTTGAGACTTTGATTTAAGCTGTCATGTGATAATTGCTAACTAAGTGGAAACTTTACTTGTTATACTCCAAGGTTTGAACCCTTGACCTAAAGATAATCTGATACTTGAAGTGTTCCATATATTTTTAACTTTGCATGCTTGCCACTTATGTATGTATCTGTCAATATCTCAAGTACAGTGCACTATGGGGTCAAATCCATTTCAAGCTCGTCAAAAATCTGAAACAAAACTCATTTGCATGCAATCACCATTTCCAAAGCTACCGTAATCAAGCTGCTGCCAGACCTATCTGTCATATTGGGGAAATCAAGAAAACAGAACAAGTAATTGAATGAAATTAAACCGAGTTCGTGAATACCCCAAGATGGAAAAATATTTATACAATTGATGATTTTCTTTGATGAATCAAGGTGTTTTTATGCTAAAGGTTATTTCTCATTGAATATCTACACCCAGGTACCCGTTGTTTTTTTGACTCCGTCATTGCAACTACCGCGGTTATTGTAACAGGGTTAATTTTTATTAGTTGCGTTGACCGAGGCCGCACTTTATACTGATAAAAGCAGACCGAAGGTATGGTATCCCGAATTTCAAAATTCAAACTCTTACTATTCATACTTATGTGTGTTCATTTGTGTGAAAATTAAATATTGTGCAACTTGGTACAGAAAGTATATGTGTACATATGTATGCACTTTTTGCTTGGTAATGGCAAACGATTTCGCCTACTATGCTGTTGGCACGCAATCCTATGTTCACTGCTGCCAATCGATGAATGTTTTTCCTCAGAGCTCCCCTTCACGCAAGTCACTGGCAATACATACCAGTGATGGCACAGGCGGTACTTTAGTACCAAAATTGATACTATTTTCATAGGTAAAGTACCATTGTACGGTTCTCCTAGCCACGGTGATATAAGATCAAATGAGAAATATATTTGATGTAAAATAGGAAGGTTAATTAATAGTTTTCATGAGCATTTCTTTCCAAACGTTTCGAGGACTGCTAAGGGGCTTTTATATATATTCACCGAGTGTCGAAACAATATTTTCGTCACTGAACTTAAAGAAAAAAAATCTTCGAAATAGACTGAAGTCAGAAACAGTTTCGGAAATCTTGAAGACAAAAAATTTATTAAAAGCAAGTAAAATTTACTGCTTTAATTACTAATTGTTAACAGAAATAAATTTTAAGTAACTTGTAAAATATTAATGTGTCAGGCACAGATTCAGACTAAATGTATATGAACAGCATTAGTTTTTAAGTTTATTTTGTATACATAAGACTTATTAACCTATACTTGAGTTTTTCTTCTTTTTCCGATATTTGGTACTACTTTTATGATTTTGGTACCTTTTCTGCCGCGCTTTGATACCTCGAATATACACGTGCCAGCTCTGATACATTCCATGAAAATATACAATTCCGGTCACTTAGAGAAAGAGAGAGAGAAAGCTTATAATGAAGCTTTTGAAATATCTTTTTGGGGGTTTTCTCTGAAAGACTAATTAATTTTAAAAAAAAAATTCAAACTCAGAAAGTTTCAAAGTCTACGATTAGAACACATTCGAAGTGTATCGTTATTTTATAGCTTTGAACTTTTTTGCAGTACTAAAAAATTTAATTTGTTTGAGCCATTTGAATAGATACAGTGATCATAGTGCCATTAAATGATCTGGTGAGTTACGGATAAATGAAAGTTGTTAGCTAAGAAAATAATTATGCGACATTTTATTATTTCAACAAGGGCCGAGTAAATAAACTTACTACAGTAAACCCTCGATTATCCGTCAGGAACGTGGATGACCACATGACGGATGACCGAAATGACAGTTAATAGAAAACACATAAGTTTCAGATCTTATATCCTAAATTCTGAGATTTTTTTCGTAGTAATATGTATACAAATACGCAAAAGAATATCAGATTAAAATTGAACGCCGAACTAACAACAAGTGATTTTCGAAATATGCTCTAATCCAACAGTTGAATTTGTTAATTGTAATGAAGAGACTTGACATGGTGATGAAACCGATGAAAATTATTTATCTGACCGTCCTTAAAACTTTTTGGGTGTAATATATTTCCCTAAATATATTTTTAGGAACTCAAGATAAGTCATAAAAGCTTGGGTGACTTCCATAATGCATCCGATGCAGCTTAGATGCAAAGTCATAAGTTCCAGAATTGTATCAATAAATTTTAATAGTCTAAACAGTTTCAAAACGCATCCTCATTATAATTGATGCGTAACAGCTAAGCAAACAGCGCATCCGTATTTTTATATACGTTAATATTAATATACACAATATATTTTTGACGTTAATTTTAGTGCGATGTCGTCTACAGAGAGGTCAGAAATTTTTTCTTAAATATCGTTTTGCATTTATTTGTGTCATTTATATTTACATACGAAATTATTTATGTTTTTAAAGACACAAATTGGAGGAAAAAAATAGTTATTTCAAAACGACAATCTTTGCAAAGCTAAATTTATTAAAAGCAAAAGTTTTGAGTAACTGATGTATATTGAAGCTGCAGTACTACCGCATCGAAACTTTTTATTTGATGTCTTGGAATTTACCCCTTATTTTTATCTTCCCAAAATATGAGCTAATAGGAACGAAACACAGACGAAACGAAATCAATCCGTCGCATGAATACCAAGAAATGAATCGCATTTTATTTATTTTAATAAGACGACAATGAAATTGAAACATGAAATGAAATGGACAGTGGAGGTATACGGATGTAAAGGTTAATAGGGAGACCAACAATCGAGGTTCTATTGTTCTGCAGAAGTGGCCACAATCGAGACTCATGCTGAAAACGGTGACCTACTTCGTGCAGATGCCAAAAAAGTGCAAAGGAGTGCTAAAGTTGTATGTAATTTTTGCGATAGTAAGAAAGCTATGGAGTTGTAGGAGGAGAGAACTATACTCACATTAGCCCCAATCCCAGTGAGTCTGCCGCAAATATTAAAAAAAACGGTGCTAGCTGGTACGTCCAAGGTATCGGACCAAACAGATTACTAAGTTTTGGAAACGGTCCTTCCAGTATCATCCTTCTTTCCTGTATCGTTTTATATCCTATAATTTTAGTAGAACGGAACTCCAAATCATTTGTATCAAAAAATGATATAGCACCCCAAACCATCACGTCTCCTTCCCAGCTATGAGGACGCTCAAAAATCGTTTTCTCTTTCTCATGCCGTGGAAATAGAAGTTATGTGTATCCATCCGGACCATTTAAATTAATTTTTTTTTCGTTAAAAAAACTTTCCCCCAATCCTTTATCCACATCATAAGTCTTGGCGAAGTCTAAGCGATTTTGTTTCCGTTGTGTCTTCTAATGTTTTGCCATAAAAAGCTTGGCGGAATTTATATCGTTTTTCCAAAGCTTTCATTATTTCGCAAAGCTCACCACACAACTTTGGCACTCCCTAACATTTTTTCGAGAATTGCACTAAGATAGTCTCCATTTTCAGCATGAATCCTGATTTTCACCATTTCGGCAATAGTCATCTTCTTTGTTTTGCCCATTTTTGGAATAAAATATCACAACATAGTTTTAATTACTTCCCTAGTTAACAATCTGTTTCAAAATTTATTATAAAATGCCGGTACACTTCCAAACTTTTTGAGTTTGCTTTTTTTTGAATTGAAATCAAAAAATTCATTAACCCTAGGAGGCTCAACCAGGTCTGTGCGGACCTTTTGCATATAAATGTGCGTTTGTTTTGCGTATTAGAGACGAATCCGTCCATGACTTCCTAGAAGCGGCTATGAAGAACCTAATGAGCACACAATCAGTCCGTTTACGTGCTTGTGTTTGGTTTTATTCGTGTTTACAAACGAAATGGGTCATACTGCACAAGCGGGTCTGTGCAGAACTTTGTACATAAGTGTCTATATAATTTTTTTGTTGTGCGTGTTAGTGTCGAATCCGACTGTCTATACAAATCCCATATACGTAGGTCTGCGCAGACCTAGTTGTACCAGTCAGCGCCAAAAAATCCCTGAAGGGGGTTAAGAGCTCTACGCTCCACATAATTGCAAAAACAAATTTATGTTTGCAAGTATTCAAGTGACCGGGTATGTATTTTGAAAGGTTCTATTAGATGTGAGGGTTGGTTGCCAACGGGTGCAACTGACATTTTTGGTAAAACCAAGCTAAGTGCCGAAATGAGTAACTTATGAATGACAAATTACTGTGGGACAGCGATGCATGTCTGGCTGGTTCCGTGTTCCGGTAAGTGAGAAAATTTTCTTTTTTGAAATTTAAAGGGAAATTACTATAAAACTTTA
This sequence comes from Meiosimyza decipiens, assembly GCA_963680825.1. NCBI lineage: Eukaryota > Metazoa > Arthropoda > Insecta > Diptera > Lauxaniidae > Meiosimyza > Meiosimyza decipiens. Next base: position 45,656,548 of record OY804260.1, read on the forward strand.
GCTGTATGACAACCCTACTTAGGCAGGAACGTATTAATGTCGACATAATATGGTCTTCACGTATAAACTACGTTCATATTTAAACTCTTTTCATATCTATGCATATCTCCCTTATTTTGCATAAAAATTTAAATAACTAATTCTAAGAATTAAATATAGAATCAATATTAGCGAATTATTAAAAAAATATTTTTGTACCTAGCTTGGCTTTTGAAATACTCGTCATTAAAATTCAATACTTTGAAGCACCCACCAAAACGTAACACTTTCGAAAACACTAGAGTTAAGGTGTATGTAGTTCTAATACATACATATACTTAGGTGTGTATATGTGAAAACATAACTAAGCTAATAAAAAAATAAAACTTATTATTTTTTCATTAATCTACATATTTATTCCTCGAAGGTAAGGCTTAGTTGACGCGATCTACAACAGCTACAGCAACAAATGCTATATCAAATTGAAGTGCTTATCGAGCAGAGTTGCGGAAAATTATTGGATCCAGAATCCGTTGGCCAGAAGCTAAGATAAAAGCGTGGAAAGATTTCCTTTTTTTTCAACTCTTTCAAGCATTGCACTGATTAACTGCAACAGCCTTGCCACAGCGAGGACAAAAAAATTCACACACCTACTACTCTCTCTCTCTCTCTAATTGTTATTGTTTTCCAATTAAGCGTTGTTGTTAGTAATATATGAAATGCAATAGCAATAAATAAGTGTATGGGTGCGTAATGTAAGTGAATCTTGATATTTGATGAGAAAGAACAAAGGAAAAACAACAACACATGCTATTGTTGTATGGAAACTTTTATTTTGGATTAATTTTTTTGGAAGATGTGATGCATTTTTTTTTAAAAATGTAATGAATATTATTGGAAAGTTTCGGGTTTTTTATTATTAAAACTAAGGGGGCGTTCAAGTATTACGTAACGCAAATTGGGGGTCTTGCAAAACGTTACGATTCGAACGACGAGTTACGTAACATTGATTTTGAAGTGAAACTTCTTAGTGAGTGATTCTAAATTAGGTGTGTATAATGAAATGCATTCTTTATATGTTTATTGAATAAGAACAATGAAAATCTTTTATTAAAATGATAAAAGTTTACGGGATCTAGATTAGCTACAGCAATAAATTATACCATAAAATGACCAGCTTCGACATCGGCTAACCAAAAGCTGAGATATAAAAGTGAGGAAAGATTTCCTATTTTTATCAATTTTCTCCAGCAATGCACTGGTTAACTACCAAAGCCTTGCCATAGCGAAGGGAAAAACACTCGTTGTTAGGTATATATGGCGACTTGGGTGATAATTATCGTCTAGGGGTGTGGGGGGGTACAGTAAAAGGTTACATGGAGGAGGAGGGTCAAAATCTTCAAAAACTGCGTTACGTAAGACTTGAACGACCCCTTAATCATTGAAACCGAGCATACATGGGTGATTGTAAAATACTCTCTCGGGTATTACTTTAAAACTTAAACTAAATTTGACTTACCCTTGAAACCAATCTTCTCATATCTACTCTTGAACTTTCCACCCAATTTTTAAAAAATTCGAAGTGCATGTTTTAATAGCCCTCGGGTGGATGTTTATGGGTAAAATGCCTTTGGCGTGGGGCGTGGCATGTCCCAAGTGACATAATTCAAGGAAAATTCCAAATAAAATTTCCAGAAGGAATACCTTATACAAATATGTTTAGGACTCTTAAAGGCTTAGTATAAAACTATAAATTTATAAAACAACAACAAGATTAAATTGTCCCATGGATTTATCTAAAAATTGATGTTTCCTATATAATGGCTCACAAAAATTGAAGACCGTGTTTGAAGGGGGCAGTTGTGTGAAATATTTATCTTAATTCGGTAAAAAACAGCCTTGCTCAAGGCAAAAATTATTTATTTTTGTTAAACGCATATTCTGACGATTTAGAACCGAGAAAAATAAAGGGACAAATTAGTCAGCCTCTGTCGTGATGTATTACGGGCCTAGAATCATAGAGTACGTCATCTTTTTTTCGAAATTGAATTAAACTAACGTGACTAGATATCTGTCAATAAAACGCGTAGCAGGAAAAAGTTGATGAAACATTTTTAAGGATTAGTTTTTTTTGCAAAAAAATTTCATATTTACTAAAAAAATAAAAAAAAATTCCTTACTTTTTTAAAATTACATACAGTGGCGAGCATAAATGGATGAATGTTTGTCACATCAGTACTTACCACGACATAACATCTTTAATGTTTGACCTAACGTAACCAATTTTTTTGCATTTGTTCTCATTTTATTCCTTTAATGTATAGAAGTAAGTAGAAAGTATGTCTATCAAAAGCGCATTAAAAGCGTGAGAAAAAACAAAGGGCTCTGGACAAAACATTAAAAATTTGCATTTAAATATATTTTTATCACAACGTTTTTTATTGCTGAAGTCCTTTAAGTTTTTTTTTATTTAACTTATTTTATACGAAATCTTTTTTTATAATAAATGAATACTAACCAACCAAATTTTTTTAGACTAGCTCTACTATTAACGATGTTATGACACGGTAAGTATGGAAGTGACAAACATTCATCCATTTGTGCTGGCCACTGTATGTATTTTTTCCAAGTTACTTATATATAATAAAAAAAAGCAAAATTAAATTTCTAATTTCCATTAAAAATCCGATGTATTAATTAATATTTTTGTGTTTCTAGAAAATCGCCACCGGGACCGGGAAGGCCAGTAAGGTTTCGCCAAAAGCCAATTCTAAAATTCAGATCTGGTTAGTGTGTACAGAACACACACCGATTTTCGGGGGTCATCACTAGTTTTTTTTATTTCCCTTGTGTTTTTACTGCAATGGAATGCATTGAAATAAAATCAGGGGATGATATGAATCGTAACCGCAACAATGAGTTTTCAAATCTAACAAGTTTTTTCAGAGTCAGCTTACGCCATAACACGAAATGTTTTGGATGCACAATAACGGGATCCAATTTTGGTTTCAGGATCAAAAAAGTGTTTAAAGATGATTACAAGTCACAATTTAGCCATCAATTGAATCGATTCATCTGGTCTGCGCATTTTAAATTGTAGCAAAAATTTGGTGCTCAGGACTTGATCTACCATCAAAGGCACAACTTTCATTGAAGAATTATAAAACACAAAATTTGCGTGGATTTTTTTATCTTTTCCCTATAGTTTTTGAGATATTTCGTTTTAACGAAGTAAAAAAACAAAGTGTGCAGGTCTTGAAGGATTAACCGACATGTAGTTCTGGCTTCGCACGGGTGGTGATAGTTGAGTTTCATATGGGTGATATTACATAAGCTTTTTGATTTATGATTTCTGTATCCATACTAAGTCTGGAGATTTTGTCTAGCCAGTTTTGTTATCATAGCTTTACAAAGTATTGGTTTATATGAAAGGTGAAGTCGGTAGAAGCCTGTGACTCGAAGATTGGTGATATTTATTTGGATATTTTTATGATCATTCTATCTAATAGTTTCTAGTGTCATAAAATGTGCTTGAATAGTTTTCTGCGCAAAAGACTTAACCGTTTTTACTTGTATGGGCTTTGACACGCCCACTCCTCAAACTCTTATGCGTCACAAAATTTTACCGTTCAAAAAAAGTTTGGTAAAATTTTTTTAAAAACTTTTGTTAACATAGCGTTTTAAAGCTTTTGTTTGAATTGGAGGTGGTAAACTCATTCAGCCAATGAGTCCCAAATCTCCTCATACTAAGTTTGGTTGTATTAGCTTCCATAACTCGCTTATCAGAACGATTTAAATTGCTTGCTTAAAGGAGAGGTGCTAGGCCTCTTTAATTTATTGAAATAAAAGGTACTCTACAACACTGCATAAGAGCTTGATAAGCTTTCTAATGGTAAAAAATTTTTTAAATCGGCAAAGTATTTTCTGAACGCATCCTAAAGAAACCTCATTCTATAGGGTGGTCCGAATCACATCCGAAAAAATTAGAAGAAAAGTATATGGAAAGTGTACGACCCAAGGAAAACTTTGTGTAAGAAAGCTACATTTTGTACTTTTGAATTGCAAAAAGTAAAAAAAAATTTTTTAAATGACCTTAACAAGCTATAAATCTGAACTGAAAACTTGTAATAATGGTACTAGTTAAAGATATGTGGGTTAGTAACCTAATAAAAATTTCTCATTTTATTGCTCTAGCTCCATTAATTAGAAAGTAATAAGATAATTTTTGTTTGTTAGACGACCTTGTAACCTATAGGATGTTTAAGATAGACCATCCTTCCCGTACAATTTTTTACTCGCAATGAACCAGAGAATCTAAGTATTTCAGATAAAACATGGGATTCGGTCCACTCTGTACGATAGCACAGATATTAGTATGGACTTATGTGTTCTTTTGGGCTTAAATTGGACTTAATTTTTCAGTGACCATCTGCCCCATAGCGCATTATCGAAATAGGAAACCCACTCGTAAATAAACAGATATCTGCCAACAAAATAAAAACATCTTCAAAGGGCTCCAGACAAGTTTAACCACGTAAAAAACTTTACCCGTTTTGTTTTCGAATTCAAATAAAATTGCTAAATTAGTTTGAAGAATCTAGGACATGGAGTTGTACTTTTGTTTGAGTACCGCAAACATACAGAAGCCAATTACCCTTTACCCTGCATATGTAACATTTTTCATAACAGTTACATTGATAAACTTAATATATGTAAGATTCTAGAAATATTTAGGTACATACATATGTACAACGAACATACTCGTAAATGTTCTAAGTAATAAACAAAAAATTATTGTAACCGAATTTTTGGACTTATAACTCTCTGTTTTTAATATATGAAATGATTTTTCGAGGAACCGTACCCAGAATGATGCATTTTTTCCGGAATAAGGCTATGTGTGTTCTTAAGTTGCTTAATAAAGACTTGAAAACATTTACCACAGAATATTCTTATGGCAGTACAATTAAATTAGAGAGGAACGCGTAAACTTAAGCATTTTGGGTCGTTAAAAGCAGTAGGTCTCTATATCTTTTTCAGTTCGTTGAAGAATTCGTTGAGTTGAAAGTAAAGTCGCGTCAAATTTAATGGAAATATCAACTTACAAGTACAAGAAGAATTTATAATACAACGGAGCACTTAATATTATTCGAGAACTGGTGACTGTATGAATTCGATTCCTTTATACATATGATATGTTAATGCGTAACGGCTAAGTTGATAGATCGTTAAAAAATCGCTTTATAATATTTGTTTTAATTGAAAAATATTTACTAACTTATCTCTGGTTGAGCATTGAGTGAAGTAAATATTTTTAGTGTTAGTCCATTAGCTTGTGAAAGTGTAAGTCACACAATTAATAAATAATTTATCAAAGCTTATTTGGGAAGTTCGTAAATGGTGTCAAAATATTTCAAACTACAATTGGAACATCGGACATATATTATGTGTCAAAATGTACTGAGGTTTTGATAATGCGGTGCGTATTGACCTGAAGAAGTTTTTGTAATTAAAGCGTTATAAACTACAAGCTAAGTAAATTAACCTCAATACAGCTTTCTTAGATATTAATTCCAAGTGCCCCATCGCGTAACGCCTCAGAATAACTCAAGTTTGAAGAAAACTATTGAGCGGTTTATTAAAAGTTGAAAAATAAATAAAAACTAAAACAAAAAAATTGTAGTTTGTCGCATGGATTTGATGTTTATTAATCTTTGAACTGTCAATAAAGTCATTTAAAAGTGAAGTTTGAGGGCGCAGAAATCATCGAAGGGGGGGTTTTAACACGGGCAATTCATGTCAGGAAATGAAGTTCGTAAAACAAATATTTTTGACTACAAAGTTCACAAAAAAAAACCAAAAAATTTATTGGCTGTTTATGATTAATTTTGTAGTAAAATAATTAGTTGAGTCCTTAGTTAAATAATTTCAGAGAGTAAGAGCGGAATTGTTCAAAAATGAGATTTAACTAACAGAAGTAAACAGACAGGAATTAGTTAAAAATTTATTTGTAATTTGAATTCACAAAAATTAAATTTTTCGTTTTTTGTAATTTTCCTCGAATGTTAATTTTTCACTTCTCTTTTCATTTTTTCAGCAGCTGAAAGCGGCATTCTGTCCCACACCAAAAAAAAATTTAAGCCTTAAGAAGATAGAAAACGTTATGAGAAACTCTTGTTAAATGATGATGATGCGAGTAGCCGGTAACTCACGTTACAAAAACTGTTCAGAGTTAATTTAAACTTGTAAAATCAAATGCAGATGTCTGTGAAGTTGGCCCACCATTTTTTGATTTTTCAAAAAATTAAACTTGTGCTGCGATGTGCCCGACTTGTGCTATGATGTGCCGTATTTAAAAAAAAATATCATTTCGAGGATTCGATTTTTATAAGCAATGTAATTTTTTAGTGTGAAATTGGCCCACCATTTTTGATATTTATAAAAAAGTAGCCTTGTGCTGTAATGTGCTCAGGACGTGCTGCCGTGTGCCGTAAAGGATATAAAATGGATCCTGCAATTTCGACCTTTATGAGCAAAAATATTTTTTGCGTGTGAAGTTAGCCCACCATTTTTCTATGCGCATGAAGGCAATTTATACGACCCTAGGCTAGCTTTCATTGTTCATTCATATTTTGTCTGCTGAAAAGAAAACATTATATATACTAAAAATTCCCTTTAGTTTACTTAAGCTCCCAATTTTTTCTTATGTGCTTTTTAGTTCTAAGAATAAGTACTCAATCCAAAAACGTTGGTCGGATCAAGTTTCGAAGATGAAGAAATCGAAATTTGCGGATATAGCTTATAAAAATAGTTTTGAAGTCCTAGATTTAGGTCCAAATTATGGGTATCGTATGAAAGATAATTTATTAAGTTACAATATTGGTTTAAAAATCTTTCAAATTAAATTTTTAGTTTTAAATTTTTGAATATTTTTCTCAAATAATTTTTGAAAAAACCGTTATTTTTTTATGTAGCAAAATTTTAACCATTTTTTTTTTGCTATACGGCACAATATAGCACAAGTGGAGCACAATACAGCACAACACTTTTTTTTTTGAATATCCAAAAATGGTGGGCCAACTTCACATACATTTTTGTATGATTTATAAATTTTTGCAAGTTTCATATAACAAAAGTTGAATTATTTTTTTTTGCAATACGGCACAACATAGCAAAAGTTTAGCACAATACAGCACAACCATTTTTTTTTTGGAAATCAAAAAATGCTGGGTCAACTTCCCACATTTTTTTAAATAATTTTTTTATTAAATACTTGCAACTATTTTTTTTGCGATACGGCACATCATGACACAAGTTGAGCACATTACAGCACAACATCAATTCTTTGAAAAATAGAAAAATGATGGGCTAACTTCACACGCAAAAAATGTTTTTGCTCATAAAGGTCGAAATTGCAGGATTCATTTTATATCCTTTACGGCACACGGCAGCACATCCTGAGCACATTACAGCACAAGGCTACTTTTTTATAAATATCAAAAATGGTGGGCCAATTTCACACTAAAAAATTACTTTCCTTATAAAAATCGAATCCTAGAAATGATATTTTTTTTTAAATACGGCACATCATAGCACAAGTCAGGCACATCGCAGCACAAGTTTAATTTTTTGAAAAATCAAAAAATGGTGAGCCAACTTCACAGACATCAAATGCAGGAAGGTTTTGCCTATTGGTTACAAATTGAAGCACTGGAAGGGAATCTAAGTATGTATTTGTTTGATTTGGACCACAAACAGCTACTATACCAGAAAAAAATGTACTCATTGTTAACTCGCGTTTCAAGAACTAAGGGTATCTTCTTTCTTAATTTTTAAGCGCTCAACTATCTCAAAACGAGTATGGTAATGCATTGTTGATTACTTTTATGTAATATTAGGCACATAAAATTTACTTGCCAACTTATAACAAGAAACACGCAACAACTAAAACAGACGAATTCTAAAGCCGAATCTGGAATTTGACCCTTGGTAGCAATGCTACTATTAATTTGGATAGGGTTTAAGATTGAAAAGCGATGGTTAGATAGTCTTATACCGTAGCTGTTAGCTTATTAATGTACTAAGAAAGCGTAATTCATTCATTCTATTCAATATTTATAAGAAATAAGAAAACAATTTGGAAATTTTTTGGAACTATTCAGAAAATACTACGCACGCCGACGTATTTCGCATTCACGCAACTAGAAAACTACTCCGGAGTCTTACGCCGGCGTTCAAATTCGGTGTGTGTGAATGGCGTATATAAGAACTAGCACTGCTAATAAAAATGGTGTTGTTGTCCAAAATTTCACAAAAATTTCTTGGTAATTTGTTGTTTTCTTATAAAAGAGGGTCAATTAACAGAAATTAGGAACAAGTGACATATCAAATGAATGAAAATGAATTACGCTTTTTTAATAAAGTATTGAAAGCTTTTTTTCGAGAAAGTACATTTTTTAAAAAAAATCCGTCAATATGATTTAATGTTTGTGAAAGTCGCTATAGTGGTTCCCAACTTATACTTCTTCTTCGAATAGCTATATCCGCATTTTTCGATGGCTATATCTCCGAAACTAGATCCAACCGACACTTTCTGAAAGCATGTCATTTCTTCGAATTCAAAATCACTTAAGAAAAGGAAAATAAAATCGATTGCTACTAAATTTGACTTAAGCCGATGAGTTTTGTTTCATTCAGCAAAGTTAGTACTGTGCGTAATAAAAATGGGAGGCTACCAGCGCGTATGCTTGCAATACCGAGATATGACTCCTTAACGAGGCCGAGAAAAGGTTTTCGTTTAAAAACAACGGATAACAAACTACACATCGTTACCTAACATCCAAAAAGGTGTCACCACAAACAATTCAAAATCGATTTTTTGATTGATTATGACTGTTTGACTAAGCTACATGTCCTTACAAAATTGTTAAATCATATGTACAATAATAGGGATTTTACTAACGAAATCAAAAAGGCCGTAACAACAATTTATTTTTATAATAACAATATATTTTTCCAGTATACGTTTTTTGCTACTCCTGTATAAAACTAAAAAGTGTGGTTGCGGCTTTTCGGATGTTAGGTGACGATATGTACCTATTTGGCTGCTTGTGCCTGTTCTTATATCCTGCACTCAGGGTATATTCACTTTGTCATTGGGGGAGTGGCAGTTATAGAAAAATGTATATATTTTTGATCAGCGTCACCACCTGAATCGGTTTAGCCATTTCCGTCTGTCCGTGGCAATCACGATTACGGGAAAACCAAGCAAGATAATGGAATGAAACTCGGTGCAAAGTCTACACTTTCAAACAAGCATCTCGGTATTGAAAATTAGTGGAGTTGGTTCACGTATGTATCTCCCATATACATAAGTAAAACATTTAAAACGCTAAATTGAGAGAGTCATTTGATGTAGTCTAACCAAATTTCTTAAAAATACTGGGGAATACTAAGTCAATCTATGGACAATAATTTGGTGCACTTCGAGGAAAAGACACTTCCTATGTACTCGTATGCGGGAACTTTAAAAAGCTATTCAGAGATAATTACTTCAGGAAATGAAATCAAATTTTACACAAGTCGAAGAAGTTGTTTGGTCAGTTAACAGACAAAAACTTGGCGAATTTCGGCAAGAGAACGTGACACCTCTTGTAGAACCAAAAACATCAAAATGCTATACCGAATGTATTCCTTAAGGTAATGAAATCGAATTTCACACAAATATTAGGAATGATTCGTAAAAGCTTTGAAAAGTAAATTTCTAAAAGTGGGCGTGGCACCCTGCAGAGAACTATTTAATGTAATGAAATCAAATTTCACACAAATAAAATTATGGATCGGTATATCACCAGTCAAATAGTTGGTGCATTTTAAGAAGAGGACGCAATATCCCTATTTTTAAGTATGCGTTCGTGGTTTGTGCTGAAGAATCAGCACAAAACAGTCAGTGCCGCCCTTAAAAAAAATGTGATATTGAGTCAAAAATCAGGTGGCAACACATATTGAGCAATCCTTAAAATTTTTTTGAACTTTTTAAGTTTAAACAATTCAGTTCACTTACAAAAATATTGTTAAAACCGAATTAAGCTAACAATAGGGTAGTAACTCCTGGAGGACTTTTTCCATTCAACGCAATAAAAATTTTTCACTGTCTCAAATTCAAAAAGAAAAATATTTTTTCGGCATTATTTTCCAATAAAATTTGGAAAAAGTAACTCAAAACATTAGCATGCTCAAAAATACACGAACAATAGCAAAAGTGGGTTGAATTTTGTTGTTTGAACAAAATCGAGTAGAATATTTCTTTCGCGAATGCTCTCAGTTATTTTCTACTCCTTTTTGTTGTGAGCTATGCATATTAGGTTAGGTTAGGTTAGGTAGGAGTGGCAGTCAGTTATGAAAAACCGACTCACTTAGACCAAATGTGATCCATTGTGATACCACATTGTGATACCTCTCGTCGAACCAACCAGATTTCATAATGAAACTAAATAGCTGACCTATACTGACATGTCTAAGATCATCCAGATCATCAAATAAAAACGACCCAAGTGCTATACATATTCGTTTTGTGTGCTTCATATTTGGATTGGATCGCACTGTTGCACGAGCACTTACGCAGTATTTTCTAAGAGTGTCATAATTAAAAACATTAAACCAAAATGATTTGACCTTTGACCTTAAATATCATGACGATAAGAGATGTTATTCTCTATAGCCAACGTATGATAGATAAGAACTTTAAATCTGATTTCTCTGAAATCTTTTATTTGGATCGTGTCATGTGTCAAATAAATATGCAATATAAATAAACAGTCCCAGGAACATACATATATACACAAAAAAAAATAGAAATTAGTGCTCAATTGTCGATTACATTTAATTCGGTAAAATCTGCCGATATTCAAAATAGAAAATAAATGCTTAGAAAGGTTTTTAGTGTAGAACTATATGAATGCCGCCTACAATAAGTTTTGGAAAAAGCTGTTGATAAATATGCAAGAAAGTTTTTCCAAATTTCGTTTTCATTTTGATATCAACCAGTGAAATGATTTGAAAGAATTCCTCTTAAACTTTTTTTAAATATCATAAACTTTTTATGCCAGTGTTAGTAGGTTTTACTATATATGTGATCTTGGCACTCTATATTTGCGGCTCGTCTTCATTGGAGGAAACTGCGATCTTAGCGTACATGAACATTTTTTGCGCGACAAGCTCTCTAGTTTACTTTTAAATATTCGGGCGATTTCTCTGATGAAAAACAACCATAGAAACCCCAATGACCATAACAAACTGAAGGCAATTTTTATAAAGTAATGCTGAGCAGACATCTTTTTCGAAGACCTTGTTTTAATTTTTTGGTAATTTTAATAGATCTATTAGCTTTTGAACCTATCTATCCATATATATGTACAATATATGAATGTAAACGTTCATTTCGATATTCCACACACATTTAAGTATATGAGTAAATATAAGGATCATTGAATTCAGGTCGGATGTACGAAATTAAAGAAAAGCTTTGATAAATTAATTGTACTTAAACGTTCACGTGCTGACAGTCTGTTAAGTGTGCAGCATATGTCGGTGTCTGAAAGGATTACTGGCTAACTACGTGTAAAATATAAGCATCGTAATTTTTAGCGTCTTTACAGATATCACTATTTTTAAGTACTATAGACTTGTAGAAGACCTTGGACATGTCCAAAGATCTCTATTCGGCTGGAACTGCTTTTTGTTCATAGTCTGGCTTATTTTCGTCCGATTCCAGACTTAAACAGTTGGCGAAATAATGCTCCATTGATGAATAAACATGTTCTAGAACACCTGACAAATCATGATCCTCATCAGCGTATGTCTGAAAAGAACATAATGTTGAATCTATGGATCTATAAGACTAAATATATGAATTTGATAATATACCTGATATCTATAGAGAACATTTGCATCTGTCAGAGATTTGGCCATCTGTACACCGTGTACGTATGGAGCTGTGGAATCGGCTAAGCCATGAATAAGGAAGAATGAATGTGATTTTATTAGTCGAGCGCGTTGCGTTGCATCGGCTTCGACATAGCCCTTATAATTCTCAGCTGGGAGCCCCATAATACGTTCAGTAAATGCAGAATCTGTTGGGTTGACGATTTTCATAGAATTAAAAAGTTGTGAATCATAAGTTTCTGTACATATTTTGAAATAGTATGTTTTAGACGATTGTATGGTATGAGATTATTTTGATTTAATCTAAAGTACAAAAATTGGACTTACACTACTTTCAAAGTATGTACTACGTGTTTCTTTTTTAAACTTACTGTAAAACAACCAGTCAGCAATAGGCGAAATTGCAATTCCACATTTAAATACGTTTTGCTGTGTTCCAAGTACCATAGATGTAACGTAACCGCCATAGCCCCATCCCCATATGCCAACTCTTGTTTCGTCAAGGAAGCTTATTGTTTCCAGCAAGTATCTTTAAAAGAGAAATTAATATGGCTTATCGCTTATGTTTGACAATATTAAGAAAATTAATATAGTAGATGATGGATATATATATATACATATATATTCCTTCGCCCTATGCTCCGATTAGGAACGACTGTAGTTTATTAACATCACTAATATGTAAATAATCGTCAAGGAATAAAAAAAAAAATTATAAGAGAGATGTTTTCTAATATGCATCAGTAGCAAGCACAGATATAACAAAATTTTTTATTAAGAGTGCATATTTGAAACAAAATTGGTCAATATTGGTAGATACAGTATTTTGTATCGCATATTTGTGAGTACATATGTACATATTTAAAAATAAAAATTAATATGTATGTAACAAAACAAAAAAGTGATTGTACTTCATTTAAAATCACAACACATAAGTTCATTTAAAATTATGTATAAGAAACAAAATATGTTCATAAAAAAATAAAATTGAAAAAAATCATCTAACTTCTTCTCCACGAGGTTCTTTTCGCGTTTTTCAAAAAAAAAATATCTTCTAATCTACAAATATATTCGTTTCAAATATTCCTTGAGAATAAAAAATGCATCAGCGATTTCCTCCCTTGTTGGCTTCGAATATATTTCTTGTTAAGCTTCAACCTCTTCAGTCTCTCCCCGTAGGATTTCATAAATAAGTTCCTCTTCATTGATTTCATCGAAGCAGTCATTAATTTCTTCGTCGTTTAACTCTTTACAAAAGAATTCATCATCACTTTCGTTCAATTCATCTTGACATACCTCTTCCTTCCAGACTCCCGCTTTTCTGCAGTAGTTTTTTATTGTTTGTGTGGTCACTTACCACTAAGACTGTTTCACAATATATAATGCATCTAAAATACTGAATTTTTTTAAAAAATGTTCATGTAACCACTTTCAGTTGACAAGATTTGCTTGCGTGTTGGAAAGAAAATAGTTCTGACTATCGAACTTAAATAGTTCAAACAAATACATATTGAATGAGACTTGTGTTGCAAGGTGGCAAGAACATTCGCTATTCAATGACGTATCAGTGTTCCCAGATGTGTTTACAATTTTTTAACCATCTCCAAAAAAATTATATTTTTCCCTAAATTGACAAAAAACTAATTTCGGAGACCACTTTCTCATACACGTTTAATTTTCTATGTAATGAATATAATTTTTCGTCAAAATATGTTTCTTATCGCAGTGTTTTTCTTGTAAGAGACTTTCTTATACCCGTCGTCTACTGTATACAGAAAAAAACGAAATTCGTACCTACATATGTAGGTGACAAGGAAACAAGTTCTTTTGACTTTCTATTTGTAAACACGAACAAACAACTTTTCCAATAATCAAGTAGATAACACATTTTTTGAAATAAGCATTGTATGGGCGAAAAATTCCTATCAGAACCTTATGAAATACTAATGCTTTTGTAAATTCGAGCACTTACATATATAATAGTGTCATAAGTACTACCAGTTCTTATATTATCATTAAAACCAGTATATCGTGACAGATTTTTAATAATACTTTAGGAGAAGTATATGAAGAAATATCAGCAATGAACTCACCATTGCTAATCAATTTAATTGATTAAAATAAGTGTTATTGAAGGAATCAGAGGTAAACATTTGTGTTAGGAGTTTTCATACAAATCAGTTAACCAAGGAATGTATGTCTGTATTTTCAATACTATGTTAATATTCTGGAACTTACATATGATGTCACCACAACAGAAACGCAACTTTTATCAGCGTCCAGATTTTGACACTAATGGCTGAGACAGATTAAGCTTAGTTAAAAAATTATGAAAATGCTACGTTGCTAGCCCTTAAGTTGTATTAACATAAATTTATTTTAAAATCTACATACATTAATATAATCGTTATGTAGAAAAAAGTTTTTATCGTTATACGTATTTACCTTAAGACCAATATTTGATCTTGAACTTCTACACCACCCAGATGACGGTATAAAGATTTTTTGCTTTGCCCTTTAGCTCCTCTTACATCTAAGCGTATATATATAACATCATTTCGGGAAGACATATAAGTCCCCCAATCTATTCGAAATTTTTCTGAAACTGATTCCGATCCCGGACGTCCGTTACTGTGGAAAAAGTTTTTCTTGTGATAATATAAAAATTTTATTTAACTTATAGTCTTACACTTCAACAATCACTGGGAAGGCAGCATCTCTTAGTTCTTCCCTCCAGCTAGGTGGCAAAAGTAACTGCACTTGAGCCCGACTTCCATGCGGTAATGGTATTTCAAAAGATCTCTGCATTGGAAGTGCTAACTTTTTTAAGCGATCCGTAAAATATGGGCGAGTATCATACAGGATTTTCTCTAGACTATGTGTTTTAGATGAGTGCACACCTGATACAGGGAGTCCAGGACCTTGGCATTCTAAGATGTAAAATTCAATACCAAATTGAGTAGCTATCGAAGACGGTGGAGTCATAAAACCATCGAAATGAGAACAGTTAATATAATAGTAACGGCTGCTCCAGAGAGCTTCACCTAAGTCACATGTTATGCATTGTGGTTCCGTTCTATGAAACATTTCAAGCAGATTGAAGTAAATTTAGTGTTTTGTGTTTGTTGTACTATTATTAAAGCATATTTACTTACTTCCTCACATCATCATTTACAGGGTCCTTGACCACATACAAGTGCCGTTGGCCAGGCTTCTTGTCTTGGGTGCCCAAGTAATATACATAATGGTTAGCTGTGTCCCAGCAAAGAATTTTTAAGACCTGAAATTAAGATTTTATTAAAATAGGGCTAGCAAATAAAATTGTCATGACTCTGGAAAAAATATCACTTTCAGATGACATTCATCTTCACCTACTCCTATATGTGATGGTCATGAATGATGCTATATGTACAATGGTATACTGACTATTAGGCTTCTGTTATTAGCTTTTTTTTATTGGATTTTTAGAATTTAAAACTCAAGTGGAAAACTTAATTTTTTGCCTGAGGATATGTTCCTTACTACAAGTAGTATGTCTTGCAAAAGGCTGTTTAACATAAAACTGCGCAATAGTTACTCTGCATTTACGTACTCATAGATCCAATTTTTTAATGTTTCTAAACGTATGCATAAAGATGCATTAAAGTTTTAACAATATTCGTGAGGTTATCATATTTTAGAAGATTATCGACATTAATGTCAAAACACGTTCAGTAGTTTATGGATAGATTTTCGAAAGCAAAAAACTCACCTATGATTTTAATTATACACATAAATAAAGATAAAACAATATATTTTCCACCATGGGCATCATAGCTCAATTTACTTTTTTTATTCAAAATTTTACGCCCCCTCATAAGTTGCCGCCTGGGGTTTGAGCCTTCTCAGCCTATATGTAAATGCGCCACTTTTTGGAATGGTAGATGCATACCATGTACCAAAAATAGGACGCGTAGAATGACAACATATTATATTTATAAATTCTCTAGAGCAGGGGTGGCGAAACGCTCGACCGCGTATCAATTCCTAGTCGCCCGCCTGTCTGATGTGTGGAAGCGACAATTAATTTGTTTGTTTTCGTAAAATAACATTTTTTCGTGTTTAATTTAGAAAAGTGTATCCATTTTCTTCGCTTTCATGTAAATTTTTCACATTTAATATAAGAGATTGCTTGAAATGTAAATTCGAAAGCACCATTGCTCACTACAAAATATTGACAAAGCATAGGATTTTTGAACGCTGCAACTAAACAATCAGTACGCAGAAAATGGCAACCAGCGCATCGCTAACGCAGTTGATGCCAAATGAAAATTTCTTCGGGTTTTCAATATTTATGCTCTTCTACCAAAAATCAAACAAATTTTGTGAACATAAAAGAAAAAGGTTTTTATCTATTTCATAGACGTTTCAGCTATAATTGCTTTAATTTAATTTTATTATTGATGAATTCAATTTATTTTAGGTAATAATTTCTCCCACAATGAGCCATTCGACCACAAATTCCAAAGAGCAGAAAATATATTCCTATTATGATGAATGTGAAGCAGTGGTGTCAGTTGGATGGTTCTGGGGAGAGCATTGCTCTCCCAAAGATCTAATAACTTAGAAATGAGACGAGCAAAGGAAAAGTCGGAGACACAATTATCCAAGAAACTATCATTTCTGATGAGATCGAGTATGAAGCCTAAGACCGCTACCATAACTTCATTCAAGGCCGCATAAATTCCATTATAACATAAGAAGCCCTTTGAAGACGGCGAAATATGGAAAGAGAGTTTTATAAGGGCTGGAGAATTGCTGTTACGAAATTTTAAAAATGTATCTGAAATAATTTCTTCCATTAAAGAATTGTAATTGTGTGATTGCTGACATCTCTCCTATTTCTGAAGATAATTCCAGATATATTTAACTAAAACAAAAATATGGAAATGCAAATATGAAGAGTAAATACGTGACTTAACTTAATAAAAAGTGGAACTACTAACTCATCGTTTGTAGAACTTTTCGTCATGTGTATTAAGGTAATGAAATCACGATTCTCAGTTTGGGGGTATTTCTCGCAACTTTGAGAAAAAAAAAATTTTCGAAAGTCTTGCATACACGAGAAGTGTTAGGAAAATGCATGGAAAACCCTTATTTCTGGGGAAAATTCGGGGAGAAACACGAAAGTTTACAAGTCCAAACAATTATTACGACTGGAGCTATACTCGAGCTCCAGCCCTTCACCAAGGTTAATGTTTGTTGAGAAACTCATAGCTTTTAGATGAATTCGGGCAATTTCACTTTAAATTCAGAATACATGAGAAGAAATTAAAAGAAATAATTTAGCTATGAGCATATCTATGAACCGATATAGGTGAATTATAGCTTGTTGGAAAGGTATTTTAACAATAAATAACATTAACACATATTTGAAACAATTAAAGCATGCTTTGAAGCTTAAACTTTTATTTTAATCAAAATAATCATATTTTTGAACTAAAATTAACTGTTTTAACTTTGAGTGGGTTGAGGGCCGGGTTGCTGATATCGGATCAGCAACCCGGATTTATAAGTTCTGAGACAATCGATATAGTTTAAACAATTTTGGAGTCCAAGCTACCCTTACTATTAGAATTTTAAGCACCTCTAATGTGCACACACTAAATATATATGTACTACTATAGCTTTTAGGCAAGCGATTATAAATGGATAATCCTTAATAAGCACTTAACATAAAATTTTATATGCAATGGATGTGAAAATCTTACATTAAAAAAATATTTCATAATATTTAACAGGTCAAATATAACATAAAATTTATAAGATTGAAAGGTGATGTGCAAAACATAGGGTCCTCCCTCTGTCAGTGCTACCCTTAAAATTGATTTATGTATGATGTATTAAGACTGCCATGCTCACGTGATGACCAAAAACCAAAAAGATACTTTCTGGGTGATATCTTTCCTTAAAGCCTTAAGTTAAGGCTTAGTGGGCGTGATGAGGTTTCTTTGTATGCAAGCATCGAGCCTCATATATATTTGGTCCTAAGCCCCTCCCTCAATACTTCTTGACTTAAGCAGTTAGCTATAATATATATGTATGCATCTATATATAATAAATTGTATAAATTACCTCATAGCGGCCATGAGAAATTACAGAAATCCGTTGGTGTGTAATTGTTACATGTTTGATATGAGTAAAATGCTCGGTTCCGGACTCCTGAATGCTGGCCAATATTAAAAAACTGTTACCATCTGGAGCGAAAATCGGATGTGGCAAAATATCGAGCCACTCGTCTTCTGGCGCTCGCTCCGAATGTATCTAAATATAAAAAAGCTTAGCGTTAATATCATATTAACAATAACAGCATATAGCATCAATACCTCAGAACATGACCAATCTGATTCAGCTAAGCATGTTGCAATAATACTGTAATTTTGGGAACGCGTCATATACACAGCTGAGATTTGATGATTATTCTCCGATATCCAACTAGTTGACGTTAAGTAGTATTCTCTACAATTAAGAAGTAAAATATCAATAATTTAAACTTTTAATTCACGGACACACTAATATTTGCTGACATCTCATTTTCTGGCTCAAGCACTTTGGGGCCACATACTCAGTTCGTCAACAAAGTTGATTAAATCAAAGTCATCGTTACAAACTTTTCAATTTAAATAATAAATAAATTCTGCCCAAACTAAACTTTTAATAGGAAAATTAAAAAAATGAACCTAAGGGCTGAAATGAACATTCAGGTGCTTGGTGCTTGAATCAATATGAAAGATACAATAATATTAATAACTTACTGTAAAATTTTAGTTTGATATCTATTTATTACTACTCGTACCTAGTCCGGCAGACGTTGCTCTGCCCTTGTCGGTAGGTGGAACAATGAGTTTGAGTTGGTTTGAGTTCCTGTGTAAGAAAGCCTGCACAGTTGGTGCGATTGCAGAGTGGGCAAGGGAACCGAAAAATTGTAGCGCCAATGATTAAGCGTGGAAAATGCAGGCTTTTCGAATGAAGTAAAATAAACTGCTTGATGTTGAAAACTGAGCATTGGTAAGAACATTTCAAACATTTCGTACATTGAATTTTAAAAATAAAATCCTGGACTTAAACATGAAACGATATAAAAAATATCAGCTTTTTCTTGCATTAGAAGCGTAGTACCGCCCATTTTTTCATCCTACTTATTATATATATCAAGTCTAATTCATATGCGTGGCACTGTACATTTTTTTAAAGTCTAAATATGTTAAGATCCTTACAGAACGCATAATAAGCATTGTACCAAATTTTATAAATCGGCGTTAATTAGGTGCTGAAAATTAAGAAAATTCGGTTATTTATCATATGGGAGATTCCTATCTTTTTTATTGAACTTTACTTTAGCCCGTTTAAAGTAAATAAAATTTCTTTAAATAAATTGTTTAAAAAAAAAATAAATTTAAGAACTTTTAAACAAAAATAACACAAAAATTTTTACCAAATTTTGAAATGTTATGAGGATTGAAAATACATTTTTTGAAGTTAACATATGTTCAAAATGCACCTTTAGATAAGAACTAAAAAATGCATAAGTAACTAATTGAAGTGCTATCTTCTGCCAGTCCGAAGCTCACATACCCTACACTGCATTGAAAGTATATTTTAAATAAATGTTAAAAGACCTTGAAGAGGTTCTTAGTCAAAAAAAAATTTGAAATGTAAAAAAATGTTGGAAGAGTTCAAAATCGCTGAGAAAGTCGAACAAATGTATATGGGATGTACTGGAATAAGTTAAAAGGTTGAAAAAGTCAAAAGAATATGGAAAATGTTGAAAAAAATCGAATAGAAATATGCCACGCCGATTTCTCCAGTTTGGATAGATATGCCACTTAAGGTATTTTACTTGTATGGGAGGTGCCACGTCTACTGGTGCTATTCTGCCCATTTTTGATTCAGACATACTTTATAGAAAGCAAAACCGCTTCATTAAATTTCATACCAATTGACGTATTAGTTCACTTAAAATAGCGCTTACAACTTTCGTTAATATGGAAAGTGTCACGCAATATCGTCGCAATCCATTTAATTTCAAAGTTTAAAGAAACCGACACCTCTACAATAACCATAACATGAAAAAAATCAAGCGCAAAATGCATTAATTGTGAGAGAATAACTCCAACAATTATAAAGGAACAAAAAATGGGCAACCATTTCCACTTGGAACATCGTTCGTATCGCCAGAAAAGCTTTCAACGGAGCACTCGTCAAGAAATGTGTTGTATTAAAAGAGCTAAAAAAGCAATAGCACGTAAAGGGGGAAAGAATGTAGAGTTTTTGGCGCGCTGTGTTTATGTTTTTTGCTATGATTCTTAACTGGCCAATGAAAGAAATAAAATATTGTGCGCTTGCAGACTCTTAAAAGTCGGCTAACAAAGCTTACTGAGGATATAACGTAGCGGTCATTGAAACTAGTATAAGCAGTTGGAGTTATTTTTAACAACTAATGCATCTTGCGCTTTAATTGATTTGTTGTTTTTTGCACTAAAAAGTACTAAACATTAAGTTCAGTAAAATCCATACCAAATTTTACTTTGTTTCAAAAACACAAATAAAGACACTTAGCGTTTTTTGTTCGGATGGAATTTTTGCTGGGATACCTTATAGCAAGTATGTCTGCATCATTAAATTTCATAACGATTGCTATGTTTGTTCTCTTATTATAACTCTTATAAATATTGTGGGTTGTGTCACGCCCATAAACGAGTTTTGCTAGTAAATTGATGGAAGCTTGTATTGGTGGCTTGCATTTGTATGATTTCTAAAATTATTATGAAATCTTAGATGCTAATTTTGAATTACAAACATAGAATCAAATTTTTCTTTGTTGAAAATTTTTACGCCTACCTTTTCACTTCCACCCACTTTTCGTACAATTTAAGATATCTAAAGTCTGCATCTGTTTATAAAGTTTCATCACAAAATCTTCCGTTATAAAAGTTAAAATTTAGCGCTGTGCCACGCCCCTTTACGAGACTTTGGAAACTTGAAATCTGGCCCAAACCTAATTTTGTTCACGTTTGCACAAAATCATCATCAAAATCGCTGCAACTTTTTTTTTAAATAGGTCTCAATATCGGACTGGATTGAAACGATTTTTGAGGTCAACTGCACAAAACCCTCCACTACTCTGGATCCACTAGGATGGAGCCACATCACAAACTCCAAAAGACACAAAGGTCTTGTTGCGAAATATTTCGCGTAGTAGCGACTTTATTCCACCATTGGCTAGTCGTAAATTTTCATGTTAAGCTTAATAAAATTTCTCATTTGTATGCTGAACGTTTTCTGATTGGGTAGGTGATTCGTCGAAAAGGAAAATACACCGAACAGCAGCAGACTACAATAATCCTAATGTATTAAGCCATTGACCTATATTTTTCTTCGTATTTTCATTCAATTGATATTTATAATTTGCAATATTAACGTTATAAGGAGACGTAACGACGCCAAACATATATTATTTCTTAATAAACAAAAATAGCGAAATTCGATAGTCAAAAATTAAAATCGAATTTCGATGTATCAAAATAAAAAATATCGACGATAGCTATCGAAAAAAAAGTCGCGAATATCGATAATCGATATATTTTGCACAATCCTACTCAGTCGTGTCAGGCCGCCATCAAGCAAGCAAGGGGACGCTTGTGCCTTGCTGTTGTACTCAAATCGAAGGTGCTGAGCGCGAGTATTTCTGCGTTTGCGGAATTACTCGACTCAGGTGAATTAATTAACTACTCGCTGTTTCATTTTTTGTGTATTTAAAAGGAAACGCTTGCGCCCTGCTGTCATGCTCAAACCGACGGTACGTCGCACTTAACGCGAGTATTTCTTAGTGTGTAGAGCAGGGGTCGGCAAAGCAATACTAGCAGAAATGTGTGAGTATTAGTGAGCATGAGTGAGTTTACACTGAATAATTTTATTTAGTAGATTTTAGATTTTTCAAAGCAAATTAGGTTTTCGATGTGTTCGTCGACTAAGCGGTTCCTTTGCTTTGTTAATAAGTTTTTTAGTGTAGAAAAAGACGATTCACACCAATATGTGGAACCAAACATTGAAAACAATTTATAAACACTTTTTTTAATGTTTGAATACTTATTCCCATCAATTGATTTCTTATATACAATCTTAAAATTACTTATTGTCTAACAAAAAAATAATTAAATTAAAAGTAATAAGTTTATTTTGCAAAGTAAAAAAAAAATGGATCAAAGTTTATAAGCTAACGGAATACAATATTCATACAGTGTACGCATGTGGCAAGAAAATACAGCACAAAGAAACGAGGTCTTGCTTGTTCAACAGTTGCATACGAACTGATCTTAGAGCTGGAAAACAATCGATGGACTATCGATAGTATCGATGTTTTAAAAAATTCGTGACTATCGATATTTTTTTTGCAACAATCGATTGTTTCTAGCCAGCTTTATTAAACCATCAAAAGTAAAAGCAAAAGGAACAAATTGTAAGAAAAATATTATTTATTTTATTCAACTTTGTAAATTTGTATGTACATATATTTTAGTTTTTCAAGTGGTGGTGTTGGCAGCGGCCGTGGAGGAGGAAAAGATATGGACAAATACCTTCAAAGTAAGTTATTCAGCATTAATATAAAAAAGTGCATGCATAATTGCACATTTGTAAATGTATGCACATTAAGCAAATGTTTGCAGTGCATTTTGACTATGTAGTTTGTTTAAATGATGTTTTTGATTATAGCAACATCCAAAGAGAACTGTGAGACAGAAATCGTGAGCCCCAAGAGGAGAAAGGAGACTTCCATGGTATGGCAAAAAAATGTGAGGTTAAGCAGGTTGCTATATGCAATAAGTGCGGCAAAAAATATAAAACCGGAGGAAACACAACAAACCTCTTAGATCATCTGAAGCGCGTACATCCAGAGTACATAGAAGAAGCACAAAAGCTTTCAATGCCTGCATGTCTGGAAAAATTTTTAGAGAAAGACAATGCTTATGCTAATGGCTCAGCTCGAAAAATTGAACTCGACAAAAAAGTGATGCGCATGATAGCAGTGGATGTACAGCCGTTTAGCATTGTGAATGATCGCGGATTTCGCGAGTTAATTCATTCATTAGATCCACGATACCAGATTCCGACTAAAACTCACTTTCGAAACGTGGTGCTTTCAAATGATTATGAGGTTCTGAAAGTCAAATTAAAAGCAATTTTGGATAGTGTAGAGAATGTCGCAATCACAACTGATTGTTGGACGTCAAAGTCAAACGAAGGCTACCTTACAGTAACGTGCCACTTTGTGAATCCTAGTTTTGAGCTAAAGTCGGCTGTTTTGTCAACGCAAAAACTTATAACGCCAACTAACCACACGGCTGATAATATTTCCGAATCACTACGCATTGTTTTAAATGAACGGGGCATCCTTAACAAAATCGTATCAGTAGTAACTGATAATGATACCACTATGAAAAAAGCATGTGAACTTCTTCAACTAAAACATCTTCCATGTTTTTCACATACTATAAACTTGCTTGTTCAAGATGTTTTAAAGTTACCAAGCTTAGAAGCAATACTAAATAAATGCAAACGTATAGTAACCTACTTTAAGAGCAGCACAATTGCCTACGAGAAGTTTAAAAATGCTCAGGCTGTTGATAACCCGTACAGTTTAATTCAAGAGGTAGCGACACGATGGAACAGTGCTTATTTGATGATAAAACGCATTTTACTCACAAATGATTCTATTTCGGCTGTTCTTTTAAACACGAAAAAGGCTCCGCAGCCCTTTTCAGCTGATGAAATTGGGATTTTAAAAGAGTTAGCCGAAATGTTAGCACCATTTTATGACGTAACCCTGCAAATCTCTGCGGATAAAAATGTAACAATTTCTCTAATTATACCAATCATTTGCGAACTACAGCAAAAAATGATTCAAATAAAATCTAATTTAAAGTCAACAGAAGCAAATGACGCTTACACATTCCTACAGACACGCTTACAGAATAGGTTTTCCCATTATGAGACACGAACCATTCCGCGAATCGCAACTCTATTGGACCCAAGGTTTAAAAAGGAAGGTTTTCTGTAAAGCTCTAATGCGGACCAAGCTGCTAAAGCTTTGGAACAGGAAACATGGTATTTTGTCCAGCACTCCACCGAACAAACAACCACAGGAAGCCATACCACCAAAAGTGTTCACGTTCTTACAAAACAAAATTGCAACAAAAGTAAAATCAAATAGGGCGGAATCCATCATAATCCTAAGGCAATATTTCGAAAGGCCAAACGAACCAAAAGAAACCTACCCATTGTTGTATTGGAAAGTAATTGCAATATACATATATAGCCAAGAATAGACTTAAAAAATTATTTTTATTTTTTCAGATGAACACTGAAGATATGCTGGCTCTCAAAGTATTGAGTAGACGTTTTTTGTGTGTACCGGCAACATCGTGTTCATCAGAACGAACTTTTAGCAAAGCTGGACAGACTATATCTGAGCGAAGATGTGCTTTAAAACCAAAAATAGTTGATAAACTACTGTTTTTAAACAAAAATGATGAATATCGGCTGTAAACTGATCTCATATAGAATAAACTAACCTATTTTTATTTTGTTTTAATTTTTCTCAGAAAAACATCGATAGTATCGATGTTTTGTTTTAAAAACATCGAAAACATCGATGGTCGCAAACATCGATTGTTTTCCAGCTCTAACTGATCTGATATTTATTAATCTGTTGTTGTATACGTGTAGCTCTGCTACTCATGAGTAGCAGAATGCCGATGGCTGGTGTAGCGCACTCGGCAAAGGTAAGAGTATGTGTTAGGCCACGACTGGGACACACCCGCGCAACCACCGAAGAGCCCGTGCAACACCAGCATTGCCTCAGCGCAGATCCCATACTCATGACATTTTTTTTTAATAATAAACTTTTAAAATTAAGTTATGTATATAATTCTTAAAAGTAATTTAATTTGTGAATAAAAGGGAATTTAAAAACGAACCCGTGAAAAACATCTATTTAAAAGCAAGTACAGTTTTTTGTAAAGGAATCTTGGCACTGGCGAGTCAAGACCCTGGCTAAGAAGGTTCGCTACGCTGTCTAAGGAGATATAAACAATAAAATAAGAAGGTGTGCCAGCTAACGAAAAAAAAAAATTCCCTTTGATCCATGCTACTTATTTTGATTTCAAAGATATGTGAAAAAATACTTACTGTCCGTCAAGTGAAGGCGGCGGCTTAACCATATACTGGTGAACATTCGTTAAATTAGTTATATCGACTACCCATAAAATAACTTCAGGATTTAAGGTTCCTGGTGTAGGGTATCGAACGTTTTTTGTTTCAGGAAAAGAAGTGCCTGAACTCATGCCAGAACCAGATATAATGGCACCTGAAGCTAGCCATGGATAAGTCATCATTCCCACATTGGTGTCATTAAACGAGGCATACATGAAAAAGGACCCGTCTGGTGAAGGCCAAATGGCCTCTGGTTGTTCAAATATTTCTTCTGTAATTTTTACGACGTAAATAGCATATATATAAAAACTTCAATAATAACTGCCTTACCTTGGTATAACCAATCAGGCACGCCATTGTATATCACATTTTGGTATCCGGTGTGTGTTATTCGAACGCTTTCTTCTTCTGCAGGTGATTGTCGTACGTAAATATCATTATCTGCAACTATTACTAATGAGGTTGTGTTTCCCAACCAAGCTGCGTACTGAAGACGTGTTCTTTGTACTTTTGGAGAGTCCTTCAATTTTACTGGCATATGGTGATCATTTTGGACATCGTAAATTGTGTAAAATGCAGTAAATGATTTTCGAAATATCTAAAATGAATACCAACATAGAAAACTTATTTTTATCTCTACAGTTAACTGTGTATTTATGTATAACAGTGTCCCCGCAAGGGAGGATCTAATATATATTAGATTATACGGGCCACTCCTTCTAGAAATGTAAAAAGGAGGAAAAGTTCAACCCAAATTTCTCCAGAGGCTGAAAACCACTGTAACGGAAGATGCTTCTGTAATGGAGCTGAGTTCAGTCGCTACAGTGGAAATAAGAGAAATGTACTCTCTTACTGTCCAACTAGAAGTTGAAGAGGCCATCAAAAAGGTGCTAGGAGCTCCATTTGAGGAAATGCGCGTCAGAGTAACGGCACCGAACAAGCGCGAGCAAACACGAGCGTTTGTAACACTAGCACAAGAAAAAGCGGGAAAACTACTAAAAGCAGATGGCATAAAAATCGGCTATGACAGAGCCAGAATTAGAAGAAAAGTCGAGTGTATAAGATTTCAGGATGGAATTTACAGGAAAGATAGTAATGTACTTTGGTGAAACTAACCTAACAGAGTTGAAAAAACCGACTTTAGGAAAATTTTTTTAATACAAAGTATATACAGCTTGAAATATGTGGAAAATTATAGATCTTGATAAGCCGAAATCAAATGTATTGGGTTGTCTTGTTGGATCCTGTCATAAACATCGGTTGCCACCCGTTTATTGGGCCAACTTTTTAGTAAAAATTGTATAAGAGAACAGCTTGAAATGTATGTCAAATAATAGACCTAGATGAGCCTAAGTAAAATATATAGGGTTGCCTGGTCGAATCCTGTCCTAAACATGGGTTGCCACCTGTTTTTGGGAAACTTATAATAGAAAGAACATTATGGTTTAAGGTTCCAGCTTGAATGTATGTCAAGTGCTATCACTTGATGATCTCTATTGAAATATATTGGGTTGCTATACATGTATAGATTTTAGAAAAAACTGTTGAGGTCCCCGACATAACTTTGGAATGTATAAAATTCATACAATTGAACTGGTGAGAGCCTTCAGTAAAAAATGGATATTTTCCAGAAAAAATGTTTCGGTGGTATGGGAACCTCGCCTGTCACTTTCAAAGATCTCGGAAAATGGGTCCAAAATACTCTTTTAGGAGGGTTTGGAACACCCCCTGTCACTTTCGAAGTCCATTTTCGGCCTTTCTCATCGATTCGTGAAATATTTTTTTTTAAATATATAAGTGCATAATTGTAAATTTTTTCTGTTCAGAAACTTGCTAAGTATTTTCTTATGGATTTTATTATGAATAGTCCGAAGTGTTCTCCTTTGAAATTTTTTGCTTGGTAATCCAAGATAATATTTTATGATTTTCCGCGTTTTTTCACGCAAAACGAATCTTTTAGTTTCGATATTTGAAAATAAAATTCAAAAGAAACTTTTTACATCTGTCTTTTAAAAACATAAGTCAAAAAAACTTTTGTTAATAAAAGTTTTTGAAAAGTCTTATTAAGTTTTTTGGAAGAACTTTATTCAATAAAAGTTGGAATGTCTATAAAAATTTATAGCAAAAAAGTTTTTAGAAACTTATATCTACATGACTTTTTGAATAAAAGTATAAAAGTTTCAAGGTCTACTTTAAGTATTGAAAACCACCTGTTCCGGATTTTAAATTTGTAACGCGCATATGTATATATATTTCGTAAAGCTAAAGAAGGAAATAAAGTGGCCTTTAAAGACAACAACGCTAAAAACATTTTTGCCGAACATAACTCCTTCCTCAATATTTATGGACTGAACAAATCTGTTTTACAATGTTGTTGTTTTCTTTTAAAATTGAATTCAAAGAAACTTAAATTGTGTTTATAACTTTACAATCAATATACCCTTGAAAGTTTTTACATTTAGCTGGGCTTTTTTTGCTCGTCCATACATTGTTCATAATTAAAAAAAAATTTTTCCGTTGGAGCACTTCAAGCTGGCAGACACAAGCTAAACTCTACAATTGGTAAACGTTTTGCGAAAGAAATGTGTTTTTCTGAGGAATGAGTAAAAATTTCTACCCATTGTCCTTTTGTTTTTTAATTTTATCTAAATTTAAGAAAGATTTTAAGCAATTAAACTCAAGGAGTCATCAATTTTTGTGTCGTTTCGCTTTTCTTTCACAAAAGCTAAGCTTGACGGAAGTCTACATCTGACCTGGAAGGTAAATTACGAGATTACCCAACTTAAATTCTACTTTCTGAAAAGATACATCCCACTGATTCAAATATTCATTGCAGGTATTCAAATAAAGGGTGTTTTTTTAGAGGTTTGTTTTTCGAATAGAGATAAAACTGGCATTTTATGGTCAAATCTGGCAACTCTAATGTTATTTATGTTCAGTTTGGTTTGCCATTTCATTATGAACAGGTTGACAAAAGAACAACGCTTGGAAATCGTGCAAATTTATTTCGAAAATAATGGTTCAGTTCGCGAAGTTTACCGCAAGCTCCGTCCATTTTATGGTCGACATAATCGTCCATCAGAGCAATTAATTCGGTTAACCATGGATCGTTTTCGCACTACGTTTACTCTATGTGATAATACGCATCCGCAGAGACGTCGAACAGTGCGCACCGAAGAAACAATTGCCGCTGTAGAGCAAAATGTTGAAGAGGACCCGAATGAATCGATTCGCCACCGTGCACAGCACTTGGAGCTTTGTCCATCAACTTTAAGGAAGATTTTGCGCAAAGATCTTGGCTTCCGACCTTACAAGATCCAGCTTGTGCAAGAATTAAAGCCGCGAGACCATGCAATGCGTCGTGATTTTGGTGTATGGGCCGAAAATGAGATTGATCTCGATGCTGATTTTCATCGCAAAATTTTGTTCAGTGATGAGGCTCATTTTTGGTTGAATGGCTACGTCAACAAGCAAAATTGCCGCATTTGGAGTGAAGAGAATCCACATGAGACCCTTGAGACGCCATTACATCCACAAAAACTGACTGTTTGGTGTGCTCTATGGGCTGGTGGAGTCATTGGGCCATACTTCTTCCGAAATAATGCTGGAGAGTCAGTTACCGTTAATGGAGACCGGTATAGAGCCATGATAACCGACTATTTTGTTCCCGAATTGGATGGCATGAATGTGGATGAGTTGTGGTTCCAACAAGACGGTGCTACATGCCACACAGCGCACGTCACAATCGATTTATTGAAGGAAACATTCGATGAGCGCATAATTTCGCGGAATGGACCTGTCAATTGGCCACCAAGATCGTGTGATTTGACACCATTGGATTATTTTCTTTGGGGATATGTGAAGTCGCTCGTCTACGCCAACAAACCAGAAACGTTAGGGGACTTGGAAGCCAACATTCGTGGCGTTATTGCCGACATACGGCCCCATATGCTCGAAAAAGTGGTTCAAAATTGGACCTGTAGAATTGGCCGTATTCGAGCCAGCCGCGGCGGCCACATGCCCGAAATCATATTTAAACATCAATGGCATAAAATTATCCTTCGAATAAAGCCAAATTGATGGATTCTTGTGTTTTATTTCAATTCGAAGCTCTATACCTCTAAAAAAAACACCCTTTATAATAAGTAGTAATATATGTATAACTTTTGTAGCAGATCTATTAGTGGTTATTGAGAGGTAATTTGCAGTGATACGAAACTACGAGGATTTTTAAAACAAAAAATGTTTGAACATTATTTATAGAAAGAATTTAATATGCAAATATGACATTTGCACGTCCCGTAAAAAAAAAATTCGGAACAGCATCTTGAAACACAGAACCGAAAAATATGGGACGGATGGTCACCATGTCATGAAGATCTCATAATTGTTCAACAGTTTTTGTTTCTTCCCTTCAATAAGTAAGTTATGAAATAATCCTCTTGGATGTAAGAGTTTTGTTATTTTTGACTGTTTTTGGGTTGTTGTAATTTTCACTTTTTTTGGCTTAGCTCCTAAAAATTTGGTCACCGTAACTATAGCAAGCTAAATATAGTGTTCATTTTAAAATGCAATCTAAGTTGTGAAGACTTGCTTGATTTTTGTTTATAGCTATGGCTCAATATTTCTGAAATATTTTAGACAATCACCCATATTTTGTAAGTCGTCTTTGTTTTCGTTTTTTATCGTCTCTAATGAGTTGGCATCGACTATGTTCGTCAACTTTCGATAACTATCGGAACCTTCGCCTATTTTTGGTGTTTATGAAGTCGTCTTTTGACGAAAGCGAAACTCGCTTTCGTAGATTAAATGTCGACCAAGTTTGAGCAGACGACTCATTTTCGTTCGTGTGAATGTGAATTTTTTGTTCAAGTTTTATATTTTGAGTAAAATAAAAAAATTAAATGCAACCCAACCCAAGCCAGTTTGGCAAGTTGTTGGAGCTAATGCAGGCAGATAATGATCTATAGGCGGAGAGCCGAATATAGAAAAATCGGGTGTATTAAATTACAGGGTGGGATATACAAGAAATATGGTGATGCGATTTTGTGAAATTAAAAATAACGTAATATACAGGGTTGTCCGCATCCAAGTAGTCTTCTGGAAAAATTAGAATCCGTAGTTCGTTGTGACTAAAATTTGT
The DNA here is from genome assembly GCA_963680825.1 of Meiosimyza decipiens. Lineage (NCBI taxonomy): Eukaryota > Metazoa > Arthropoda > Insecta > Diptera > Lauxaniidae > Meiosimyza > Meiosimyza decipiens. The sequence goes on from OY804260.1 coordinate 45,686,864, forward strand.
ATGGGATGAGGATTTATTTTTAACATCCTATGAGTTACAGGGTGTTTAACAAAGTAGTGTCATAACTCTCAGGAATCAATTGCTAAATTACAAATAAACTCTTCAAGTCGAATAATGTGACAAATTTGAAGATCAAAATATCTTGTTGAAGATGTCTACAAGTGTTGAATTTTGACGAAAGATTTTGAAATTTTTTCAAGAAATCGAAAAATGTTCAAAAAGACGATAAGTGCCGACAAGTATCAACAAAGTGACCCTAAGTCTTAAGTGACATACTAGAGTCACAATCACCGTTACATATTACGTTTCATCCAATTAACTTCAGTACAGATCTTATTTCATAATCGATATGTTCATACATTAAAAATAAAACAAACTCAATAAAATATATTTACCTTTTTTACGTTGTGTCTAAACAACACATATCGTAAATCATATGAGCAATGATAACTACGAACGTTCAGCTGCCGCAAGGTATGATTGGTTACAAGAGTGTTCACGGAGTTAGTAGCCGTGTCTAAAACAGCAAGTCCACCATCATCCGATTGAAAAACATACTTGCGCGTTGTCACCCATACTGGTTGCAGACGCTTGGGTGTTAAGTCTCCTTGTAGGTACTCGTCCAGTATCATCCGACGACCAGACCAATACAGCAGCTCGTCAACGTATCTAGTAAATATCAAAACTATCATTAAAATATAAATAATAATGTCAGAGTTAATATCAGATATCTGACACCAAATGCCATAACAATTGGATACAAGTTTCTTTGAAAAAAATTAATTTTTCAGCTCAAAATAGTATAACTAACCGAAACTCCAAAAGTCTTTTGAACGTTGATCATTAACTCACTGGAAATTTTTCACATATAGAACAGACAATTCTACTCGTATTCAAGCTAGAAAAAATCTAAACTTTCAGTTTTTGTCAATTTACTAGAAAATTAATTCTTAAATATGAAACCGAAGAAGCTTCAAAATTGTAGAGGAAAAACGATTTCAACGTAAAACGTGAAATTTTAATTTATGATTTGGATTTTTTGAGCTTTCAAAACGTGATACTGTCACATCAGACAAAATCTGCAAAACTGCTTTTTTATCTACGATTTCGATCATACTACGTATTTATTTCTTTTAATACGTACTTTTGGAATAAATTGACATAAACCGAAGAACTACCGATTTTGTTTGAACTTAAGCGGTGATATTCGCTATTTAATTTTTAATCAAAAACTTTACAGCGAATTGATTTTCAGCAAAATTATTTTGAGTATGGAAATTAGTTTTTTTAGTTTTACTGTACACCCTGTTCTACTAGCTGAGCGGCAAACTGGGAGCATTGTCTTTAGACGATCATGAACTAACTAAATAACCATATAAGAAAAATTTGCAAAGGAGTCAAGTTTTTGCGACTCTTCACACTGTGATTCAGAAATACCTTTTATAGTAAATTTAGATCAAGTAATTGCATAAATATAGTATGTATTTGGGATATTCCATTTTTTGTAAAAATTAAATTTACTTACTTTAATATTTTTATTATGTTCTACGTACAAAAATAGTCGACTCGAATTTCAAAAAATTAAAATTTTGCAGCTCTGGTAACAGCCCTAGAAGGATTTTTTTATTTTGAGGATATACTCGAAATTGAGTATATTATCAGATTTGGCGCGTTCCCGAAGAATTCTACAACACGAGATTATTTTGAACATGTCCATTGCATACCAATTGGTGCAAGAGTTCACTTAAAACGACGCTGACATCGTCACGCTTAATTTGGTTAAGTGTACTTTCCACGTTTGCCTTCATTTGGTAAGTAGATATGCCATATTACATTTCGGTAGAATTACTTTATTAGTTTTCTTATCATAACATTTATGCATATTTTGAGCGTGCTAATCACTGTCAGCTTACATTTGCTGACTGCTTTCAAGGATGTTATCTCCAAAATTTTTATTAAAAAAACCTTTCGAGCATTACTTGATGAAATTTTTTCGTTTGCGGAATAGTGTCACGCCCGATTTTCCAATGCCGCCCTCTTTACCAGCCCACAATAACAGTTTACCAGCATCCGTTCACCAAATTCCATTATAGCATCTTGTATGATTGGCGAGATATATCGTTAGAAAAATTGCTCAATCTTGATTTGCTCACATGTGCAGTAAGTCCCCGAGTATCATCTAAAAATGCAGTTTTTCGAATTTCAGCAGCGTTAACCGAAGAAAAAACAACAAATGACGACGATGGACTGTTGCAATATCTTACGTTTATTGTTTTTGTGTGTACCGTATTTGTTGTGGTTTTATATCCATGCGAGATTTTGTGCTTTTTGAATGTGTGAATTGGTACCCCACGTAAGCAAATATGTACGTAGTTCACGGATAAATTCGTTTATGAAAATTTCGGTATCTGAACGCTTTTATCCGATGAGCCCATTTATACAATTCTCGGTTAAATGAGAACTCTCACCATTTAAAGACGCATTTATTTTGAACAAATGTATATAACATAAGTAGGTAAATACTTGTGAACTTGTAGTAATTGTGAACAAATTTTACTTACAATGAATAAGACAGAACATTAAAATATAAGTTGTACAATATAAAATGTGCATATTATATAGTACCTACGTATATATTTCGTTTATTTAGTTTATTTCGTAAAATCAGTCTATGAAATAATTCTTACGGACTTAAAGTACAACAAATTAAAATAATAAAATTTAATCAGTGGCGTGCCGTGGCGTTTTCAGCAGGGTGTTCAACGTGTATATGTTGTATATGAATGCCTATCCTAAATTTTTTGGAAGACCACGACGGTTGCGTGATAGACTGAGATCCCATTTTTATTTTTTAATATATTTTGTTTGTTCTTTTTCTGCTTATTTAAATATTTTTTTTTTAATTTGTTTAAAGTTTTTATTATTATTTCTTTTTTATTCTAAACAATTTTATTGGTATGGCAGTTCAAAACGACGTGGTTTTTTTTAGAAAAATGTCCTCATCATAAAAGTTTTTTTTTGCTTTTTATTTCTTTAAGAAATACTTTTTCTATGGAAATTAAAACCAGTTCCGACAATCTCTGTGCACACATAGTGTTTCTCGAAATAGTCTTTATGCGCTTGAGTGCAGAGCATGATCTTTCAACTGAGCTACTTGAACTTGGAATTGTCAAAACTAAGGAACTAAGCTTTAAAATTTCTGAAAACGTATCTTTCAATTCCAAATTCAAAAGAATTTCGAGTATATCTTTGATGAAAATGCTATATAAAACACTCAACTCATTTCTTAGTTTGACAATTCGAAGAAGGGGCATATGAAATTTTAAGGCTTCCAATAGTCTCATCTGGAAAACTTCTTTCGAAATTGAAAATCTTTTTTGAATTCAACAATTCCAAAAATTTTTATCTTTTAAATCTTACCTATATCCATTTGTGTTGACAAAGTATCAATTATTTCAAAAAATACACGTTTGTATCGCAACTCAAAACATTGCAAGTTCAATAAATTCAGAGCACACATCCCAGTTTTCTATGTCAAACATTTTTAAACAGCACCGTGCTGCATTATTGAAGTGCGAGTTTTTTGGCGAACGTACATTTGTTGTTTTTTTTTGTTGGAGGGCAGAGATCCTCCGCACGCAGATTATTGTTTCTCATGAGCATTTCATTAGAATGTGTATGGAGTAGTTTTTTTTTATTATAGGTTTTTGCTTTTACTTGGTGCGACATCAGCAGCGCACACTCAAGACGGTTGGATGGAATTCAACATCGTCAAATAATGTTGCGTTTCATATATTTGATTTGCTACGATGAGCTAGAACAATTGTCGTCGTATGACGTACATATATTGTACGCTTACGGGTGAGAACTATGATATGATGGATATGGTATGCTGCAGCGTGCCGGTAGCAACAGTGTCAAATTATTGACAAATATGGAAACCTATGATAGAGATTAAAAAAAATGCATCGGATTTTGGTACCTCTTATTTATTATATTCAATAAGAGCTCTGGTAATTGGTTCATTCAAAGAATAATTTGTCTTACACATTGGAACTGAGAGCAAATTGCAATGACGCAAAGTGTTAAAAGGAACCAAAATTCAAGCAGTCACTAATTACTGTTACAATATCATAAACAATCATCAAGGAAGCAATGATTCGTCTCACTTGCAGTGATTTGAGGTTGATTAATAAGCAGCATGAATTATACGAAAAGTTTAAAGGGTTTAGTGCAAACTTTAGAAACCTTTTTTGAACTCTTTCTTACCTATTCCAGTGAACAGCGAAAATCGGAAACCAAATTATTGCAGCATATTCTAGTCTACATGGATCACTTCCAAACTATTACGCCTAACAAATGCCAGCATCGAGTAATTTTGTAATCGATATGGCCATATTGAAATTAAAGTAAGCAAGTTAAAATTAAAGTAACATAAGCAAAGATTATAAAGTGTATAATAAGGGAAAGAATTAAGAATAAAGAAGCTATAGAACAGAAAAAACATAGGGGCTCTTGAAAACAAAGAATCGAAAAACGTAAAGCATCAACGGCACCAACTCCAACCCCGCCGCAGCCACCACAACAACGGCACCACCATCGTAACCGTCGCCACCATCGTCTCCATATCCTGCAACCGTCATAAAGATCATCACAGCACCGTCATGAGAACTGCAAACATCTGCACTCATATAAAACATGAACTCCAGGTATTTTTCCTTGCCTCATTTTATAAACAAAGGAATTTCTACCCCCCGTCAAACATTTGGTCCTTCGGCCTTCTCAGGTGTTGCACCTATAAATTAATTGGTGCTTTTCCAAAATTTTTATGAAAGTTGTCTCAAGTACCGTTTCGGAAGGTACAGTTCTCGGTGACGTGTCGAAACTTTTTTCGTAGTCTCATTACGCAGTGCGTTATAATCATGAGTTTTTGCTTTGACTAATGAGTCGTTGTTGCCAAGAAGTCATTTTTCGTACGATTTTTGCTCGGCACCGTGACAAAGTTTATGTTGCATATTTTAAGATTTTTGCTCGTTGCTGCTACGAAGTTTTTTTGCTCTATATCAGTTATCGACTGATCTTTTTCATCACTTCAATTCGTTTTTTTGCTATCCAGTACAGCTCCGCTAACTCGATTATTTGTTGAATCAAATAATTTTTTTTTGACTTTTAAAAAAATGGACAAAGCTCTTTTAACGACTTTCGTACGTAGTGCAAATGATTTAATTGAGTTTGAAATTACTCATGCGGAAACCCCCTTAGCTCACAAATTTTCAGGACTGAAATTACCCAATTATGGACAAAAGTCAAAGTTTCTTATGACCTCAGAGCTAATAGCTAATATTGAGCTCGAAACAACTAAGAAAGCAGATGGTGCGGACAGAAAAAAAGCAGTTGACGTGAACAAATTGAAAACTAATTTCCATAATACTTTCTCGTCATATGTTAGATGTCTGTCCTCAATCAACGAAGTAATCTTTAAACGAATAGAAACTTTAAAATCAAGTGATGTTCCCATTGAGCAAAAATTTTTCAACGACAAGAGTTCCTCGATACACATTCCCCCTTGTGACACTCAGATGTTAAGTGGTGACCATGCCTCATGGCTCACTTTTCGCGATATTTTTACCGCTATAAAAAGCAAGAGGAAAAGCTCACGAGATAGTGAAAAAAGTACTTCTCACGAATGATGGCTTTGATATAGCGTGGAATTATTTAAAAACTCAATATGAGAATAATCGCATTCTATTTAACCAACAATTAAGAATTCCGTTCAATCTTCCCACTTGCTCTCAAGAATAAGGAAGTTCTGCACTACAACTATACAAAATTGACATCAGCAATTGGGACGCGATATTTGTATACCAATGCTCAGTACGTCATTTTGAGCATACCCTCTCTTTCTATGGGAGCAATCAATATCCTATAAAATCGAAATTCCAAAATGGCAAAATTTTGATACTTTTTAGACAGACAGATTTCGAACACTAGAAACCGCGAAAATCAGTTCGCTCATTTCTCAATAATGTTGAAGCTTCTCCATGCAGATTATGCAAAGAGCCACATTTTCTTCGCGCATGCAGTCAATTTTTGAAACTGGACGTGCAAGAAAGATTTTGGATTGTTAAATAACATAACTGTTGCATTAACTGATAGGGGTCTTCTCACGAGTTGAGAGAGTTGCGTTGTAAGAGCTCATATACAGGCTCTAAGTGCACAAAGCGACATCACACGCTTTTGCACAGAGAAACGAGTCAGGCGAACCCTCAATACACAAATAAAAATTTTTCAAATAAATTTGGAAATCTGAGTAAAAGCGTATCTCGTGAAAGAAAAATATTACACGAATGAGACCAACCACATTGAAAAGTTCATAAATTTAAAAAAAAAATATCTGTCTTTATCTCAAACTTTGATATGTTCCTAAATTCTGAAATGCAATCTTTGATGTATATTAATATTATAAGCTCTCTTTGTCCCAAAATTTTTCTTTCATGTACCTGTAACTATTAGACCTGTTCTAAACTAAATACAACAGAACACAGTGTACATACATATTTAAATCGTTTTGATTAACACTTAGTGAATTATGGCTACCTAAAAACTTTGTTTACTTACCCCAATAGATAAATTGCAGTTATTATACCGGCGATGACGAAACTTATTACGAGCAAAGAAAATATGATACTTCGCCAGTTATGTCCTTCGTCCATATCAAAATCCTGATCTTTTTGCTTGGGATCCTGTACTTGTAATGTTTCGTCGGGTGGTAATCGCCATGAGCCTCCAGCACCACCACCACGGTCAGATGCCGCATTCGCATGCATTGTTATTTATTTTGGAATAACTTAAGTTGGTTTAATTTGAAAAGTAGGTTTATTATATTTTTATTGCTATGACGGAAGCTTACAGAATTAAACAGTTACAAAAGTGTCCTATCACTAAGCTGAGTGGCTGATACTATTTTGTAGAAAGGAGAATGAAATCCGTTTTTAAATGTGGTTAAGCTTAACTTTCTTTAGTATGTCTCAAAAGTAATGTAGATATTTTCAGGAACGCTAGCATACAGATTGACCGCTCTTGACATCAGGTGTTTCAATAGGTGGTGGTGGATACTTCTGTTATATATAAAGTGGACTTATGTTGGCTTCTCTCATTGCACCACCACCACCATCATTCCATAAAAGACTACGCTCCACGATTGTCTGTGTTTCCTTCAATGTTTATTGGTAAATCTATAAGTATATAAACAAATATATTATATAACAAAAGTATACGCTGAAGATATATCGGCAAGCCTTCCCCACTTCCGTTGTGATTTTTCCAAGTTTGGAATTTTTATAGAAAAACTTGCAACAGAGGGATCAGCTATTAGCATATGGTTTTTATTGAAAAAAGTGTTTTATAAAAATATTCAACAACTTTTGTTGTTTTTTAGAAAACTTCAATGATGCGTATCAAATTGAACATCATTCTATAAGAATTAAAAAAAATCTTAGTAAAGGGTGTTGGCTTTGCTACAGTCGTTGTTTTTACTAGCAAAAATATACTCAATTCCTCTTCTTGGATCTTAAATTAAAAAACAATGAGTGCTGTTTTCGACAGTTCATCCATTTGAATTATAATTTGATTAGGGAAATATACGCTTTCGTAATAATACAGTCGTCTCCTGTCCTCAAAAATCTGTAAGACTTTTCAACTTAAGGGTATTTTACTAAAAATATCCTTGATTTTTATAAATATTTAAAAGTGAGGAAGGATCCTTAATTATTTCTCTTTTTATCATTCTTGTGACAGAAAACCGTCGAAAGGTCCACTCTTTAGTCAATCGAGTTTAAATTTTGTTGAACGTCCTCAACTTGTCTGATTTCGTGATCCAAAATTTAATGAGCTATCAAAATCCGCGCGTCCGCCATTGACCGCGTGCTTTGGCCTTCCAAATTATTGGCAAAAGTCAATTCAAATGCAAACCTAAACAAAATATTGCGATTTCATTACAAATGCAGCGCACTGAATTTTTTCAGTTAAAACGTGAACACCTACCTGTTGTGGTTTTGCTTAAAAAAAACTACAGAAGCTAATTAACTTTTAATTCACAAGAACTTACGTACACAATATACTCGTAATATTTTCCTAGCGAAAAAACTATGTATGTTTTAATAGCTCGAACTTTCAGATTCGACATAAACCTTCCAGTTAAGTCAAATTATATTTTTGAAAGGTTATTTAAAGAATGCCTTAAAGCAGCGGTGGGCATGGAAATCTAGCAAAAGGGCACAACAACAAAATTATAGAACAAAAACGAAATTTTAAAGGTTTTTTGTTTTCATCTCGCAATTCGCTAACAGCACAAAAAAACAATTCCACTGCAAACAAAAACAATTGCTACATTCATCCTGTGTGTGTTGTTTTTGTTTTCATTTGAAGCAAGTCAACGCTGTGCGTGGATAGTGTTGCAATTCTTCGAATTGTTTTTTTGGTTGCTTGTGCGTCGAATAACGGTTTGGGCCATGAGGGCGAAAACTACCACTACGTGTCCATCGCTGCTTTAAAGCATAGATGTGCAGCCCATAGCTCGTTTAGCTCTTACAGCAATAACAAAAAGTTCACGCAGTTTATTGATTTTGTTTTCTATTCATTTGCTTCTCCAGGTTGAGATTTTATTTTCCTTTGTTTGCATGCAATTAGACTGCCGCAGCTATTAAAAAATTTTCATCAACACTAGAAATATTTTCGTAAAATATTTTTGAGCTTTATTACCAAAATTGATGTTGCTGTAACCAGCTCTCGAAAAAATATTTGAGCGCATCTCTGCTATAAAGTTCAATTGCTTGTAACAGGAAGACGAATAAATATTTGGCAATATCATTGTTGATTATCACTCAACTTTGGAAATTGAACTCAGTTGTGAAGTCTCGCAAACTAGCAAGTGAACAAAAAGTTAAGCATAACAATTGACTTGAAAATAATGAAGTTGTACTGTAAGTCTGATTTTTCTTTTAATTTATAACTTTATTATGGAGGCAAGACATAGCAATCCTCACATTAACATCTCCAATAGTTGTATCGTATTAAAAAATTTTCTCAGTAAATTTGCAGCGCTTACAGCTTTGGCTGCAGTTTGAACATTGGATTTATCCAGTAATTCTTCATCACCATCACTTTCATGTTGGTCTGCAATAATATTTTGTACAAAATTCTTGTCGATAGGATGTTCAGACGTGACGTGATCGATATCGATGTATTGATGCCAATTATCAGCTGACATTGACAATCCTTCGTATATCATCGATGTCACAATCTTCTTCAGGTTGTGTCTCATCAGCTGCGATAATTGATAAAATTTTGACCAAGACCAGAATGCTTAAAACAATTGCTTATCGTGGCTTTAGAGACCCTATTCTAAGTATATCATTAATATTGTATCTAGTATCGTTATATATATAGAGGCATTAAGATCGACTTCTTGACTTATAATTTTCAAAACAATATTTTTCGAATAATTCCCTGATAAAGAGGCTGTAAGACTAAGGTTGTATTAGGTGGAAGAAATACCTAAACTATAGTTTTTGAGTCAACAATTCGTGGGTTAGCAGGTCAGTTATCTACATATTATAAATCTTTTAATTTTATTTCTTTTTAATCGCGATCGAGCCTGGTCACTTTTCAAATAAAGTTGAAGTCATCCAAGCTCTACGGTTATACTCATAATCCACGGGCAAAGACTTCACACCATGAAATCATCTGGTTGCAAATTTTCCGATTACCAATAGTTTTTCTTAATTGTGCCACTCATAATTGCAGCAGCCATAACGCTTATACTTTCTTTTGATAACTTACCACCCTTTCATGTTTCACCTCTGAATTTTAAAGATTTAGTCGGCATCAGTTTAAGGAAGAGATTTATTTCATCGGCTTTAAAAATTTCGTCATGAGAAAATTCTCTTCCTAAGTCTGGCCAAACAGTATTAATCCAATTTGTAACTTAATTATGATTTTATGACTAACTTTGAATCTGTTAATCCAACTCAGTGTACATTCAAAATTTAAATGCAACTGTAACGCGAACAAATATGCCTTTTCATGCAAGACAGGACCATTGACAGGTATGCCGCGGATTCGTTTTGTTTTAAACCTCAAAGCTTTAACTTTAAGTCATTTAAGTTGAAGACCTCTCTAATTTTTTGTTTATTTTTATTAATTGTTGTTATTGTTGAATGCGAGCCAAGTTCTTTAGCAATCTCAGCATTTGTTTTTCAGCCTCCAATCTGCAAATAATTTTATATTTTTCTTCTATTGAGGAATACTTTCGATTTATATGCCATTTTGCGCACATTTAGGTAAAAATCGCAAAGACTTCGATCCACGAACAGGAAAAGACTTGATCAATTTGACAGCAAAAAAATCAAAAACTTACGTTAAGTGCAAAGTGCATTCAAATTGCAAATAAAACCTCCTTGATGCGCATAAGAAAGTAAAAAACAAAAAGAAAACAACTGATTGCACTTTTCCGCCGAATGCTATGTTATAATTTGAAATTTGAAGAGTCTCATTAACATCTCATCGTTATAAAGAAATAAATTTTTTGAAATGTGTTGTTATATCCGAATTGTTGTAATGAGCGGAGCCACTAGCGGACTGAACTGCATAGAAGATTGTATGGGGATCAAACCTATGTGTGGGAATACGTCGCAATAGCCGGATTGTCGTTACACTTAGCACTTAGTTTTAAGCAAATCCGCAAAATCCGGACACACCGCAAAATGTAATTAGGTGCGATAATCACCTCGGTGACTCCAAGTGAACCGGAGTGACACGGAGTGAACCGCTTCGATGAGAAGTTACTTAAAGAGTGACTACTACCGGGATACTCTAAAGAACGAGAAAAATATGCTTACAGCAATGAAATCCAAAAATCCCACGTACCGAAAAACGTAATGAGGTGCGATAAGTTTTTGCACGCAGGTCCCCTTACGAAGATTAGAAATTATTTTAAATGACAGCAAATTTGGACTGTACAGGCGCTTAAATGATACTTTGTAGTACCCAAATCCACTATTTCGCTAATGGGACAGATCGTTTTGGAAAAATATTCGACTTAGGGGGTATTTTTACTTCGAGATGAATTTTGCTCCAATTGCACGTTCGATAAATTGTGTTTTGGTCATCTCGGGATGTATTTTGGTACATATTTTCCTGGAATCGGATTTGTTGGAAAATTTTGCGATAAGATGACCCCTTTTCTGCGTTACTGAATTTTTTTTTCAATTTTCGCATTTTGAGCATTTGGAAGAATGTATTTCTCTCTTAGGAGAGTCATCACTTGGCACTTTGTCTGAACAGACTGGTGAGTCAATACATCACCAATTTTGGAAAAACTTTAAAATTAACGACACACACAGACCTAAGTACATAGAAAATTTGAAAATGTCGGTTGTTCAGTTTTCATAACGCCACATTTAACATGCTCCTGATACTTTTTCATCCATTTTCATTTTATTTGGATATCTTCCTACTTCATCTTTCGTATGTATATATATAAGAAAATTATCACAATAAAAATCTATTAAATGTTTAAAAAAAAAACAATATTTACTCTTAATAACTTTGTTCAAATGAATTAAAAATCAGCTTCTATTATATTTAAAAAGTATTATGTCCGAAATTAAAATGATGTTTTTGGAAGTACACATTCGACATTTGTTGTTTATTCAACATTTTACGATTCTTTTCTTTTCAGGGTTTGTTTGAATATGTTCAAATACCCTCGAATCTATACCAAAACGCAATTTTTCGAACGTGCAATTGGAGCAAAATTTATGTCGAAGTAAAAATACAATCTAAGTCGAATATTTTCCAAAACGATCTGTCCTGATTTGCGGAATAGTGAATTTGGGTACAACAAAGTATCATTTAAACGCCTGTGCAATCCAAAATTGCTGTAATTTAAAATCATTTCTAATCTTCTTGAGGGGACCCGTGTGCAACAACGTGGCCTATAGGTGTTATAGTGCAATTATATAAAAACCGCACGCAATCTACCAAATTGCAATTTTCACTCACCTCGGTGACTCCAAGTGACCCAAAGTGACACTGAGTAAACCGCATCGATGAGAAGTTTCTTATAGAGTGACTAACTCCAGGACACTCCAAAGAATGAGATGAGATGTTTTCCATAAACCATTGATATTCATAATGATATTTTAAATTCTCAAACGAACATAAGAACTTCATATGTGCGTTGTCGAAATATTGTTTTTGATAGCATTTCTGTTATTCCTTCAGACCCAAATAGTTTTAGCCTCATACGGCAAAATATAAGAAGTTTAAGAAAAAATTTTGACAGTTTGATATTACATCTTGATTCTTTTACCAATAAGCCTGATTTCATTTTTGTATCTGAGACATGGATATATGAAGAGGAAATGTCGCTCTTTCATATTCCTGGGTATAACTTCTTTGCGAATTGCAACAATACCTATACTTCCGGAGTTTAAATCTGTACAACTGTGTAGTGCAGATGAAATAAAAGTAAAATTTTCAATTGATAACAAAAAGTATACTTTTTACTGCATATATAGATTTCATAGCGATAACTAAGTATACCACTTTTTTCAATGATTTTGAAATTTTATTGAGAAATGATGAGAAATTGTGAAAATACAGTGCTACGTGGGGATATTAACTTGAACTTATTAGTGGAATCTAACCTCACCGATGATTATTTAATGCTCCTTTCTTCCATCGGTTTTGAATGAAGCATAAATAAAGCAACAAGAATCACAGAACACACGGCTACATCTATTGACCATATTATTGTTAGGCTGGGGCGAACAAATAATGTTGTCTTAGGCAGCGTGGTTGCACAACTTGCTATCACTGATCACTTCAATTTCCAAGACCACATCAAACATCAAGACTTTGTTGCTCTCAATAGCAGACTCGTTTATGAAAATTGGTCTACTGCTTACGTGGAACGAGATCCTTCTAAAGCTTTTAACTTGTTTAATAAAATTTTATTATCACACGTTGCAGCTTGCACAAATAAAATAAAAAGGAAAAACTCGAAATCGGAAAGGCTTAAGCCGTGGATAACCTTTGAGATATTAAATAAAATACGTATAAAACAGAAGCTATATAAAAGAAGTATCAAATACCCTAATAATCTGAATTTGAGGTTAGATTACGAAAAAATTTGTAAAGAGATTAGAAACGAATCTACAACTTGTAAAAATAACTTCTATAGTAACGAATTTCAAAAAGTGCATGGGAACTCAAAAAAGGAGTGGCAACTCGTTAATAGCTTGTTTAATAAAACACGTGAACATCAAATTGGTGTCCTCAAATTGGATAAAAATACTATTTCTGCTTCGAGTGTGGAAGGTGCTAATGCATTTAATCATTCCTTTGCGAAGGTTTCTTATCGAAAGAACATGTATTTCCGGACAGTTTATTTTTTAAGCCTATTTCGTCCTTGGAATTGTTTAAAATAATAAAAACCCTCAAATACTCCAGCTCCTGCACAGAAAATGGTTTTTCAAAAAATTTTGTTAAACGAGTGGCTTATAATATTGTTGATGTACTTTGTGACATTTTAAATAAAAGCGCTTTTGAGTGAATTTTTCCCAACGGTATAAAAACAGCAGAGGTAGTTCCTTTGTGCAAAAAAGGCGATAAAACTGATTTAAATAATTATAAACTAATCTCACTTCTCCCTGTGTTCTCAAAAATATTTGAAAAGGCCATGAAGGATAGGATGCTAAGTTTTCTAAATAAATCGAAATTTTTCAGCGACAATCAATTCGGCTTTAGAGCAAGTAAATCGACTGAAGAAGCTTTTAAGTTTTTGCAATAACATTTACTCCGCTTTGAATAGTAGAAAGGTGTCTGCAGCTCTGTTCATTGACATAAGGAAAGCTTTTGATACAGTTGACCACAGCAAACTTCTAGGCAAATTGTACAAATGCGGTTTCAGAGGTTCCACTTACAAATGTTTCGTCTCTTATCTTTCTAATAGAAAGCAAAGGGTAAAAATTGATTGTCAATACAGTAATTACTGAAATCTTAGTGTAGGTGTTCCACAAAGGTCTGTACTTGGACCAGCTTTATTCCTGGTGTACATAAATTCAGTTTTTTTGCTCAAATTTGCAAGTAAAGCCATTGCATTTGCCGATGATATGTCTCGTATTTATTCAAGTGACTCATTTCAAAGTCTAGCTTCAGGAATCACTCATGATCTAAGCATATTAAGGCATTGGTTTGGAACTCATAAACTGGTCTTGAGCGAGAAGATTAAAATTATGTATTTTACTGTGTCAGGCAAGGAGCGTCAATTTGGTGATTTTATTTTTCACAGCCCATGTTGTAGTTGTTGCGCTTCCACAGTTGATCAAACTTATTTTAGTAACCGAAGATGTAGTGATAAATGTATAACCATTGAGTGGATTAAGTTTATCAGATATCTTGGATTGTTAGTAGACTGGCAACTATGCTGGCATGAACACACGTCAGCCATGAAAAAATATCTATTAGCTGCAATCCGTCAAATATGCCTTTTAAGTAAATTTTGCGATAAAAATTTGTTAACGCGGATCTACTTGGGTATCTTCCATTCAAAAGTACAGTATGGATTAGTATGCTGGGGGGTACTCATTTTTGCAATTTAAGCCTTTTTAGAAGTCTTTTATTATTTAGAAGTCTGAATATTCTTTCTCTCAAGCATTTGTATTTTTTCAAAGTGCTTAAAGTGTTTTTCAATAGCTGTGGTTATCTTATCAATAGAATTATTTATGAATATGAGCTCAGAATAAATTATCAAAATCTAGCATTAATGCCCAATCATAACTCCCAACACTTCCTTAAATATTATTTGTCTGTTGCACCCAGAATTTTCAATCGCCTTCCGGAATCTGTTAGAATTCAACGCAATCATGGTATTTTCTTAAAAAATGTCAAATTATGGCTTTTTAATTTCGATTATTTAGATGTTAATCTTATGCTTCAGGTTATACAATGATGCGTCATCTTTTTTAAAGTTTCTTAGATAATATGTATATAAAGTCCTTTTTTTCTCATGAAACATATATTGCATTTTTCTTCCTTTTCATTCATTCTAACTGCACGAATTTTATTTGTAATTTTGTTAATATTACCCCACACATTCAAAAATTTTTTTTATGTTGTAAATTAGTTTTAAGTTATACTGCATTCGCCGCTTGATCCCTAGGATCATTAGAACTGTAGTTTTTATTATTATAAACACATGAATTTTTGTAGAAATGCTAAAGCGTAATAACGTGCGATAAGATTTTGGACCAACGTGGCCTATATGTGTTAAGGTGCAATTCTATAAAAATCGCACGTAAGCTACAAAAACGCAATTTTCACTCACTTCGGTGACTCCAAGTGACCCAAAGTGACTCGGGGTGAATCACCTCGATGAGAAGTCACTTATCGAGTGACTACCTCCGGGATAATCTAATGATCAAGGATAATATCTGTACAGCAACAAATTCCGCAAATCGTTAAGGACAAACAAAGTCGTTAAATATCGAAAATGACCACTACAATATTGACACTGCACCACTGTATTTAAAAGTCAATTGTAACAAAAAACATGGTCCTTTCCAGGTCCATAGCCACCCTTAGTGATGTCGAAAACTATTTTTCGTGCTTTCTCTATCGATTGGAACAAAAAATTTAAAAAAAAAATTACTCTCATAGCGCAATAAGTAAACATAGTATTTAACGTTTTTCGTGTGTACACTAACGCAATTCCGTTAAAATCCATTTAATTTCAAAGCTTATAGTAACCGACACCTCTGAACAAAATTATATTAAGATCACTCACATCAAGAGTAATCCAATACGAGGTTCCTTTTCCAACTGGGTTATTTTGACAGATATGTATCATGCGTCAAATGCGATGATGGGCACAAGTTCTTCTACAAGTTCTAGCAAGAGCGTAATTGAGAGTAATTGAGTGTAACGAGATCGAACTTTGTGTACGTATACAAATGTGAACGCACAACAGCGCCTCAGTTCTACTTCAACAACCAACGAAGCATAACCTGCGACAGATAATTGTCAGCAAGCGTATTTTTTTGAAGCAATTTATGATACACCCAAATAATTTTCAAATTTTTTTCAAACTGAATTTAAGAGTCTTCAGTGTGACTCCTCCCTTCCCTTTGAGCGCGGGCTGAAATTTTGGTGAAAAATCGATGAAATTATTTATGCGATTTTAAAAAGTAAAATGTTGTCTCTACATTCCATGTTTGGCACAACATATTTTTGCGAAGCAACTTATTCTTCTATTGTATTTACTAAAACTTAGCAAATAAATTTACTAACTAATGAACATCTAGAGAACTTATTACGAATAAAGGTCTCTAGTATTGAAATTGATTTTGATAAACGAATAAAATATTCAAAAGCTTAATTAATTTATAAATTCTCTAAAAATATATTATATATTTAACATTTTTCTGATACCACAGCGGCCACTTAATACAACAATAGGTTTTTTAATTTGATTACAACCAAATAAGTATAAGTATTTTGAATTTATAATTTTCATCAAAAATAGTCAAACAAAATAAAACCTTTCAGCGCACGAAAAAATTTTTTTGCAGTGCAAAGCATGAATAAGTTATTTTATGCTTACAATGCGTTTTCAGTTCAGTTCATCGCAAGCATTGAAGAAGGCAAGACGTATGTCGCTTGTTTTCATACATATGCTTCTTCTTATTTTTTCTCCATATGGTTGTTGTACCACTACATGGAAATTGAATTTGTGCATTAATGTTAGTGCCCATCATTGGTCAAATGGCTTGTCCATATTACGTTTGTGTTCAGTATTCAATACGACTCAATCATGAATAGACTTACTCCTGAACAACGTTTATTAATTGTGGAAACTTACTACCAAATTCAGTCATCAGTTAGAGAATGATACAGAGTTCTTCAACATCATTTTGGTCGTTACGAGCGTCCAACTGAGCGCATTATTCATAACGCAATCACCAAAATTCGAACCAATTTTACACCATTGGTCATTCATTATTCAACCAGAGTGCATACAGCCCGTAATTTTGAGAATATTTCTGCAGTAGCAGAGAGTGTTCGTGAAACCGTGAACAATCGATTCGTCGTCGATCTCAGGCTTTGAGCATCTCTTATGGATCATTGTGGCTCGTACAATAATTGTAGCCGGCTGATATTGGTTTAAGTTTGAATTTCGGTTTATGAGCCTTACAACAACTTCAAATTGATCCATTATTTTATCGAAAAATTGTGTTTAGCGACGAAGTTTATTTCTGATTGAAGGGCTACGTTAACAAGCAAAATTGCCGTATTTGGACCGATGAACAACCAGAAGCAATCCAAGAGCTTCCAATGTATCCCGATAAATGTACTGTTTGGTGTGGTTTATGGGCAGGAGGCATCATCGAACCGTATTTCTTCAAAAATGCGGATGGAGCCCGTGCTATAGTCAATGGTGCTCGCCACAGAGCAATATTCAATGAATTTTTGTGGCCAACCTCTGGATTCAACAGGATGGCGGAACATGCCATACAGCTAGAGAAACAATCGCTTTATTGAGGGAAACGTTCAATGAAAACATCATCTCAAGAAATCGTCCTGATCATGTGATTTGACGCCATTGGATTACTTTCTTTGGGGATATGTCAAGTCATAGCTTGCGTTGTTCAAGGAATACCGGTCGATGTGCTCGAAAGAGTTGTCGAATATTGGACCCACAGAATGGATCATTTAAGCACTAGTCGTGGGTAACATTTGAACGAAATAGTTTTTAAGCATAGAGTTGTAGGAACCGAACTATAATTCCAAATAAAGATTTGCATCAATACATTGATTTTTATGTATTTTATTTAGAAAACAAAGTAGGAAGTTCTTTTTGGATCACCATTTTATTAGAAATAAGCAATTTTTGTTTCCAACTTTTGTTTTGTTTTGATGCTTCGGTATATAGAAATCATTTTGCTTTCATTTTCAGTTTTCAAAAATTTATAAGAAAACAAATTTTGCTTGGATTGAATTGAAACTTAAATCTGTTTCAAGTAGTCAAAAGGACAGAAATTTTTGTTTAGTTGCTCTCAATTGTCAAAAGGATCTGACGCATTTAAAAAGTTGAAAGTTGAGGAACTTTCGCATTGAAAGCAGCGCGTCAGTCGCTTTGGTGTAAATTTCACACTTCATATAAAGGCTTGTAATCTATTCTTCTGTTAAAGCATACGATGCGCGTGACGCATATGATGCTTCCTACATACCGAAGCCTTAAGCGATGTGAAATGAAAACAAATATTTGCAACCGATTACGTTTGCATTGCTTTCACAAATATTTTTTGTTTAAGTTCTCAACTGGTATGTAAATATCTTTTAGTTTTTAAAACACATTATCTTTAAAATTAAAGGGTTCTATAATAAATAAAATTATTATAATCAGTAATAAATTCTACTTTACTGCAGAGTCAGTGACGAAAGTGATATTTTGAATTGATTCAGATTTCTTACAGAAGCAGTTTTTTAAAATGTTTTATTGAAATGAAATCGGTGCACTCAACTTATCGATTTGAAACGCACGAATTTAAAAGGAAGTCGATTTAGATCCATAGTGCGATGTTACACAGCAAGAATTTGACTGCGCTCAAGCAAAATTTGTTGTTGCTTCCTACAGGAAATTAATAAAAAGCACTGATAGCGGGAGAGAAAAGTTACGTACACATAATCAAAGTTTGACAAAAAATTTGATGGACAAAAAATATGGAGTTTGATGAGATGAGAATTTGATGGAAAACATAAAATTTTGATTTTCAGTTTGTTCGATAAACAATTTAACCAACAATTTGATGGTGTGTACGCTCGTCAAATTTGCTAGTACATTTTTGTCACTTGAAAAAAGATTTCAACGAGCGCACTGAGCGCGGATAATGAAACGGTGGGCGGCTACCACGATGTTTTCTGTTCGACAAAACTGAAATTTGACGAAAAAATTGGTCATGTGTACGCAGGTTTGTCAAACAATTTGATGAAAAATTTGACGGTTTTAATCCCCTTAAGCCTAAACCAAAATGGACGTGATGAGTCGATAGCAACGAAGCAAGGGTACGTCTGTTTGACATTAAACCCAAAATGTTACGCTAGCCAACGAATGGAAGCAGCTGTTATAACGAGTACCAAGGCCGTATCCAGGATTTCATTTCGGGGGGGTTTTGGATTTGAGATTTTTGAAAACCAAATTTCTCTTTAATTTTTCAAATCGATGACTTTTTTTAGGTAGCTCTATTTAACATTTTTTAAACACAAAATGTAAAGGCTTTTATTTCCCAAAAGAATTGATGGATTTTAAAAATTGTTTCTGTTATTGAAACGTTGACTACTCCCGATCAAACCTTGAAAAAGCTTATAAAAATAACTGCTTCGCCGCTTTTTTAAACTTTTTCCAAAAAAAATCTTTTTTGCTAATTCTACCTCGACACCAGGCACATTTGACTACATAAGGGGGGAACTCTTTGAATATGGAATTCGGTTTTACAAGCGGTGTGAAATTGTTTTTAAACTATTTATTAAAAAAAACAATTAAAAAAAGAGCTATCTTATTTTGTTACTCGATTTTTAAAAGCAGTCACATATAATTCAAAAATCGCATACGTACTGGGTGTCGAAAACTACATTAGCGACCACGAAAACAGAAAAACGCCTTTCTCCGTCTTCACACTGAAATTATCACAGTCAAATGTGACCCAAATTCAAATAAACTCTACAGTTAGTCACAAAACCGTTCACAAAAAAAAATATTTCTAATTTTAAGGTTGTATTTTTTTTCTTTTTGCAACAAAAGTTTTAAACAAATCTCTTACAGAAAAGTTACAAATGCGGTAATTTAGCTAAAAATATTAAATCTTAATTATTTCATATTTTCATTAACTTGGGAAGTTATTTTTGTAATTATTTTATAGTGAACACAATTGTGACTTTAGCTACTAAACAAATTTTTTATAATTTTTTGTGGCCACTTTTGGCTCTCATGGTGAGGTGTATTCTCTTTGGCATACTCGCTATCAATTTGTCTAGTATTTGAATTCTGATCTCGGGGACTGTGCTGGCCAATCGGAGCAGGTAATATTTTGACCTCGGAGCCATTTCGTTGTAATTCTAGCCTTATACTTTGGGTCATTATTCTGCAAAAAGATGGTTTTACCTGGATTGCAGCCAAACTTTTCCAGTTTTTGAGTTCTCTATTCCATTAATTTTACGAAGAACTCCACGTTTATTACCATAAAAATACCGCCATATCATCGAAGAGCCTCCGCTAAACTTTAAGGTCTCCTGTATATTGCGTGCAGTAATGCTGATTAAATTCTTTTTCTACAGCGACTCAATCGAGATTCAAATGCCCTCTCGAGCACAATTTATGGTATTGCTTCCAAGGTGCGTGTTAAAGTTGAAACAATGGTATCAATGTCATCGCAATTGCATCCTTTCAGCTTTTTTTTTGGGGTATAGTGCGAAATCCCATGGTGTTAAACTAGGCGCATACGGTGAATGATTCAACACAAGCACTTGTTAGTCAATGAGACATGTGAGCTTGGTGATCAGCACATATTTTTTCAAAGCGTGGCACAAGGCACAAACTTTCCTTAACATTAAGTGCAAAAAACATTGGAAATATCATATTGAAATTTTTTTTTTAGGCCTGTGTTATCAACTATTTCTTGCAGCTGATCAAAAATCATTTTCAAAATCTGATGACATTTTTTCAGACCTTTTTTCCCCAAAATCATTTTCATATAGTGTCTGATATTTTCACATTATCGTTTTTGTATGGGGCATTCCTCACAAATTCAATTTTACGTAGTGTATGTTCTTTGCAAAATCGTTTCTATATAGTATCCGTCAAAATTTTTCGGGGGGGGGGGGGGGGGGGTGGTGTGGTTTCTATGCCCTACCATCCCCCTAGATGCGACCCTGCGCTGACCTATATTAACATGTCTAAGGTCATCCAGGTCATCAAATAGAAACGAACCAAGTGTTTTGCGGCGTGGTTGACTTAAGGAGTGTGTTGCTCGGATCGTAGCTCAACTTAATCTGACCACTGAAAGCAAAAAGTAGGGGAGCACGTGGCTGTCTCCTGGTAAAAATATATGGCTTATCGGTGCTGCGTCGCCAAATGCAATTTATATTCATTTTTAGTCGCTACGATCTTTTACAAATTGAAATATAAAATATGTACATATTTTTAAACAAACTAAATGGCATAAAAAAAATTTGATAAAGCCGTTTATGAAGTTCTGGAGGAGAATTCGATACCCGCAAAGTTTTCGGGTGTGAAATAATCTACATTGAGAACTCGGCTGCTGCTGGCCTTGGTTCTGGTGATAACTTAAATTTCCGCTGAAATGAATCAAATGTTTTGTATACCTTAGAGACACCATATTCTCTCAGACTTCAGCCACTCAATAAGAATCAACTGCTCATCAAAAAATAATTTTCAGCATTTTAGTTCGCTTACCTTGGAGTTGTTTCAACGCGCAACAATCGCTAGATTCTTTTTAAGATACCAATTATAATTGACTAATTGCGTTACTTTGTGTCTTAATATCAACGCAATCTCAATTAAATTAAAATCCGTACCGATCATGTTTTTTATATCTTATTAAAATTTTATACAAGAAAAATAGTTGAAAGTTTGCCATAAAAATTATGTATGTATGTATGTATGTCCTGTGCAGTACCAATTTTATAGTCGTTACAATGGATCAAAAAATGGTTTGCTAAAAGTTAGGGTGTTTTCTTTAATTTTATAGATGTATTTCAGCTTGAGGTTTAAAAATAATTGTCCCAAAATTTGAACTTCCTAGCTCAAACATGTAAACGGCGCGGACAGAATTTCTGTCCGATTTCGTTGAAATTTTACGTTAAAAAACTACCTTAGGTGCCAAGATATAGCCTGTTATCAAAGTACGATCAAATTTTTCGTATTGCTAAAAATACGGACAAAATACACCCTAAGGGATTTTTTTTAGTTTGAAGAAATTTCTCCCAAAACTTCAGCTTCCAGTTTGTTTCCTTTTTTAATCTGCAATGACAAGACATTAAACAAAAACCTTTCCGTTAGGGTAAAAACAGAAAATACTCCCCTGGTGGCATAAGGGATAGTTAACAAGACAAAAGTCCAGCTCACAAGGCAGTGATGTCTTGGTATCATAATTAAAAAAGTACATTGCCATTGTAGCGAAATATTGGTCTTATAATATCTTGCGAGAACAAAATATAAAACGTAAGTACTAGTGGTCTTCATGAGTGCACTCGAAACGATGATGGTCGCATCAAGCTGATCGCCACGTTGCGAGTCCATGTGCACAAAAACCACAAATGAATGCAAATAAATTGCAAATAAAGGTTTATACAAGTTCCATAGCTCAAAGTTTATTGCATTCGGAAGTTTATTTGATCATCGTTTCGAGTGCACTTATGCAAACCTCTAATAAGTACCAGGAGTTCAGTTTATCTATTTGTGGTTCAAAAAGTCGAAAAAATTTGCAAAATGTGGAAAAAAGTTGAATGAAGTTAAATAAGTTGAAAACATGTGGCAAATATTTAAAGAGTTGAAAAAGATTGAAAAAATCAAAATGGTATAACTGTAGGAAAGTGTGATAGAGGCTGAAAACTAAAAAAAAAAAATGTGAAAAATGATGAAAAACTTCGAAAGAGGTTAAAAAAGTATGGTAAATGTTAAAATAGTGACTTAGTGATTTAAATGTTTTAAAAAGGGTTGAAAAAGCCAACAAAAATTGAAGAAGTTTGAAAAAATTTTAAAACAGATAAAAAAGGTTGAAAGGGTCGATAAACATGGAAAATGTCAAAAATTTTAAAGCGATTGAAAAGTGAACAGTTAAAAGAGATTGAAAATTCGAAAATTTGAATGAGTTTGAAAAAGCCGATTAAAATTGAAAGAGATTGAAGCAGTTGAAAAAGGGTGATAAAGTTCAAAGTTCATAACTAAATTTTTATGCAAATAAAAATGTACTTATAGAAGGCTTCCACGTGCTATCAGGCCTGATATTAAAAGGCAAAGAAGAAGGACTCCATCTATTTTAAAGCTTTTTGAGTATATTTTTATTTCATATGTTGCAATGTTTTATGATTCGCCATTACTTCTTTGTCATTTGCATTGTACATGTACGACATCATAAGTAAATAAATGGTTAGAAGTAAAGAACGGTACATGGTTTCAAAACTTTATTTACTTCGTGTGCTACAAAATATCGTTTAACTAATGAACGATTTTTCTTAAAGTTGAGTGAGTGTAATTTAATGGTTTGTAAAGTTGTTTAAATTTAATATATATTGAAATAAATATCGGTTTTAATTGTTGTGATAATGCATATACCTCACCTTCTAAAAATGGAATCATTACGCGTACAGTTGTTAAGCCACTGCATTTGATTCGATTTGATTAATAATTTGGCGTCAAGCGCATACCACCTCGACGCTATGATAAATGCACTAAGTCACTATTGACAATGTATGAAATTTGGAAATTTATCCACAAAACGTTCCAGCAAAGAGAATGTGTCATGCCCTTGAAGCAGAAAATTTATTTGAAACATAAACTTTGATGATTTTTTCGATACAGCACACCAATTGCGATGCAGCTAATTTCAGCAGAAGAGGATAAAGAATTTTTAATTTCACAAAGACAAAACGGACGTCCTGGGTCTTGATTATTCCTTCGTAAGAGATTCGATTGCATATGAAAATATTGATCTAACCGTTTCCATGTGCATACAGAAAAAATTTCAAAATCATTTGTGGTATTTGGCTTTCTCACTTTTTATCTAGAGTATCTTAGGTAGAAAAGGGGAATACGGTTGAGCGTCTCATATGCCTGAATCTCACGTCAATTTTTTGCTAAGCCATAGTCTAAGTGATTTTGTTTCAGACAGAACCAAAAACTTTTTTGTTTTCTTTGGATTGAATACAGAATTTCTCAATAATCATCCATCTACATGAGAATCTAATGATGACTTCAAAGATGTGCTCTCTTTAAGCAAATGTTCAGTTGTTTAGCAAATGACACAGCTGAAAGAGGTGTTGCGTTTATGAAAGACTGCAACCAAATTTTGTCAAATGATGAAGTACAAAAAAAAGGTAAACCTACAAATCGCTCAGATCGTAAAAAGTCCATTTTTGGGAAAAGAGCAAGTTAATATAAACAATGAACATAAAAAAAATTAAGGTAATGCAACCTAGTGATATGAATTATTTTTCAGAATTTACCTCATTTTTTGCAAAGGATCCCAACAAAGGGGTTAAGATAGGGGTGAGTATGTTAGGAAAAAACGTAGGGAGGACATAGTAATACATTTGACCCCTAAATAAAGGGAGTCGGTGTTGCATTTCAACCCTCAATAGGCATTTGAGAAGAGGGGGAGTCAATTTCATAATTTAACAAGAATGTAATTTTTGCAGGAGACCCCCCTAAGAGGTGGAAATTGGCGGTTAGTACGTTTGGAAAAAATATAGGAGGCCGAAAAATAATGGGACCTTCTCATAAATTTGATCCCCCTCGGCGGCAGTTTCGGGGAGATATTAATGATTTTCGATGTGTTAAGGACCATTTCCTAATTTTCAATGCGGTGACGGATCCATCAAATGTTTTCTGAAATAAACCAAATATTACGTGACTCTTAGTGGCACCAATACGAAATTTTTGGTGCCCGGGGAGCGAAGTATGGAGCAACTTTAATATTTTAAGCCACTCTAATGTATATACATATATACATATGCGCATGTACATGTGTATTGGGTGCTAAATTAATTTGTCGTACTCAGTGTAAAACTAAACAAGCATGAATATTTTAAAAAATTGTCGACTTATAAGTAGTTCGCACCTAACACTGGGAGTGTTCTCAATATTTGATTTTGATTTATCACGCCAAGCCACCAAACTGAAAATTTATAAGTGCTCTCAAAATGGAATGTACTTAATAAAGGAAACTACAAAGCAAATTAATTAAGTGTTGTTACCTTCATCCAATGGCAAGAACATGCATACGAATGTTCGTGCAATAAGGTCTTCTTGGTCAACGTTTTTGTGAATTGGCATTCATTCAAAAGACCAATGCACAACTGAACATTTTTACCTTCAAACTATGTAGTTAATATCCACTTAAAAAATTTTTTCATTGAAGATTTATAAAATTGATAAAGTGTATTTAAAAGTACTCATATTTTGAGGACCTCGTACATCTTTGCTTTAATAACAATCCATAGCGCGCTTTAGGTAATAAAATTGTTCATTTTTTAAAATTATGAATGGCGACCTTCAACTGTTACTTTTATTTACAACTTTTTTGGAATCATTGATTCATTTCTTTTTCTTTGCTTTTCTTTAAAATCATAATGAATCTAACGATAAATAGTAGATTTCCCGTACTCTGACACCCGTAATACATCATAAATGTCTGTAGCGTGGCGTGACCCCAACCTGAAATTATCAAGCATTTTCTTTAGCCTCGACCCGCAGCTAATAAAATAACAAATTAAATCGGCAAACTTATGTAAATAAGTTACATTATCAGGGTCACTATTCAATACGAATTTTAAGTAAAAAACTCATTTAAAATTAATTAACTGAAGTTGAAACTTTGGCTCCGCTTGTTTGGAAAAATGTGTTCATTTCATATGGATTGCCAGGAGACCGACTATAATTAGGATTTTCGTTTTGAGGTGGCAAAACTCTAAAAAATATGTGAAATGTTGGAAGAGTTTGATGAAGCCGGAAAAATATGGAAAATATTTAAAAATTGAAAGACTGAAAAAACCGAAAATTTGAGAACTTTTGGAAAGTGTGAGAAAGATATGGAAAATGTTGAAAAAAGCCTAAAGAGGTTATAGAAGTCAAAC
Organism: Meiosimyza decipiens; assembly: GCA_963680825.1. NCBI lineage: Eukaryota > Metazoa > Arthropoda > Insecta > Diptera > Lauxaniidae > Meiosimyza > Meiosimyza decipiens. The sequence continues at coordinate 45,712,799 of OY804260.1, forward strand.
GCAGTATGAAAAATGTTGAAAAGTGTTAAAAAAGACAAAAGATATTGGAAAAGTCGAAAAAAATGGAAAGGTTGGATAAAGTTGAAAGAGTCTGAAAAAATTTTGAAACAGGCGAAAAAAGCTGAAAGCGTCGTAAGAACATGGAAAAGTTGAATAAGGTTAAAAAATTTTGAAACAGTTGTAAAAGATTGAAAAACTCGAATAAACTGGAACGAGGTTGAAAGCCGAAATAAATTTGAAATAGTATCGACCAGCCTCTCGGAAAAATATGGAAAATGTTGAAAAAAGTTGAAAAAGGTTTGAACTGTTGAAAAAGACTTATAAAGTCGACACAATATCGAAAACGTTGATAAAAAATGAGAAGGTTGAAAAACTCGGACAGAATTGAGATCTACAAAAAAATTTGATTGAGGTTGAAATAGTTTGAAATCGCTGCAAGAGTCGAAAAAATATTTAACTAATAAACAAAATTGAAAAGGTTGTAAAGTTGAAAAAAATATGGAAAATATTGAATAAGGTTCAATAAGCTGGAAATACATAAAAAATATTGAAAAAGATTGAAAACCCGAAAAATGTTGGAAGAGGTTAAAGAATGTTGAAATAGGCTAAAAGAGTCGTTAAAATATGGAAAGTGATGAAAATAGTTGATTAAGGTTGAAAATATCGAAAAAATATTGAAAGAGGTTTAAACAGTAGCCGAAGGCTGATAACGTCGATACCATATACAAATTGCTGAAATTGCGATACCATATACAAATTGCTCGCAAAAAAGTTGAAAGAAGTCTCAATAAAAATTGAAACAGGTTCAAAAATGAAATGTTTAAAAAAATTTGTAACTTCAAAGAATTTGAGAGGAGAGATGGAAAATGTTGAAAACAGTTGAAATAGTAAAAAAATATTTTTAAAAAATTCTGCTTGTGCCACGCTACCATCTTTTTGTTAACATGGGATGTGCCACGCCCATTGACGCAATCCCGTCCATTTAATATCAAATCTTATGGTATCTGACATCTTTACACCGAGGCTAGCCAAATGGCTGCTTTTTACGCGGCCAGGCCGTTAATTGCATGCCAAAGCCGCGTGCATTGCAAAATTTCGGATAAAGCCGTTAATTGGAAGATTTTTGTTATATATGCGGCACATTATTTTTCATATCGATTAAGTAGTCAACTCAATGTCTTTGATTTTTTTAAAATTTGCAGGCATCGTTCGTTCAATTTTAATAGATCCGTATTTTTTATTTTGCTGAAAGGCCACACTTTTCAAAGTCATCGGCTTTTTTTGCCTTGAAATTATTATTATCAACCGACCCCTAAGGACGGCTTGTCCTAAATTGAGAGCATTTTTCTCAAAATTCAACTGTTTACAATTTAAGTTGTAATAAACGCACTTTTGTGTAAGTGCAGTTTTTCCGCAAAGTACCCCTATGTACTAGAGACCCTCTTCTACCTCCCACTAAAATATCATATCGATATAACAAGTGCTACAGTGGAGCAAAATGTATCACTTACGTACGTTTCGTTTCAATTAACGGTAAATTTTGAAGTAGCAACGAATCAGAAAAGAAGCCCTGCAGCGAAATTCGAACAGGCCCCGTAGATTTTTTACGGTTACAGTGGTTTAGCTCCTTAATCCTCCGACTAGCGTTGAAATTTTGAAACTTTTTGTGTCGTAGTTTTTTGTTCTGAGAATATTTGGGCAAATGATGCCATGATTCAAACTCGGTGCAACGAATCGACTGCGATGTATTTTAAAATTGTTGGCCACGTTCCGTGGAGTAAAAATTCAGTCCGAGTATAATTAGTATGTAGTTCAAATCTCAAAAAAAAAATAGGATGAGCGAAAATTTTAAAAATTTTATTCACATTATTTGTGTTAATGCATACCTCTGAAGCAGGAAAAGTAAATCCAAAAATTTTAGAAATTTTTCTATTATTGTGAAAGTTTAACGATGAAAACGCATTAAAAAACGCTGCTTTAGCTGCATACTTTCCTCAGAAGAGAGCGATGTAGAGCGGAGAGATGAAATAGTTGGTGAGAGGATTCACGAAATATTTTAATTTTTGTGCTGTGAACTTTTACTACAATAATTGTAGGTAATCTGTTGCCAGCAAGAATTGTAGTAAATTCCTTACTTTTTTCTTTAGAGTGGATGTTTCTATTTAATTTATTAAATAATGAAATAAAAATGTCAATTTTACCAATGAGGAACAAACCCCGTCTTTTAGTTCCGGGTTCTACCTTTCTATTCATTAAAGTTCAAATTATAGTGCATATATGTGGTGTTTTTCCTTTAGCAGAACACGAAATTTTGTTTTAATTTAATTATTTATTACAATTAAATATATAAAAGTAATTCATTTTATGAACATTAAATTTAGATTTACATTTTCTTTTAATTGAATTTCATTCTTATAATAACGTGTCTTTCTGTCCGGCTCAATTATTCAACTGGCCTTTTTTCGTACTTCTTTGGTTCCAGACACCCACGCTTCGTTCAGTTTTATATAGTTAACCCATTCATTGTCCGTATTATTGTCGCTGTCTTCGTCAAAGTCAGTGTTACCAATATGTTAGTAATTCCGTCCGCTCCTAGTTAAACGTCGTCTGAACACATTACTGTCAATATGTATGACAGACTCACTTCCTACATATATGTACTTTAACTATACTTTACACCGTTTTCACATATAACGCCACACCTGGAATAGACAATGCCGCGATTTGATAGGTCCATTCTGCAAAAAAGATTATGTGGTCTGTCAGACCACAAAGTATGATTTATCATCTTTTGGGTTACTCACTAATTAAAAACGACGGGTTAGCAAAAAAAAAGTTCTCATTCAAAAATTCACACTGGAAAGCCCAAAACAAATATATTTTGGACACCGATCATAGTAATCCCTTACAAAATAGCATGCTAATCTTTGAGACAGAATACCATTACAGTATATTTCATATTTTTGCAGGAGCACTACACACTCCAGAAAAAAAATTTTGGAACTGTTTAAATAAACCGGATCAGCTAAATTACATCCTAAGTATTGCTTAAGACTTTAACATCACAGTAAATGGTGCGCATACTTCCAATAACAGTCACATTAAACTGACATCTGATGGCGTACAAGCAATAACTTTATTCCTTGTAATATCATTGAAATTCAAGTCTAAACTTGATAATGATTTGGAACAAAAGCTATTAAATCGGCTATGGAAGTTCCAGATTTCTGCCAAAAGGAAACTTATCCTTCAAATGCAATGGCTCGAACAATTTCAGTGGTTGCTCTACATATACGGTTGAAGGACGGTACGGAGCGGTTTGCAGATATTGCATGTTATTTGCTGATGAGTGCAGCGACAACGGACGCTATCAGCAATTACAAAATGTTGCAACCAAGTCATTCAACAAATGAAAAGTTGCTTTGCAAGATCTAAAAAGCCACAGCGAAAATGAATTGAAAAAATTAAAAAGGATATCACAGGGCAACTTGACGATGTATCCACATTACAAATAGTTCAAAACAGGGGAAGCCTTGTGCAAACGGACATATCACGACAGATGTCAATTTCTGTGCGTTTTATTGAGCCCTAGTGAATTCCTTTGCCTAACACATTGTACTACTCAAGTCTTATGAGCCTTATTATATAGGAACGTAACAGCTCTCATTCTTTGAGTTTAGGTCTATGTCACTCTTGTCAAATTCAGTCTTTTCGAAATGTTGGATATTTTTTCAACATCGGCTTCTTAAAGCAAAAAAATCAGCTTGCTCGAAAAAAGTTGAATATCGTTACTATAATGTGGGGGAGTTGTTGCGATGAAAACCACACAGATTTTTAAACTTTAAATAGATTTTCACTGTTTGTTTTTTTACACATCCAGTGTGTTAAATATTGCAGTCGCCTAATAGTGAATGCCCTATGCTCCGTGATGTACCAGGACACGCTGCGGCGGGTATAATTTGACAAGTCATCAAAGTGGAATTCATGTATTCATATAGAACAAAGGCCAGTAAAAGCGAAGGGGCCGCATCTAACCGCCCAGATAGCATACCCTCTAAATCATTCACAAACTGAAATTTTGGTTCAAGTTGACGAACATCAAGATTGAAACCTTGGATGACCGCAGAGCTGTTAAATAAAATCCATAAAAAATAAGCTTTTCAAGAAATGCAGAAAAGATCCGAGTAATGCTAGCCGCAAAGCAAGATATAAAAAAATTTGTAAGGAAATATCTATTTTAACCACAACGTATAAGAACGATTTCTATACAAACGAATTTAACAAGATTAGAGGGGATGTAAAAAAAGAATGGAAGTTAGTAAATAATATATTAAATAAAAATAATTCCAAAGAGCAAGTACCTGAGCTAAAAGTGGATGATAAAATGGTTACAGATCATACCGAAAAAGCAAATATATTCAATGATTATTTTGCAAGCATTGGAAATGATGTGATCTCAAAAAATGGTCTAAATTGTTCCTCGTGCAGTTGTAGAGATATTGAAAATCCATTTCTTCCAGTTTTTATTTTGAGCCTACAACTTCTACAACTGCAGCTCTCTTTGTTGACATAACAAAGGCATTCGATACAGTCGACCACAGCATTCTACTAAATAAGTTGTGCAGGTGTGGCTTTAGAGGTACTATGCAAAAATGGTTTTATTCCTATCTCTCAAATAGATCTCAAAGGGTAAAAATTGATCAAAACTTAAGGTCATCTTATCCAATTTTATTTTTATTTTACATGAATTCGCTTTTTACTCAAAATTTTATTGGCAAAGCTATAGCTTTTGCAGACGACATGGCGTGCACATTTTCTTGTGCTTCTAGTGTTGAAGCAATGTTTGAAATTAAGCATGACTTGGAAGTTTTAAGGCACTGGCTTAAAATCCATAAGCTGGTATTAAGTGATAAGACTAAAATAATGTTTTTTAATTCGGCTGGAAAGGAAATTCCACTTGGTGATTTTACTTTTCATGGTGCTAGCTGTAAAAAATATTTCATTTGTAGAGATATTTGCAGTTCAAGTGACTGCTTGCAAACTTATTTTGAATCCAGTTCCTGTTCTAATAGCTGTTTTCCTATTAGTTGTGTAAAATCTTTCAAGTATTTGGGCTTATTTATTGACTGGAAACTAAATTGGTCTGAACATTCAGCCGCAATGAAAGAGTATTTGATAGCAGCTGCAAGACAGCTGCATCATTTGAGCAACTTTTGCACAACTAAATTACTTACTTGCGTTTATTTTGGTATATTCCACTCAAAGCTAGAATATGGATTAGCATGTTGGGGAGCCATACACAAAAACAAAATTGATCCCCTATTAACTGTACAAAAATTAGTTGTTCGGTTAATATGTAAAAAAAGTCGTTATGTGAGCAGTCTTCCATTGTTCATAAGGTTGAACATCTTACCTCTAAAGCACCTCTACTGCTATAAATTTTTAAAACTATTTTTTTTAACATCTGGTTACTCAATCAGTACCAGATTCCATCCCAGCTATGATTTGAGAGTTAACAATCTAAACTTAGCTTCGATCCCAACACACAACATGCAGCATTTCTTACGTTTTTACACGTCTACTGCCCCAAGGATATTTAATAATCTTCCATTTCATGTAAGATGCATTCGGAATAACACATTTTTCTGAAGGAAGTGAAATCCTGGCTGTTTAGTTTTTCTTACGATAGTTTAAATACGCTTACTGATGTATTGAATTCCATTTTTCTTAGTCTGGAATAACGAATTAAATCAGATCAATTTTTTTTTAACATAATAATGTGCGACCCCACGCACTTTTGTGCTCTTAATATTAATTTTATATACATACATACATATCTACATATATTCCGTCTCTAGTTCTTTGAACTACAGGAAGTAGATATGTCATTATTATTATTACCGATAGGCAATAAGAAATTTTGTATAATTTATGTTGAAAAAATTTATTGGAAATGTTAATAATATTAATGAAAAAAAAAAAAAAAAACCTGCTGTTGCATACTTCAGTCAACAAACTACTGAACTAGAGCAAAAATATCACAGCTATGAATTGGAAACTCTTGCTGTAGTTGAGGGCTAACATCGTTTTCGCTACTTCTCACTGGGTAAGCATTTTAAAATTTTAGCTGATTGCAATTCACTGAACGATACCGCAAATAAAAATATCCTGATTCCGAGGATTGCTTGATGGTGGTTGAGGATTCAGGAATTCGATTCTGAGTTAATTCATCATACAGGACACCAGATGGCTCATGCGGATGCCTTAAGTAGATGCCCGGTTGTGAATTCAGCTGAATTAGATACTGCTGGCGTGAGTATAATGGCGATTGGAATGGAAGAAGAAGATTTGGTATCCACATTGCAGCGTCAAGATAAGGATATGTATATGCAAAATTATTGAAGCCCTTTCTTTGGTGGGCTATTAGAGTAGTAAAAGTTATGAGAAGGAAAAAAACTGATAAAGGTAATTGCTTCGTTTTTTCAAAGAAGTTCGATGGAGAGTTATCAAGTCGGCACATGATGACGTAGGACACTTTGGCTTAGAGAAAACAGTCAACCGATTACAAAAGCTTTATTGGTTTCCGAAAATGCGTAAGATTAATCAAAAATATATTAATAGTTGTTTACAATGCCTATAGAATACAAGGGGAAATGACAAAGCACGTTCTCATATACATTCAACCGATAAAGTGGCAGTACGTTTTCATAGTGTCCATATTGATCATCTAGGACCTTTTCCAAAAGTTACAGTTAATATACTACTACCATAATATATTTGGTATAGTTGATTCCTTTTCAAAGTTTTTGGTTTCACGACCTGTTCGCAACATTACCTCAAAATCATCTATTAAAATTGTTAATGTGGTGAAACTGGTAGAACTTTTCAATATATGAATGCTAAGAAGCTGTGATGCTGGAAATCCTCAGAGTGAAGCCTAATACCCAATTTAGATGTAGTTTCTTGTAAAAATTGTAAACTCGGAATAAGTTTACAATTTTTAAAGACCGAAAATGAAAAAATAGAAGGAAATGTTTAGGAATGAAATTTATTCAACCAAGGAAGATTGAGCTTACCGTACAATTTGCTGGTTACTTGTATAGTAGTTTTAGTTTTGTCTTGTAACATACGAAGTAGCTTCAAAATGTTACCAAACAACAAATATAAAAATTAACAAAATGAATTCTTAACTAAAACGGATAATGGATAATTTTATAGCGAGTAACGATTTCAAATATTAATCCTAAAACTAGACTATGACTATGTTTGACATAAACAAAAGTGTTCATGGATGTAGCCCCGTTTTTTGGAATGCGAACACATCTCGTTAGAAATCGGGGGACTGGCTTTACGTCAAAATTATTTGAAGATTTTTATAAGGAAAATAACTGCAGTTAGAACACCAAGAGCCAATGAGCAAATCGAACGTTATTTTCGAACTCTTAACGCAGCGTTGAACAGTATGTCTTCAGTTCAGGAAGGATGCTGCAGTAAGGAACGAATAGGATGGAATAAGGAGCAAATTCTAAAATAAAAATGTCCAAGCGAAGAATATGCTATAGGCTGACTTTCAAGTTAGTGGGTGGGTCGCATTGGTGTACTTAAAGCAGCATCGCGAAAAATTCATTTAAAAAACAACAACTCGAGATTTGTCACGTCGTCTTTGTTCTTTTTTCCTAATTTTCTCTATCTTCACGCTTTCATTTATTTAACACGAATATAAATTTTAATATTATGGTTTGAGAGCGGTAAGAACCCCCCATTTTCCAGCAAGCTCAGCCGAGCAAAAACTTTCGAACATGTCACGCTCAACCAGTACCCAATCGTTATAAGGTCCTGCGCACATTTGAGTTTCTTAAGGCAAATAAATGCACTAAACTAACAAAATCTAGAGATTTTAGTAAAATATTGGTAATTGTTCGAAAAATGCTACACTTTAAATAACCTTTCGTATGACATCTTAATTTTGAAAGTCGGTCATTCGCTTTTCGAGTTACATCCTATTTATTAATAATATTCTAAGAAAAAATTTCACTTGGCTTGCATTCAGAAAGTATTAACCAAATGGATATGCAACTGCGACGCAGGCTTTATCTCCTGATCCCCTGCCATTGTTTGTTCACAAAAATAAGCTCAGATTTTTGACAGCTTCCATCTTACTCATTTATCCGTTCGAGCCGAAAACAGTGGTGGTTCTATTAGTCAGAGAAATTTCAGCTTTTACGCTCTCGAATACCGCGATTTGATACTTTTCATTTTTTACCACAATATCCGGATGATACAGACCTATAATATCTTTGGTTTTGGCGATACAATGTCGTCTCTTTGAAAATGGAATTTTTTTAGAGACTTAAGTAAAGTTGTCCTTCAATGCATCAGTGAAAAGGATGACGAAGCAATCCGCTTTATTGACTCCATACCGATGTCTGTGCGTGCAATAGCTCAACGGACGGAGGAAAAAAAACTAAGTCCAACTTAAAAATTGTAGGTATTTTTCTTTCTGCTTGGATCAAAGTAATGATATTTGCGATTAAAGTCAATTTGTGGTCTGTGTCGAAAGAGTAAACGACAGTTTTGAAATCCATGAGGATTATCTTTGGTTACAATCCATTGCAATGTTGTAGATTTTGTAAACGACAATGTGTTTTCTATTATAAACAATGGACATGAAAAATAATTTATTGGTTTTTCATTGAAAAAATGAATTGGAGTACCTTCAGTCCATTGCATTATTCATCAGCAAAATTTGTTTGTTAAAGAAATACAGTTGTGCAATGTGCAAAACAGATTCCAAAGTGGTCTCAAAATTTAAATTTTCTATCAAAATTATCAATAAGATAAGAAGCGGAAACTTATGTTGTTCCTGAAAGAATTAGAAGCAGATTACGGCGACTTGCTATTGTTCACTGAAGCTCGATGGCTTAGTCGTGGGCGAAGTGTATAAGGGCTATATGATTTAAGGAAGAAGGCACCAGTGTCTTAAGAGCAAGGCAAACCAGACTTAGATACACAAGAGCTTGTTTCATTTTAAGAGACTTTCACAGAAATTTTAATTGATTTGGCTTTTTGTGCGACATCTCTCAATATTTAAACCAACTGAACTTGATGTTGCAAGAGACGAGAAAGCATATTTGTGATTTGAAAACGCTATTTGAAGAGCTTTTTAGAAAAATTAATATGTTACAAATAAAACATAATGACTTGACAAATTTACCAAGAACAAGTGGTATAATAAATGCAAGTCCGAATTCAAATACACAGCAATATTTTACACAGTTTTTGAGTTATTATTGAATATCAGTCGATTCGAGGATCTTTTAAAAATTAAAAAATGAACTAAGCTTCATAAAAGTTCTCTCACTTGTAATCTTGAAGAACAAAGTCCGCAAATTCAAGAAGAACTAAAAAAAGATGCAGGTCGATTTGTGCTGACATTAAAACCCGGAATAGAATTTAGCAAGAAGATATATGATAATCTGTACCCAAAAATAAAAGTTGATGTTTACAAACTCAATTCCATGTTCGGGAAAGCCTATAATTGCGTGGTGGCATTTTCAACATTGAAATTAATTAAAAGTAATTGCAGAACAGGCTTTCCGACAAGCATTTATCGGATCTAATTCGTATTTAAAGTTACAGCTACGACATTTGCATAAATGAAATTATGAAGCTTGAATCGCTTTTGTTTTTTGTTTGCTTATACAACAAATCATTGTTTTTTTACTGAAAACATTGAAAACTTGTGTATTCACGCGCAGAATTGTAGAAGAATCAATTCGTGTAATTGTTCAACCCTTTTTTATTTTCTAATGAAAATATAGTATTTTGCCTCACAAAATTTTTTTCTTAAGTTCAGTTTTTAGTTCATTATTTATTATGGTGCTAATGCGGATGAGACCTACTTGGCAGTCATTATGAAACACGCACAGTACTTTACCGCCACGGTGGTGTGGAAAGAAGAACACGTTAATACAAAAACGATACTGCTTTAATGCATCTTTACCGGAAAAATTATTCGTTCTACGAAATCCCTTATGTAGAATTTCATGAGCTACAATTTCCCTTGTAAAACTATTCCTCAAAAAATTCATTTCTATCGAGATATTCGCGAAAAATTAAAAATCTCTAATGTATATAAGGAACTCCATAGAGCGCAAACATAACAAAGGAAGTTTTAGAGAGGTGGACCGATTGACACTTATAAGTTATAACTCAATTCAGCTAATATTAATCAGGAGACTACAAAAATTCAAGAAACCAATGAAAAGGCAGCTAGCCAATCTATACCTCAAGCAAAAATGAGATATCTGTAGTACCTTGGTGATGCCCTGAACTAGCTCTCCTAAGAAAAATAAAACATAAAAACTGTGCTGCGTTTAAGCAAAACAGATTCCAAAATGGTCTCATTGCGTATAAAAAGACTAATGCCAAAATCAAACGGCAGGATAAGAAAATTTTCGCACCATCCAAAAAAAATTCCTGGACCTAAGATCGCTGTCATTTGTAGTCATCTGACAGCAAATCATTTTGCCTCACATTTTTTCGAATATTCTACGGATCGCAATTTCTCAATCGGATTTGTATGAGAAAAACCATTTATAAACTCATACTCAGTTACCTCTCAAACAAATCAAAAATCAAATTTTTACATTAGAATTTGATCAAATTGTATCTTCTGTCAAAGGTAAGACATCTGGCTTCGACAGGATCTCATGCTTCAAAATATCTCAAACAATCTGAAAAAACTCTTAATAAACTTATACAACAAAATTTTAATTCAAGGTATGTACCCACAAATTTTGAAAATTGCTACAGTAGTTCCAATTAACAAACAAAACATATCAAAATTTAACACAACAGGATAAGGGCCGAGTAAAATTTAAGAAAAAAATAATTACAAAGACAGTGGGCACTCACAAATTATATCCACTTTGTTTTTTGGGTAGCTCAAATATCCGAAATGTTCTAATTTCTAAAAGTTTTTTTTTTCCTCATTAGAGAAGTAAATAGAGAGACGATAATATCAAAAAAAACTTTAATTTGAAGCCAATTCCTTTTAATACTATTAAAATAAATCTTTTCGTCGGATATCCGTTGGATAATCCGTGATGTTTGTTTATTTTTTTTTTTTTGATTTAATGAAATTTGATATAACGATGTCACTACATAGGGTCAAAAGATTGGTCGTATGCTTAGTAGAAGACAGCTTATTTTTTTTTGCACCGATTTACTAAGTTATTAACACTTTGAATAGCCGCAGGACCAGAAACAACTGGTGTGACATCGAAAACATCATCTTCGTTGCTATCTGAAGCCTCATGGTAAACTATCGACACTTGCATGGAAAGCATTTTTATCCTTGTCGGGATGTTTTTCTTCGAAAATTGGTTTAGCTTTCGCCTTTAATATTGGTCCCGTTATTGTGCACTTCCCTTCACTTTGATTAAAAAACCAATTAAAAAGGCGAGTTTCCATTTCCAGATATTCAGCACTGTGCAAGGATTTATTTTGGGAATACGCAAGAGTGTTGGAAGCAGCTGTTAATATAGCTTCCTTCTTCGATTTTGTATATCTGATGGCAGATTTTGTCAAATTGAAATCCAGAGATAAATGGTTTCCTTAAACACCTTCATCGAGTTTTTTTTAATCTTAACTTTGGTCTCCATAGACAAATTATTTTTTAGTTACATTTATTAGACATATTTAGAAAGCACTTTCACTTTAATAAGCTTTCGATTTCACTTTTCAATCAAGACTGCCCAAATATTTACATGTGTAAAAAAGATTTATATGCAAATGACCACAGATGCTAATTTGCATGCGACAAAAATTCGAGACTGGTGATTCCCCGTTTTTGTTTTGTTGAAGTTTTTAAAACAAAAATTGGAATCGCTAATGTGCAAAAATCTTAAAAAGGAAACTCTCTGAAACTAGAACCACAAGTTCTAATTTTAGAGTATTCAATGCATGTCAAAATCGGGTTCTAATATCTGGAAGATTCTAATTCCCAAGAGTTCCAATTTGTGAGTGTCCACTGTATATAGATTAATGTGGTTTGCAGAAAGGAACAAGCTTATCTAGTCAAAAACAAGTTGCTTTCAAGAACAATTGTTTCACAATTGATGCATCTACATAGACAATTTCGTTGGAAATGCGAGCTCTAGCTGAAATCAGATTTCAATTCCTGCCATAGATTTCGAAGATGATTAAGTAATAAAGTGGAAAGTTGGTCCTTAAATCTTAAATATTGTTAAAGCTTGTTTGTATAATCAAAAAATAAGAGTTAAGACAAATATCGATTTTTCTGACACGCACCGCTGTCAGTGATCTTATTTAATGTTGCTAAGTATTGATGAAATCAGTTCTGTCGATCACAACCTACTTTTATGCAGACGATATAGTAATACGAAAGCAAATGACGTAAATTTAAATAGTTTCACTGAAATAGTACGTGATTTTTGTGGATGGTCAGCTCATTCAGGCACAAGTATATCAATCTAAAAATGTAATACACTGCCCATCTGCCGAATGGAATATTTCTGTGATGAAAGTTTAAATTTTTGTAATATTTTAATAAACAACGCAAATTACCAAAGAATTTTAGATGTGATTTTTGATCTAAGTATTCTAGGACAAAAGATTAAACACAAATAAATATTTTTCTTGGAAACATTGTCTAGTTGACCCGACTACTCTTCTCAATTTTACTAAAGCTCCTCTAGTTTCTGTAATCGATATGGTCTTCAAATTTATGGACGCTGCCCACTTAATGCTTCTTACAATGCTGCCATGCAAAGAAGTCTTTGTGCAGTTTTTGCTTCTCCAATCGAAAACATTCTGGTTGAGTTCGGCTTTTCTAAAATTGAAGAAAAATTTTCAGTCTATTCTGCGCAATTTCTTTCTTGAGAACACCCAATCTTTTTTTTTAACGACGTTAAAAAAACGTCTCATCCGCCATTGGTATACGATCTGGTAATGATTTGAGCTTACACTTAGTTCAATCTGTCATCAAACCGAACCAACATCCTCCATTAACGATGAAGTCATCATCTTTTATTTATGATCTATTAGAACACTAAAACGCATCATTCTCCAGCTCCGCTGTTATTTTTCCGAATTAAGAAATCGCTACCATGATTCAGGTGGGAAAGTTATCCATAGAGACGGTTCAAAGGCAAATATGTACACCTTATTTGCTATAGTAGATGAAAATGGCATAAACTTAAAATGTGGGATTTTTCATATGTAGCTATTGTTCCATATTTACAGCAGAATTCGCTCAATTTTGCAATCTTTTTCAAATGAAACAATTTCCAAATAACATCAAAACTATGTGGATTCCTGGTCATATCGAAATCTTTGGAAACGAACAGACTGAATTAGCAACTTTAATTATTTCAGGACATGTATCGAGCTATCGATAAAAATCTGATTACGTCCTAAAAAGTTAAGTGACAGCAATATCATCATCACTACAAAGCACTTAACCGGACTTAGTGAAGCAAGCGCATCCTGCAATCTATTTATTTATTTATTTATTAATGTCTATCGAGCTTAAAACTCTCTTGGACAGCATTAAAAATTATTATAATAAATTCTTAACATTTATATAAAGAAGATTACAATAATAATATGTATCGATATTTATTGTTTTCATTATATCACAAATCAGTTCATAGTAATTTAAGTAAACATAACTTAAAATTATTTCTACTTAAAAACAAATCCAATTCATTATAATACTTGTTAAACAAAGCAAGATCTTGTAATCGAATCCGACAAACCATAATTAGTAAAAGCCCGTGGGATCAAAAACAGAATATGCCTTCCTCTGAGCGGTCTTGAGGGAGTATACATTGGGTACACTGGACAGTCAATATGGTAACATAAAGTATCTCTAGCTAGCATAACATTAAAATAAGATCTTCTTGCTTGAAGCGGTTTCAGGTCAATCAATAAACAACGACTTTGATAGGTAGGCATAATATTATCATTCGCAGGCTTTTCCATCCATTCACCAGGCTACGATTAGGTCACGCAATATCACGAGCAAAGAGCACACTCACAGCTGTCAATCATGACCATCTCCACAATTGCAGCCCTGGTTGTGATACACAAATTATAAAAATTTGTTAAGAATCCAAATCTGTAATTTATGAACAAGCCGATGAACTGGCGGCTATTGCTCTAAACGAACCATTGTAAAGTAATTGATTACTTGATGAAAGTAGCAAAATCCTACCTGGGACTTGATGGTTTGGCTACCGATCGGATTTTATCGTGTCATGTATATTTTGACTCAAACTTGATTTGCGACACTTTTTTTCAAAGCAAATGCCTTTTTCTTACGGCTACATCTGGTAAACCATTAGCTAGGTATATACTACAGGAAGAAAAGTGTACAACAAATTAACACAAAAAAAACTGCATCCACAAATGTCTCTTTTGCCTGTTTGAAAATTTGTTTCACATCAAAACAATATTTTTTAATTAATTTTTCATAAGTATGCGAAAAAAAGCGAAAAGAGGTGTTTTTAGTCGATATCCATTGTTATACACTTTTCTACTCCTAGTTTATAGCTACAACTTTGTTGAAGTCCAAAACAAAATTAAAAAATTACTGCAGAAGGCCGATCAAAACAGCAAAAAAAAAACAATGTTTCAAAAGGTTTACCAGATATAGCCTTGAGGATACGTGCATTTTTTTTTTTAAGTGCTTGAGTCAAAATATGCATGATACGTTAAAAACTATTCGCCAAACTAGCAAAATCCAGATAGGGTTTCGCTAGTTTCATCAATTAGGTACTTTGGGGAACTGCACTGAAAAATGCATTTAATTTTACGTATGGTACTGTGTTATTAACACATAAAAATCGTTAAGATATTGAAACTAACAAGCAAGTAAACTGGCTATATGTACATACACAACATTCTCTCCTGCCCAGTTAATATCAAATTGATAATAAAATTTGATGTTAAACTATTTTAACATATTAATCAAAGCTATATAAAAAAAATCGAATATGTTTAATACTCTTGCGTAAGCTAAATTAATTTCGACCTACTAATCCTCTTGACGGTGTTGTATCCTTACGCGATAGTAAAATATCATTTATTGTTCAATTAGAAAAAAGTGCAATTTTCTTAAATTTTTTAATCAAATTTGGAAAAACTAAAATTTTTCAGCTCTGGTAGCAGCCTGAGAAGCTTTTCTTTTTTGGCTAACGCTATATTCGAAAATGAGTATATATTCGAAACTTCAACGTTCCCGAAAAATACTAGAACATGAGGTTATTTTGAACATATCTAATCTATATATGTAGATATTTGGTTTGTTTTTGTGTTCAACTCCATAACTCGGATTCAAATCCAAACATCAGAATAAAACAGTACCTGTGAACTTAAGTTTTAACGCCAACAAAACAATATTTGTTAGGTTATTGGCAAGGTTAGGGATGACCTATTTTTTGCTCATCGCATGAATACGGTAAAATAATTTTGTTCAGTAGTAGTTCGGCAATGTTAGCACTCCCCAAGCCAAATCACTTACAAAATAGTCCTTTATATTGCACTATACTCAGGAGTTCAATAATCCTCGCTCTTTTTTGGAGCTAACTTTTTAGCTTTTTATAGGAAGTATTTTTTTTAATAATTTTTTTTCTCAACATCATGCAAAAAATTGCAGTTTCTCATGACAAGAGCTCTTGACGTAAGCAGTGAAAAGGTAAAGCCTCCAACGTTTTATTTATAGAATGCAATTTAATAACACTAAAAAAAACTAAGCCAAAGAAAAGCAGTTAATTGTGGAAGTTATTTGAATTTCAAGCCATTTAGAGTGACAATCGCTGCTGATTTATTTTAGTTTAGCAGAGCGTTAGCTTAATTGCGGCACCCTACATTTCTGCACATGAAAACAGGTTACACCTAACATGTAACGCCTAATAGACAGATTGTCGTAAAATCATGGCGGAAATGGAACCACGCACAAATGCACGACACGAAAAAAAGAGGGTAAAAATTGCCAATTCCACAGCGCCATATTTATTTCTTTGTTAAATATACCGAAGCATTCAAAGCGCTAGGTCCTTTGCTAAAAAAGTACGTCATCATCCAAGGGTATGACGGAATCTACTCGTACAACACAAATCACGCGACCTCGCAGTTCTAACATGAAATTGATTTTATACACATGTTTAAAAGTGGTTGAATTCGGCGCTGCTCTGAGGGAGAAATCAAAACAATCCATGGCCTGGCCTCCACTTACAGCGGCAGACGCAAGAAAAACTTGAATAAAATATTTTAGAACTACTTATTTTGAGTATCTGCTCACATTGAAGCCAGACAAATTGACGCCGAAATAACCGAATCACAAAAACTTTGCTTTCAAAAGCATCGGCACAGAATAATAGGCAGGAACCACCCACAGAATGAAGACAACACCAAAGTGTTGAAAGTCTAACAACAAAACAAATTTTGAAATCCGATATACTACACAAATACATATGTACAAGTACATATGTACATATATACACAAGTTTTAGCACATAAATACTCGTTCTCGTGTTGTGGGTTACGCTCACAGCAATGAGGTAATGGCATCGAAATGTAACAAATCAACTTTGCCGCATTTATTTCATTTTATTGTGTTTGCAAAACGCTGACGCAAGATAAGGTTTTGAAGACAATTCCATTCCAATCACCTAATTTTTTGGTGATTGGCTCTAGGTGATCTGATCATGAAGTTTGCTTGTACTTTAGTTTATGTCAACACTTTGCCACTTTAACAGGCAGAAACAACTTGTGCGAAGTTTTAGCAGAGGCTGTAACTACAAATCGAAACTACCAAAACTGGCTTGCGATCAGCACCATCCCGATGGTAATTGGTGCCTTGTTCAGAAATTTTTGGGTGCCATTTTTCTATAGCTACGAGTATTTTTCACAACCTATAATGTGTATCAATTATATCGTGACGAGGGAATTTTAATTAAAGAAATAGTGTGCCTTTTTTATTAGTTCAACAGTTTTATTCAATTGGATTAGTTGAACAAATTTTTTCTGACATTAATAGCAGCGTAAGATCCGCTCAATATTTGCTGATGTTTGGGAAGCGTACTATGTAGTGTCAAAAATAGTATAGTCATAAAATCAATGAAACTAGGAGAAATTTTGGTTTCCGATAAGCGAAAGGTTGTAAAATTTCTGAAAATTGATGTTTTGATATATAGAATCGCTACGGAATTCAGATGCTTTGTAGCAAACACGTTTTTCAATTCAAGTTTAGCAAAGCT
The DNA here is from genome assembly GCA_963680825.1 of Meiosimyza decipiens. Lineage (NCBI taxonomy): Eukaryota > Metazoa > Arthropoda > Insecta > Diptera > Lauxaniidae > Meiosimyza > Meiosimyza decipiens. The sequence continues at coordinate 45,730,087 of OY804260.1, forward strand.
CCTTGCCCCACTTGCCGCTGAAACTAAAGTAGTTAGTAAAATCCTTCGAGAAACCCGTTTCAAATTCAATCAAATCAAGGACATTTGCCATTAAGGATAATTGATAAGTAATTTGTTTACCTTCACAAGTCATCACTGGTTGTAGGTACATTCAAATTGAAAGCTAGGTTCGGGGCTGTGTCTAGGGGGCGTGGTAGGGGATAGAACCCCCTCCCCAATATTCTAACGGACACTATATAGAAACGATTTTGCAAAAAATATACACTACGTAAAATTGAATTTGTGACGAATACGCCACAGATTTTGAAAATGATTTTTGATCAGCTGCAAGAAATAGTTGATAACACAGGCCCACAAAAAAATTTTTGTTTGTTCTGAAGATTGGATGCCAATATGATATTTCCAGTGTTTTTTGCACTTAAAGTTAAAGAAAGTGGGTGCCTTGTGCCACGCTTTGAAAAAATATGTGCTGATCAACACTGAATTTTTTCGTATTTTTCTGTAACAAAAATATATTCTTGTGTGTCAATTCTAATACACCAAAGCCTCGATTTGCGTCGTTAATTGGGACCGTAAAAAGACGACGCAAATCGAAATCATTTTTGCATGTATTTGTACTAGTTTTTTTGTTTATTGGTTCCTGGTTCCTGGTTGTAAGTTTTATGAAAAAAATGGTTATTTTTTAATAATAACACCTTTTTAAGTCTTATGTTAAGATTTTTAAAACAAAAATTGTATTCATTTTTAATTAAAAACATAAAATTCATAAAATATAAATTAAAAATGGTTTAAATTAAAAAGTTCAAATTGTTTTCAGAGTTGTAGGTGCCAAATCAAATTTTTCTGCAATTTAAATTGCCTTTTCACCAAATTTAAAACGTTTTAAAATTTCTAGTTTTAGTTCCAAACTTATTAATCGTTAATTATTCATTGCGGATAAGTTATTAAAATTTTTTTAAAACTAAATTTAATATAAATTTAAGATGATTCTGTATTAAAAAATCTATTAAAACTAATTTTCAATCGAAAAACATATGATTTACTCATAAAAATTGGGTTCCCCATTAAATAATTACAATTTGAAGCAATTTGAATTTGAAGCCCTGATAATTGCACTGAAAAAAATGTTTTAAAATTATTCAAAGAAAATTTAAAATTTTAACGACGCAACTCTGAAAATACGAAAATTTAAAAAAAACGCAACTTCGAAAACGACGCAAATCGAGGCTTTGGGTATATACACAATGCGCCAGTTACATTCCGGTACTGAAGTATTATTTCAGTCGTTTTGTAGGTTGAATTTTTCTGAACAAACCCTAAATTTTGAATTGAAATTTACGTGTTAAAATTTACATATCATAATAAAATAAAATACGAAATTGGCCTGTTTTTGTTTGAAATTTAAGTTCCATGCAAACAGCCCCTTTGCCACTAAAAAAGCAATATTTTATTAAAGCAATAGCTTATGTTCTAACCATTTTAAAATTTGTATTAAGTATTAAATTTTTAAACAAGTTTTCCACCTAGCTTGTGATACATTTTTTTTTACACCACACCAGCTTAAAGATTGAAATAAAATAGACGAAAACAAAAGTTTTCAGTTCAACATCTATTTTTTAAAGAACCAATGTATCTAAGGTTTAATTTGAAACACATCTGATAGCAGAACTAATTAAAAATATTATTCAAAAAAATGGTTAAAAAAAGCTTATAATTGTGTCTGTGGTACCAAAGCGACTGACCAAAGGTTGATTTTTTCGAAAATATGAAAAAAGCCGATTTTATCGATAACGGTGCTACTTTTACGAAACATGATACTACTTTTACTGACCCGCTTTGGTATCACCCAACTGCTGTTAGAAGGATATCCACTATTTATGGGTCACCCTGTATATATGGAGCAATGCCCTGTTTCACGCGAAAACTTAACACAACAGTCACAGAAACGTTCAAAATTATGCAAAAAGGTTATGTGGATGTTTGTCTAGTACGGTTAAAGGCTTTCGAGTGACATACATAAGAAATTTTTTGAACGCAAGCGATCCCTAAAGGATGAATCCAAAAATACCTGATAAGTTCTATTTAAAATCAAGAACATTGGTTCATTGTTTTCTTCGAAAGCAAAGGCGTCATTCACAGCGAATTCGTCCCAACTGGTCAAACAATTACTTGTACATTTTTTTTTGGAAATATTACACCGTTTGATGGCCCGAATTTGTCGAATTCCACCAGGATATCGCGATCGTGATCCTTTTTGGCACGAAATCAAGTCTGTGTGTGATTTCGCACTACTCCCAAAAAAAAAAACGTGAAGTTGTATGGATGCAATTGCGATGACATTGATACCATTCAAACAGTTTTAACTCGCATCTTGGAAGTAATACCATAAATTGTGCTCGAGCGGACATTTGATGCTCTACTCAGTCGGTGTAGAAAAATAATTTAATCAGCATTACTGCACGCAATATACAGGAGACCTTAAAGTTTGGCGGAGGCTCCTTGATGATATGGAGATATTTTTATGGTAATAAACGGGGAGTTCTTCGTAAAATTAATGGAATGATGGAAGCAAAAGACGATGTTAATGTTCTAGAGTACTCATACCTACCCAGACTGGAAAAATTTGGTTGCGAACCAGAATACATCATCTTTTTGCAGAATAATGACCCGAAGTATAAGGCTAGAACTACAACAAAACGGCTCCGAGGCCAAAATAATGCCTGCTTTTATAGGCCAGCACAATCCACAGGTATAAGTCCCATTGAAAATTTGTGGAACTTTTAAAAAAAAGTACTTATGAAAAAACCAACACCACAAAATCTGCCCGAGTTACGGAAGGTTGCCAATGAACAGCGGTCTGGGATCAGTATTCAAATACTAGACAAATTGATAGCGAGTATGCCAAAGAGAATACACCTCACCATTAGAGCCAAATGCGGCCACAAAAAAATATAAAAAATTATTCAAAATGTGTTTAGCTTAAGTCACAAATGTGTTCACTATAAAATAAGTACAAAAAACTACCCTAGTTAATGAAAATATGAAATAAGTTAGTTTTGATTTTTTTTGCTAGAATAACGCATTTGGAAGTTTTCTGTAAGCGATTTTTTTGAAACTTTTATTGCAAAAAAAATTGCAACCTTAAAACTAGAAACATTTTGTTTATGAACGGTTTTGTGACAAACAATAGGGTAAATTGTGACTAACCGGGGCACATTTTACTTTGATAATTTCGGTGTGAAGACGGAGAAAGGGTTTTTTTCTATTTTCGTGGTCGCTTATGTAATTTTCGACACCCACTACGTAAGCGTATATTGAATTATATATGGCTGCTTATAAAAATCGAGTAAAATAGCTCTTTTTTTGATTTTCTTTTCAATCGTCTTTTTAATAAATAGTTTAAAAACAGTTTCACACACGCTTGTAAGACCGAATTCCATATTTAAAGAGTCCTCTCCATATGTAGTCAAATGTACCCCGTGTCGGGGTACTTTTAGTAAAAAAGATTTTTTTTTGGAAAAAGTTTGAAAAAGCGGCAAAGCAGTTTTTTTATAAGCTTATTCAAGGTTTGATAGGGAATAGCCAAAGTTTAAATAACAGCGACAGTTTTTAAAATCCATCAATTCTTTTGAGAAATATAGGCCTTTACATTATAGTGTTTAAAAAACTTAAAACAAAGTTACCTAAAAAGTCATCGATTGGAAAAACTAAAGAGAAAATTGGTTTTCAAAAATTTCAAATCCAAAACCCCCTCACGAAATGAAATCCTGAATACGGCCTTGGTTAGGTTGTATATAACCGCTGCGGAACAGAGCCATGTGTTGTTTGTCTCGCATGTGGTTCCAAATTAGTGAAACGGAATTTTCAAAGCAATGCGATACAGGTACTAAGTAAATAAATCCCAGAAAAGTTTTTATAAATAACAATTATTATGATTGCTGTAAGCTAATGATACCCATTTCAGCACATATGGGACAAGAGCACGTATGATTTCAGCTGAGTACGCCGGAGTTTGACGAGGGGGCTTTTTATGAGCAGAGAAAAAGGGGATTGAAGTCTTTAGTATGTCTTATATGTATGTGTGCGATATTCAATCGAAAACAAATGCCAAACCGGAAAAAAGTATATTTCTATATATGTTTGCTTTAGAATTTATCAATAGAACAGCTTTTCCGAGCAGCTACTAAAAGCAAGAGCAAGCAACGGAATACTGAAGAGAGCAACTCACAAAGTGTTTAAATTTGCTACACAGTGTTCCCGAATTTAAAGTTCTGGTCCATGTCAAAAAGAAATATTAACACGCTTCATATCTTTGGACTATGCTTGATTTCGAGCAGTCCAGTGTGTTGTTAATTTGACAACGGCTAACCGCTATTTTGTAAAAAATTTGTAAGTAGCTTTTTCTATCCAAAGACTTGATATATTTTCCTGTATATGAATTGCACAACAAAAACGTCAACACAGCAAAATGTATATAGTGCTAACCGTTGTGAGTCACCAGAGAAAAAAAACAATCTCAAAAACGCCTTTCTTGATAACTGAATGAGAAAGGACAAAAAATTGTTGTAATGTAAAATATACAGTTAAACACGATAGGAACAAAGCTGTTACAACTCATCTACAAAAAATCCACTAAAAAATTTAACAATGCAAACAAATCAATTGATACCAACTTTTGTGTCCTTGAAAGATATGAAACTTTATTTTTATTCCTATCAGATTGAAACAGGTTTCCTTAAGCTGACATTCTCCATTTTTTTGAAGAGAAACTTCCTTAACGAGGGAGTAATTTGAAAATTAGGTATAATGAAACGCAAAACGTGACACCATTTTTTTTAGTCGGGATCTCGAAGAGCTACAGCATTAAATTATATAACAAATTAAATATGTGCTCCGAGTGTGATCGCTTGTGGTTGCTCAAAGATTTAAGAACACCCGCTCAGAGTATGAAGCACTCGTACGTGCATAGTAATAATTTAAAATTATAATACAATTGAGAGCATTTTACTGTGCAACACGCGTTACCAAGCAATCGAGAAGAAAGTAATTCCAACGATGACTGAGCACATCGGTTTCAAATATCAAAAGTCTTTACCATCATGGCAAGGCTTTGGTAGTTAATCAGTGCATTGCTTGAAAAAATAGCGAATTTATCCACGCTTAACATATATCTCAGCTTCATTTTTCTTTTATCGCCTTTATATGAATTGTGCGGATTTTTTAAAAATCAGAATAAAAAATGGTAAACGTAGAAAATTTGAAAACTTTGGCAGAGAAAAAAAAATACTTTTCCCCAGATCTCGGAATTTTTTTATAAATAATGTCAAAAAGAAATATAGTTAACTAAAAGGCAAACTTTCAGCTGTATTTTTTCAGCAACTTCTTTTATCAAGTTTTTGCTAGTGTAGTTTTAGTAGTAACAGAAATGCTCATATTAATTTATTTGTTTCAAAATTTACCAAAATTACATATTGGCAAAAATTTCATAGATTATACTTTTCAAAAATCGTTTGCTTAAGATTTTGTATTCTAGATGTGAACTATGCTGATTTTTTTAAAATTAGGGCTTAAAATGTCATAATTGAGAAATTTTGAAAATGTTAACAGTTAAAAAAAACACAGATCCCCGGATTTTCTTATTTTCTTTTATTATGTAAGAAATTATGGGTATCCAAACTTTAAAGTTTCAGCTGATTTTTTTTACAACTTATTTTATGATTATTTTCAATAGCAACATTTGAAGTAAAAAATATTTGTATATTACTTTAGGTTGTAGAGGGTTTTGACCAGTGGATTATAATTGCACTAAAGAATTATTAGTCAATTTTGTTCAAATTGTCGTCACTTTTTAGATGACTTCTTTAGGGGATTTTTATTTCTAAGAACACAAAATAAATACAAAAATTACTAATATTGATACAATTGTTTAAAAAAATTAATTAAAAAACATAAGAAAATATTGTAGATAACATTGAAAAACTTACAAATAATAATTATTTTATTACATTAATTTAATTCAATTTTAATGAAATGCATCCGAAAAAACTACCTCATTGACGTTTATTTCGAAAAATGAGCTTATAATCAAAAACAAATTATAATTTTATAAGAACTGAGAAAATAAATGTTTTAGTTTAATATGCGACTCTCATACACGGTTCGTTTCAAGCAAGCTCAAGATCGATAAAATTGTCAACCAAGTCTGACAATTATTATTTAGTGTCCTCAGAATCCAAAAACATGATCCGCAAAATCGGAGTTGCTCACTAACTCGTTTTATGGCCATTTTAAATTAAATCAAGTGATTTGTATATTTAGCTCGAAAACATGCTACGAGCATTGTTTTTTATGCATTATGAGTCGCTGAGGACGATGAAGACACTAATTTTTGCAAATATCGAAATGTTTTTGTGTTATTCACCATTTTTCATGGGAAAAAATCGATACAAAAAACAAGCATTTTCGTCAGCCTAAAAACTAGTGAAAAAAAAGATTATTTTTATGTTTTTTTGTGGGCTTCAAAAGTATTTTTGACAAAAAAGCACACAGAGAGAAAACAAATACAAAAATTTTTATATATGTTATGCTATTCATTTGTTCAACGTGGCCTATAAGTGTTATAGTGTAATTCTATAAAAATCGCACGCAAGCCACAAAATAGCGATTTTCACTCACCTTAGTGACTTCACTTCGTCACTTATATTATTATTATTATTTATTATTTTCAAAAATAAATGTTACATAATGCTTCAAGATAATAATCTTGTAATTAAGCATACAATTTTTGTTACAAGTTTTCTTTAGGGAAAAACAATTAAAATAAAAAAAAATAAAGTAAATATAATTTATGTTAAAATTGAATATTAAATAATCTAATTATTCAAATAATATAGTTAAAAAGGAAAATAATGAAAAAAAAAAATAATGAAAAATCTAATTTTTGAGTCTACTTAAAAATTCAAAAAGTTTCTTCTGAAATTGTGCTAGTGCTCTGGTAGCTTGCAACTCGATTGGAAGGTTGTTCCACGATCGAATTGCGCTGACAATGTAGGAGCGTTCTAAAACAAGACTATTGAAACGCGGTAAAATTAACTTCAATCCTCTTCTTGATTGTGCAAACTGGAGCATTTCAACGAGGTATTCTGGGCATTTATTGTGAATAATTTTATGCAATTTAAGAATGTTTCGAAAATTGTTGTATAGCTCTAAGTCCAAGCCGAACAAAGTTTTTCTCAAGTGGGCCACACTTCTATACCTTGGTATGCCGAAAATGAATCTTAAATAGTCATTAAATGCAACACTTAATTTATGCTTGCAAATCGAATCCGGACATGGGTAAAAAGAATAATTAAAAGTAAAATAAGGTAATAGAAGGCTTTTAACAAGGCGCATTTTCAGATATTTATGATAAGAAGATATACTTAGGCTTTTTAGGCCAGAGTAGATCTGCCTTATTGTTGCGACGGTAGCATCACAACAACTCAAGGACGAATTAAGGTGGTACCCAAGATATTTGATTTTTCCAGTAAAAGGGATAGGAACACCATTAAGGAAAAGTTGTGGGTGATCATTAGAACGAAGACCAAGCTTAGAACATGTTATGCCACTACATTTTGTGGAATTTAGTAAGAGTTTATTTCTACAAGTCCAGCCACAGACATTACTTAGGTCTTCATTCATTCTAGCAGAACAGTCTTCTATAAGTTCAATAGGGCGAGAAAAATAAATTAAAACGTCGTCAGCGTACATATGAATCTGACAATTTATGATAATATTTGGCAGATCGTTTATAAAAAGCGAAAAAAACAGCGGTCCTAAGACTGAGCCCTGAGAAACACCGCTCTTGACTTCCATTGGATAAGAAGAACCTTGCTCTGTCACAATTTCGAGCACTCTGCCATTTAAGAATCCACTCAAAAGTTTTAACGACGTGTATGAAAAACTAAACTGATATTTTAGTTTTTCCAAAAGAATTGAATGGTCAATGAAATCGAAGGCTTTTGTGAAATCGAGCATAACCAAGACACAAGTTTTATTAGCATCTATAGCTTCGTCGGAAGTAACCTTAATGACTGCAGATTCGCAACTGTGTTTATTTCGAAAACCGAGATTGAATTTGATTACCAAGAATCTTTTCAAATACTTTTGATATAAAAGGAAGGATACTTATTGGTCTATAATAAGACGGACAAGACGGATTGGACTTTTTAGGTATTGGTATAACCCTGGCGGATTTCCATTCAGTAGGAAACACGCTTCTTATCAAGCATGAATTAGTAATATGATCCAAGTATGGAAGTATTAGTAATACAATGAAGTTTAAAAACTTAGGACAAATTCCATCAGGTCCAATGGCTTTTGATTTCACTGCATTGATCGCTGCAAGAACTTCATAATGGTCACCACAACGAAAAGAAAAGAAGAAGAGTGACTACTTCCGGGATAATCGAAAAACAAGGAAAATATCCTTGCAGCAACAACTTAAGCAAATCGTTCAGGACGCGCTAAGTGGTAAAATATTAAAAATTACCACTACAATATTAACACTACACCACTGTAGCTAAAAATTTATTGGAATAAAAAAATTTTCGCAAAAATGGGTCAAAAACTGTCCTCCCAAGGGTCCGGAGCCACACTTAGTAATGTCCAAAATTAATTTTCGAGCTTTCTATATCGATTGGAACAAAAAAAATTACTTCCATAGTGCAATAAATAAATATAGCCTTAAAATTTTTCGAATGTATGGGCGATGCCACGCCCACTGACGCAATACCGTCAAAATCAATTTAACTTCAAAGCTTATAGTAACCGACATCTCTGTGCCAAATTTTATTAAGATCACTCACGTATTACACTTAATATAACATTAAACGTTTTTTGTGTGCATGGAAGGTGCCACGCCCACTGATGGAATCCTGTCAAAATCCAAATAGTTTCAAAGTTTATAGCTACCGACACCTCTACAGTAAATTTAAAAAATATTGCTCTCATAACACACTAAATATAACATTAAAAGTTTTTTGCTTGTATGGGACGTGCCACGCCCACCGTTACTGCTGCACTCATTTTTGGCATGAGATACCCTATAGCAAGTATATCTACCATGTGAAATTTCATAACGACTGCAATGTTAATTCTCTTATCATAGCGTTTATAAATATTGCTGGATGTGCCACGCCCTTCAACAAGTTCAAGATGACAAAAAACTGCAAATCTGAATAAATGAAGGCCTGAACGGTTTCTATGTGGTAAAAGATAAAAAAGTTGAGTTTCCAAGAATACATCAATTTGCCAAATACTCCATCATCGATTTTTAGGCTCAAAATTTTCAGAACATATAGGAGTACCATTTCTGAAAATTTCATCCATGTTTTTTCACCCTATTTGATTTTATAAGCATTTAAAGCTAAGATATATGATTTGCAATGTAAATTGAAACATTGAGAAGTAGAGCGAGAAAATTTGATTATTCCGTTATATTGCTTCCATTAATATTCCACTGTATACACAAACTTCAAATGATTGTTAAATAAAATAGGGAGAAAAAAAATGAATGAAATTTAGAGAAATAGTACTCCTGTAAGTTCTGAAAATTTTGAGCCTAAAGAGGTTGAAATCAGTTCAAATTTTATTCTCTCGGTCTCATTCTCAATGTTTCAATTTACATTGCAAATCATATATCTTAGCTTTAAATGCTTATAAAATCAAATAGGGTGAAAAAACATGGATAAAATTTTCAGAAATGGTACTCCTATATGTTCTGAAAATTTTGAGCCTAAAAATCGATGATGGAGTATTTGGCAAATTGATGTATTCTTGGAAAGTCAATTTTTTTATCTTTTACCACATAGAAACCGTTCAGGCCTTCATTTATTCAGATTTGCAGTTTTCTTGTCATCTACTAGTATACAACTACCTAAAAATAATATAAAAGCTAATTTGGATTCTGTTGGTTTGTTTATATTCATCAATGAATTTTTTCGTTTTACTTGCGAGCTTTTTTGAACACAATTTATAACTTTTTTTTAAGCAATAAAAATTGGTCAAAAAAATTTTATCGAATTTTTTTATATCTTCTAAATGACAGACCAACCACTGAAAAAAATTTCAGCCTATTTAAAAAACATGAGGGTAATGTTAGGCCCATTATAGATGGAAAGACCCATATATATGTATATATAAATATATATACTTATACTTTTAGCTTGTTTAATAGTGGTAGATATTTTTTTTTTGTAGGCTTTAAAAGTATTGTTGATTACAAAGCCCACAAAACAAAAAAATTTTAATTTTTTATGTCTTATTGACAATTTTTCACTGAACGTTTTTTTATTAAAATTATCGGTAAAAGTGCTAACCTTAAAATGGCCATAAAACGAGTAAGTGAGCAGCTCCGATTTTGCGGATCATGTATTTGGATTCTACGGACACTAAATAATAATTGTGCATTGTCAGATTTCGTTGACAATTTTTTCGATCTTGATCTTGCTTGAAACGAATCGTGCATAGAAAATAGTGATAGTTCTTATTTTATGAATTCACATTCCTGTTCATATGGCATAAAAAAATAAAGAAACTTTCTTTCTTGCAGACATACAGATATCAATTATTTAAATAATAAAACGCATATTAAACTTACGTTTCATGACATTTCTTTGCCAAAACTTTAAAAATATTGAGTTCTTATCGTAAAAACACCCTGATACCAAAATATTGCATTTGCGTTCCTTAACTAAGCATATCGCAACAAGGCCTCGTGGAAGGTTAATCATCTGTTCAAAAATTTCAAGTTTATTCTTTAAATCGCTGAGCAGCTCGTGCACACATTTATTCACACACAATGTTATTTTTAAAACTAAAAATATATGTCGCAAAATTAATATTTATTAAAATAGATGTCAAGATTTTGTAAAAAAATTGTTTACATAGTTCGATTTATGTATGTATGCGTATAAATGTTCATTAAACACGTATAAATAGGTAGTGTATGTTTATATGATATTTTCAGCTTAGAGCAACAAGTCTTTGGATTAAATGCCCTGTCGAATGCTCTCAAAGAAATTGTCACTGAATTCTAAATAAATTTTCTACCGATGTATGAAACATGAGAGAAATTCTCGAAACTTGGAATAAAATAGAAACTGTTTGCGGCGTTCACAGGTTTGATCTGGTCCAGTAAGACTTCCTCTGAACAACAAACTCAACTTTGAGCAAATGCAGCACTGTATTTTGCTTGGAAACAAATTTTTCATGTTTGATTTGTTCTCAGAGAAGTTGCAACTGTACCAAATTAAGCTCTCCGGCATTAGAAGATTCCTTCTGTATTGGTTGTGCCTTTCCTTGGAAACATTTCTTTTGGTAGAGTTTTTCGAAAGTTTCCGAAGACGGTGAAGCAGTTGACTTTGTTGGCCCTTTATCAAAAAAAATTACTTCACCAATTACAACTTGAGGTTCAGATTCAGTGCATATGGCACAAGTATCACTATCGATTTCTATGGAATTTCCACCAATTCATGCTCTGAATCAGACAGTTTTTATCATCCACGCTTTGGTATTTAGTCGCTTTTCGCTTTGCTGCGAAAGACTTTTTGCCGCCAACTTCATGCGCGTTCATTATCAGATAATTTTAACCCACAATTTGAATTCATTAAGATTATCAGGTGGTTATGTCAATTTACACAGGGTGACCGTTTTAAAACATAACCCATTATAATTTTGGTTTATTTAGTGGATCACTCTGTATTACTCTATTATAGTTAAAGCCTGGTTTTGTATGACTATAATTATCAAATAAATAAAATGTGCTTTTAATTTAACTAAAGCGCATTTTAATTTGCAACTATACCTACGGTTAAATCTTTTGGATAAATACAATGTCCTCACGGAGCCCATCTAATGTTTTTCGTGTTAGGACATAAAGTTACATTTATACCTCCGGTTCACTTGCAAAGTGGTGAATCCGACACCGAAACTGTAAGAAAATTACGTTCCGAATTCGATATAAATGAAGCGCCTTCCACGCAATTTGTGGATGAATTTGTGAGACGTGTGCGTGAAACTGGATCCTTATTGAACAAATCAATGTGCAAAAAGTAGCATACTGACTAAAAACTCATGCTCTATTCGTTTGAAAAAAAGTTTCTTTGAGGTTTTATGTTTTAAAGGGTGATCCAATACGTGGTCCCATTTCCATTTATGTCGACAAACCAGAAACTATTGACGCTTTGGAAACCAACATAACTCGTGTTATTCAAGGAATACCGGTCGATATGCTCGCAGGAGTCGTCGAATATTGGACCAACAGAATTGACCATTTAAGAGCTAGTCGTGGGCAACACTTGAACGAAATCATTTTAAAAGATTGAGTTGGAGGAACCGAACTATCATTCCAAATAAAGGTTTGCATCAATACATTGATTTTTATATATTTTATTTAGAAAACAAAGTAGGAAGCACCCTTTATGTGTGAATAAGTAGGTTTTTTTTAAATCTAGAGATTGAGAAATCCATAATTGAGAAATTTCGCAAGCTTTAACAGTCAAATAAAAAATATATGTGCTATTATCACGAAATGGATGTAATGGATGGCTGTGTATAGTTGGTCAGCTGCAAAGACTCAACCATTTTTATTTTTTCGCAAATTATTCTTAAGATAGGGATAGACATTTTCCATCATGCGCATCGATATTTAATTACTCTGATAAAAAATTGTAAGGCGAGAGTCTACAGATATGCCGCCTTCGTAACCGGAACGGGCGCAAATTCTCAAATTGTAGTGGTATGCTCGCGGAGTGTATGTTTACAAAACTTCTCCCACTTCCGCGCTATATGTTTGAAACTTCTCCATCGATTTGTATGTACATACATAAACATTATAGAGTTCACATATATGTGATATATCATGAGTAAACAAGGCAATTGCAAAGCTGATGAACTTGCTGGACAGGGGACTACTGCACAAATTCCTCAAAACAAGGAAGGTGTTGGCATGCCACTTGCTACCTGCAAGTTACTGCTTAAAGAAGAAATGGTCAAAAATGCTAACAAAATGGGATGCTAAGCGCTCGTCAGAGCTAATTTCTCGCACTAGACACAGTGTCTCGTCAGTTGTTGAAGTCATAACTGGCCACTGTCTCATCCGCAGACATGCAGAGAGGGTAGGCGTTAGGTCCTTTGACTTCTGCAGAAGCTGTAGAGATTGAAGGACGAGGAAAATATTATACATTTTCTCTGATCCTGTCCTGCATTTGCTAGAAAACGCCACAAAACACTTGGGTCGTTTTTATTTGATGATCTGGATGACTTTAGACACGTTAGAATAGGTCAGCTATTTAGTTTCATTACGAAATCTGGTTGTCTCGACGAGAGTGTATCACAATGGATCACATTTGGTCTAAGTGAGTATGAATTCGTAACTGACTGCCACTCCTACCTAACCTTACGTATGGACTAGCATTGAACGTTCCTGGAAGGCGATCTCTGAAGAAAGATGTCAAAAACTGATGGACTCAATGTAATCACAGTCATTGCTAATACAAAGCATGTAACAAAGTATTAAAATAATGTGTATTTAATGTAAAACTTAGTCTAAAGTAATAAATAATTTAAGGGCTACTCACAGCTTTTGTATAAAATTTTTTATCTTTTGTGATATCTGCTCGATGCTATTTTTCTGAATGTCTAATATTAGCATTTATGAGCATTATGAGGTTAATTAGGAAAACGTAGTTTTTAATGATTTCCTTAGATATGAAGCATCTAGGATGATATTTATTTAAAAAATCCCCGAAGTTTCCGATATTTTTCGTTAAGGATGTTTACCACGCTCTGGTGCTATTATTTTGACCTCAGCTGTATATAAATACATACATTATTGTGTTTATTTTGAAAACTTGGAAGATCTTTCTATTTCATTTGTTAACTACATTTTAGCATGGGGCTTAAAAATAATGATCACAAAATGCGAGATTGCTAGCTTAATCCTGTGAACTGCACGGAAGTTTTAGGGAAAAACCTACTTACTAAAGCGTAGAAAAAATATCCCTTCACCATTAAATTTTTTTGAATCATATACATAACCTCAAAAGTAGACAAAAAAATCTATATTAAGAACTTAACCTCAAATAATTGTTTCAGCGATTTGGACTCTTCGCAAAAACTACTTCGAAAAATTACCTTCAGAAGCCCAACAATATGCATCACCTCTTCAATCACTTACCATTCAAAACTAACAGGCTTCTGTGCCACCTTTTAAATTTGAGCAACAGAGCTGCGTATGCGTGAACGCTTTCGTAATATCATTATCTTAATTTTCCCGCAACAGCATCTTTAAAAAACACTCAAAAACAAATTTTAATCCCCCTAATCTATATACATTGGGGTGGTTTTTTTTTCAAAGTTTTGTAGATGGATTTTATCCCAAAATTAGAGTTTCAATAAGGGAAAAAATCTACTTTGGGTGCCAAGATAAAGCGTTTTAGGAATTTTTTTTTTTTGTATGGGAGAGGCCACCCCCTGTTGTCAAACCACGCTCACATTTTTCGTGCGACTAAAAATGCGGACAAAATACACCCAAACGGGATATTTTTAATTTAATGTTCCATAGGCCTATATTATATAATCGGGTTTGAAGAAGATTCTCCCAAAATTTTAGCTTTCTAGATCAAACCTGCGAACGACGCAAATTGTTTGTCTCCTACAACAATTCATATTGCTTAATTGTGGATTACGAAGGCTTACGGAAAGGCGTGATAGCGTGGTGTATTTAAAAAAAAATATATTTCAGTATTCCGAAAGCTAATGCTGAAAAAATTCGTGAAAAACGTCGGGGAAAAATCAACGGCACGTCTACGTGAAACTCCGATTAAATGCATCCACTGTACAAAATAGTGAAAACGATCATTGTAAGTAATTAAATATTTTCTAATCAACCAATTTCGCCCCTAACCCTTACTTCTCATAGACAGTGATGTACCAAATCAGATTTTTTCATTTTTCGATCAAAAAACCAACGTTTTTGCTCAGCAAAATCAGCATTTCCACGAGCAAATCGGATATTTTTAGATTTTATTATGTTTTTATGGCTGAAAGCACTAGTAGATGATTTAAAGAAATGCAATTTAATAAATAGAAAAAAGCAAAGAATTAGTAAGTAATATAAATTAAAAAAAAATTATTTATTCATTTCAAAAATATCTGAGTATTCAGAAGAATCTTCTCCGCTGAAATTATCATCAGTTTGTGCATCCCATATTTCTTTGCACAATTTGTAGTTATAAGAAAGATATGTGAGTTTTCCAGTACGCTCTGTAGTAAGTCGATTTCGTTTCTTGTTGTGAATCCATCCATATTTACTAAATGACATTTCTACTGCCGCTGATGTCGTTGGCGCCGATAGTATTCGAATGGTGACTTGAGTCAGTTAACTTTCTGGTGCATATGTTTTCCACCATAATATCGGATTCATTTTTTTCGGCCGCTTTCCATATGAAATGGAGTCCCCAAACTCCTTCACGACTTTATATTTTCCGAATTCCACCATAACATCACATTCTTCCAATTCCATATGGGTCATTCCATCTATAATGGGCCTATCATTACCCTCATGTTTTTTAAATAGGCTGAAACTTTTTTCAGTGATTGGTCTATCATGTAGAAGATGTAAAAAAATTAGATAAAATTTTTTTGACCAATATCATTGCTTAAAAAAAAAGTTATAAATTAATTGTGTTCAAAAAAGCTCGCAAGTAAAACGAAAAAATTCATTGATGAATATAAACAAACCAACACAATTCATATTAACTTTTATATTATTTTTATGTAGTTGTGTACAAGTAGATGACAAAAAACCTGCAAATCTGAATTAATGAAGGCCTGAACGGTTTCTATGTGGTAAAAGATAAACAACTGACTTTCCAAGAAAACATCAATTTCCCAAATACTCCATCATCGATTTCAGCCTTTTTGGGCTCAAAATTTTCAGAACACTGACTGAGCTTGTATTAATGACATTGGTACCAACTCTAAAACTTTTAAAAGGACCGTATTTGCCAATTTCAAATCATTTACAATCAAAATTTTATATGATCTGCGTCTGTTTAACAATTTTAATCAGAAAGACTTGCGTGGTTTGCCATCTTGCCACGCGACTTTAAGAGCCTTTAAAAACTTGAAACCTAGCCCAATCCTAATTTTGTTCACCCAAAATACCTACAACTTTTTTCGATATAGGTTTGGCTTTATATATGAGCATACACAAATTAGGAGTAGGCGTGTCCCTGAACTGATTTCGCCCATTTTCAATACCAAGAAGCTCGTTTGAAAATGAGGCCTGTGTGCCAAATTCAATTCAATTAGCTTGCTGTGTTTTCTCGTACGTGTGATATCAGCAGACAGACGGACATGGCTAATTCGACTCAGGTGGAGACACCGACCATGAATATATATACTTTTCTATACCTGCCACATCCCCTTGTATGTGTTACACACGTACCCACAGTGAAGATTGTAAAAAGTCGAGCTCCAATTCTGTATTCTTTTGGTTCAATAAATTAAAATCGTGATCGGCATTCGCTCAGCAAGTTTTATCACAAGGCAGGCATTACTATATATATAAAATATTTGCATGGTTAGAAAAGGATTACAACTAATTTTGCAAAAGTCGTCAAAAATAATATCTCTATGTAATTTTTAGTAGAGAACTATTGCGTATTATATTATTATAAATTTGTTTAATTCGAAAACCCATTCCACATTACTTCAATTTTTAGATGTCCATAACTTTACAACTAAGCCTCATACAAAAAAAAAATTAATCGATTACACCTTTTAGAATTACAATTTACCAGTATCTGATTTTTTACGTTGTCTGCTTCACGTAAAATGAAAAAGTCAAAAACGGTAAAAAATATTGAAAAGCTCGAAAAATGGAAAATCTCGAAAAATAATAGAAAAAAAATTTTCAAAAAGTTGAAAATGTCGAAAGGAATTGAAAAATGTTAAAAAATGTTAAAAAGTAGAGCTCCAATTTTGTCTACTTATGACTCAATAAATTACATTCGTGATCGGCATTCTCTTACCAAATTTTATGCAATATCTTGTGTATTTTGTGAGGTATACCATAGTAACTTTTAATATTTAGATCGGTGAAACACCCACAAATACAACCCACCTCAATTTCGATCATTAAGTATCAACATTCTCACACAAGGGTATGACTACTTACATAGTAAGCTACATATGTCTAACTTAGATAGGATATTTTTATTTAAAAATGGAACTTGAAACTGTATTATAGTCAAATACTCATTAGAATTGTGTTCAGCGATCAAAAATGCACATTATCTGTAACGAAAAATCGGTCTTAAAATCCATATTACAATATTCAATAACGTATACAAAAAATCACGTTCTTCGAAAAATATTGGGAAATTTTTGTTGAAAACTGTAACTTTAAACTGTAGTGTAGGCAAAAATTTTTCGGAACATTACTCAGCGACAAAAAATACATATTATATGACACGAAAATCTGTCCAAAAATTCTTAGGAACAATTTTGCATATTTGAAATACGTTTACTGCGAATACGGGTAAGAAACCGCCAGTTCTACCTTTAAATTAAAATTTTTTTTAACCATATTTTGTGGAATCCTTCTATATGCAATGAACGGATTTTATTCAAGTACCTCTAAAAAAACCAATACTTTTTTGGTCAGTCTCGTAAATAGGGAGGTTTAAATACAAAAAATTGTCCAACTGACAGGATTTTTGACTATATTAACTGGATAATTTTATGTCATTTTGGACTAATATGCATATGATTTTGGACATATGAGCGCCACAACTGGTCACAATATAGTGCAGTCTGAAGGTCAAACTTTCAATCAATCTTTTGAGCAAATGAGTAGGGTGATGTAGACAGACGTGGGCCACAGGTTGGAGTGGGCCACCCAAGTAATTTTAAGATTAGTGACATCTATTTCAAACCGCGCACATTAATTATCGTATTTTGACGCGAGGACACTTTTTATAAGCATTAGGGGGTTATAAATCTGCTTTCGCACTATCCAAAGAAACGTGCTGTAGATTTTGGCGAGAAAGTTTTTACCATCGTACCCTTTCATACGATTTGTGATCGAATTTTTACAAGAAATACTCAGGTAAATATGCAATATGTTAGATAAACATGTTATCTTTGGAATGCAAAGTGATTTTTGTCCATTATTCACGTTGTGTTTTTGTGGAATGCATATGCAAAAATAAGGGCTTGTAGGTAGAAGTGGGCCACTATTTGTGAACAGACATGAGCCACTTGAGTAATGTCGTTCTCTGCACAGTAAAGTGTTTTTATTAATTATGCAAATGTCCTATTTACTCAATTTTATCATTTTAGCCATTATGCCTCCAAAAAAAAAGAAGGAAACCAACAAAAGATTCAAAAGAGGTCAATTGCTCTCAACCAGCTGTGAAAAAAGGCAAAAAAAGAAAGTCCTCGGTTTCTTCAGCTGAAGACATTGATTTTTGTATGATTTGCACTAAATTGATGCCGACAAAGCTCACAAAAAAAAATTCCATCGAGCGCGACATCTGCGACCGACCCTTCCATTTACAGTGCGTTGATATGACCAACCGCACCGACTTCACGTGCGTCAATTGCACGTGCTTTATCATTGCAAAATGTTTTTTTCACAACAACTTTGTAATTTCTACTTTATCACTCCTTTTTCCAGACATTAAATAAACATTATTAAAGCCCATGTTTTTTTTAATTTTTGACCTTCATTTCGCGTCAAGTATTTTGCGAATTTGACAACAGATTTGTGATCAGCGCCTCTAAAAACCTCTAGAAGATGGAAGAATTTAAAACAGATGGCAGCATTTTTCAGATAAAAATTTTGGTGGCCCACTTCTCCCTACGATTTCAGAAAACTCGGAAAATACACTTTTCTTTTACATAAAAAAGGAAAGCTCTTTACAACTGAATTTAAGAAATCTGCTATGATGGAAAGTTGCGTCTTGGAATACACTTGCAATTAAAAAAAAAAAATTTTTAAAAATTTGAATTTTTCACCATTTTACAACCGAAAATAAAAACATGGCCCACTTCTGTCTACATAACCCTACTTATGTTTGTATATAATTGGGATATTAAAAGCGTCATTTATTGCTGGTTTATCAGAACAAGCCGGAAACTACACACAGTGACCAAGAAATAATCCAGAGATATCAATTCTCACAATCTTGGCGGGTAATTGTTTTCGTAATTGCAAAAAAATCATGTGAACTTTGAGTGAATATAAAGTTGAAATTTTAGTAAATTTAGTTAAATTCCACAGTTTGCAAGAGTTGTTCTGGCGCAAGTCTACTTATGGAAATATTGCAAAACATGCTGAGCTCAAATGCTGTCAACTGTCAAATTGTTACAAATTTTTGCATCAACACTCTACAAAATACCCTATATATATATGTATGGTTAGTTCTTTGTCAAAAAGGCCACCCCCTCTGCCCATTTCAGTTTTGAAAAAAAGAAATGTTCAAGCATATGAAAAAATCGGAAATTTTCTCAATTTCTTGATGCCGTCTGGCCTTTTTTGAAAAAATAGCTTTCTAACCTCAAAAAACGTGTTTGAAGAGAAAGTGCTACTAAAAAAAGATAAAAAACGTCGAATTTTGAAAAAAAGTTGCTGCGATTTTGATCAAAATTAGTGATTTGGTGAATATGAGAACAACATTAATATTAGGCTAGGTCTTAAGTTTGCAAACGCTCTTAAAGAGGCGTGGCACAGCCCTAAATTTTATCTTTCATAGCGCCATAGCTCGTAAACCGTGCAAGATATTGTGATGAAATTTGGTACACGAATGCAGATCTTATAAATCTTGAATTGTGCATAAAATGGGGAGAATTCTAAAAGTGGGCATGGCACTTTTTAGCAATTGAAAATTTGGATTTCGTATATCTCCAAATTGGCACATAAGATTTTTATAAAAATTTTAGGGATGATACCACTAAAAGTAGTCATCAATACCAGCTACGTCAATGTACTGGAAAATTTCGTTGAAGGGCGTGGCACAGCCTACAGTATTTATAAACGTTATAAAAAGAGAACTAACAACGCAATCGCTATGAAATTTAATATGGCAGATATACCCGCTAAATGGTGTCTTCTTGCAAAATTTTGGCACAATAGTGCCGGTGGGTGTGGCACCTCCCATATGAACAAAATACGTTTAATGCTATAGATAGTGTGCTATGAGAGTAATCTTCATAAAATTTTGAGTGGAGGTGTCGGTTACTATAAGCTTTGAAATCAAATGAAACATGACAAGATTGCATCAGTGAGCGTGGCACCATTTATATTTCTGAAGAAATAGGTTAGGTTTTCGAGATATTTTAACCTAAAAGTGCGAATATCACAGTTTTCCAAGTTATTTGAGGTTATATTACATCGATAGGTAATTTTTATTTTTAGAAACCATTAATTGAGTTCAAAAGAACTACTTTTTCTCTTCACAATACTCTTTAAATTATATTGATATATTTTTTTTGCTCTAAATATCGTAAATTGAAATTTATTATCATTCAAATCAAAATAAGTTTCAGGAATAATATGTGTTATAAATTTCAATTTACGATATTTCGGAGAAAAAGAAAGCTATTGATATAATTTAAAGTATATTTTGAAGAGAAAAAGCAGATATTTTAAACCCAATTAATAGTTTCATAAATAAAAATTACCATTCGATGTAATATAACCTCAAGTACCTCGAAATACTCACTTTAAGGTTAGAATATCTCGAAGTCCGAATCTACCAGAGAAATTCTGACCTCGGATTCGAATACAGTACGTCAAAAACCTTTGGAAAAGTATATGAGAGCTTCAGATACTGAGAATTGACCAAATTTTGTCGAACTGTGTTATGGCTCAAGTATGAAGTAGATTAAAATTACGTGTGTACAAATTGTAGCTAATTATATTAACTTGAATTTAGTATACAGTTTAGTAGAATTGATTAATGAATGCTTAGTTTATTTGAAGTAAAGTTCCATTACTTTAGGTTGACCAAGTAATATATAAATTTAATATTTGACAAAGCTTCCGTGCGAAAGTCCTGAATTTGAAACGCCACGGACAAAGAATATATTTCAGGAGCCAAGAAAACTAAAGCACAAAAACTGTTTCCTACTTAGCACTAATCCGTCAGTTCTTACAAGTTATGGATTAAAACGGTTTGCTTTTAGTTATTCTGTTGTTTTCTATTTCAAATATTGTTATGAAAAATACAAAAAGAACTTCATATTTACCTAAAAAGCTCCACTAGGAGAATGTCAAGGCTTTAATTGTATGTCAAAGCCGGGGGCCTTGTAGGAATTGAAATTAATCGGGAAAGGCCGTTAATTGGAGGACTTTTGTTATACGTACTAAAATTGTTTTTAAAAGCAAAAAGAGAGGATAACATTTTTTAATAGAAAAAAATGGTCATCAAGCTTAAGTGCCGATACAAAGTTTAATTTTGTTATGGCGACTTAAAAAAAGAAGGGTCGTCAACTTTTTCCAAAAAAATTTACTTGTTACTAAAACTTTATATGCTTCAACTTGGCAACCCTGTGTCAACAGCAGATTTTGTAATTACGTTCACATAGATGCAATACGTTTTTCATGGATACGCTCTATTAACGATATTTTTAATGAACTTTTTCGTGGTTTCCCAGTTTTAGGTGAAAGCTCAAAGATGTAATTTTAATATTTTACAGTAAAATACAAATCAACACTACGGAAATCAGAGCATTTCTATTTGACGCAAGTGAAACACTGGATTAAAAAAATTTCACATGTAATAATTTTTCAAGTGTATTTCCAACTTTAAATATTTCCATTCCCAATTTTTTTTTTTTTTGTTTACTTAAATCAACTTACGTAATTTGATCTCTTTCGGTTCTGTTCTTCTCCTTCAAAATGTTGTCTTCAAGTTTTCATCCGCAAGTTGTCATATGTATACGGAGCTTGGTAAATAGCAAATGCTGTTTATCAGATTTATAATAATTTAAATCGTTTTCAACCGCAACCGTAGCACCAAAAATATCCGATTAAAAAACAGCAACAAAAAAACCGTTGCCAACAACTTCCGGTTTACGACGCCGAGTAAAGTTTTGGAGAGAGGGCAGTGGCAAAAACAAAAGCCGGAGAGAAGAGAGAAGGAGAGAAATCCGCTGTTACCGGATGTAAAATAGTGGTTTATATTTTACCTGTGCCGTGTTAATAACCAAACGCCCGACCAAACATCATGGATATATGACGATTTTCCAGAGATATTTTAAGTTAAATTTGGACAAACCGAAAACATCGTTAGGCTCAAACCGAATGCGCCCGCTGCCTCTGTTTTTAACACCACCACAGGTATTTAGATGTTGTTCCTACAGCATGCAAGATATGCTAACAAGTTTTAAATGCCGCTTCGAAAAATTAATTAAAGTACAAAAAAAGACTACGCACTCAATTTAAACTGGGGAAGGATATCAGTATAAAATTCGTTTGGGAAGACACTTTGAGAAGAACATGATAAAAAGGAAGCAATTTTTGTCGATGTAATGTACACATTTATGCAATTGGCTTTTGTATTTAAGTTCCACTAATTGAACATATTTAAAATTTTGACTTATTTTCTTTATGAAATGCCTTTTTCTCTTTTTTAAGTGCGATTTTTTTAATTTTTTTGTTTTATTCGCGAATCTTTGAATTCTTACATTTGCGTTGCAGTACACATTTTTCATACACAAATATTATAAAAGACATTGAAAATTACACTTGGAGGATAAAATTATTTAAGACGGTTGAATCTTTTCTTTTTTCTTTTTGATTACTGCGACCTTTTAGAAATGTGTTGTTTAACCAAGTAGAAAACCACAACCGAAGCAACCATGTTTCTGGGGAAACATCTCACAGCAACAGCCAATCCGGGACTGAAAGCTCTTCAATATTGGCGCTTGCTTAAAGCACCACCATGAGTACAGTGCATTATCCTAAAGAGAGCAAAGCGTTCTTGCGCGTATTTACCATGCTTTCCTGAGCTGTCTCTTGGCTCTCCGTGAATCTCACTATCGCTCTATTTTTATAACCAAATATGTTGTGGGTGGGTGGTGACCGCCCATTGGCCATAAACAAGAACATTTCTTTATGTTATTTTTTGTTTCATTTATGCATAGAAATGCAAATTTAACAGGTTACAAATCATGCAGAATGTTTTAGCACAATGTAATGCGAAATTCTTTGCACAAGTCACAAAAATAAAATAAGTACACATTTTAAAAATCACATTTGAAAGAAGTCAATGCATTAGAAAACTATTACTAATTAGTAATCTCTTTGGGACAATGTAAAAAACAACTTGTTATGGTATTCCTCGGCATGGTCTTGTCTTCTCTGCATCATTTAAAAAAGATTCTCATTTGACTAAAAAGCTCAGCAAATTTTAAAGTTAAGTTAAGTGAGCGCACAGATTCTTAGCACAGTCGTAAAATATTTACGATTTTGACACTAAGTGATTATATTCACTTCATTCATTGGGAAATTTTCAAAAATAAAACCTTTTTTATAGAACCAGGACACCGATCATTATCCGGTTTTTCGCTGTGATTCTATGATTTGAGTTAAATTATATAAAACTATCTCTTATGTAAGGTGTCACTCCTACTTATACGATTCTACTAACTTTCGGCTCGAATATAAGGCAGCAGTTTTGTTTCATTAATTTAAAATAACCAATATTAGCCGTGTTTTATTCGCTTTGATTAAACCCAAAAACGAATCAAACGCACAAGCATTGTTGCCACATGACTTTTTTTTTTTGTACCAAATTTGCCGAGAAAATGTACCAAATAGGGAAGAAATGTACCAGCATTTTTTATAGTTAACACTTTTGTTAACATCGTCGTGCATTTCGCGTGAAGCGGACAATGAATATAATAAGATTTTTAAATTTGTTCACACTCAGCTTAACTGTACTTCTAGAAGGTATAATCACATAATTTTTTTTTGTTTGAGGCTTAGTTGCCAAGTAATGGATTTTAAAAATTTAAGTGATATGAAGAGCGGATTTACCGGAAGCAGTTTTAGCATTTATCAAATTTAAAATAAAATACCATGCATAGGAAATTTGCTTTTCAACTATGACATCAGATTCGAAATTTGAATTTTTTTTATTGTAGACATTTCAAATCAGAATTTAAACAATTTCGAGCCTTTCTGTGGTTGTTTTAATTTAAAAATACAGCTTAAAGTACGTATATTAATAATGTAATAAAAATTTCAGCATGTGATCTACATTAGCTTAAGAGGTATATAAATTGAAGTATATATGTTAAGTGTCTCACTAAGCATAGTATTACCCTTGAATATGAACTTTAATTAATCTAGAAAGCTCTAAATTTACAACTAAACTTCATACAAAACAAAAATTGCAAATGTGAACGAATTTCATAATGTCACTTTTTTTCGCCTGTCCTTCACATGAAATGCCCGATATGTTTTATACGGAACTTACGTAAGAAAAAGTTCACAGGGATGCGCGTGCATTTGAACATGTTTGCGGCCAAACTAGTTA
The DNA here is from genome assembly GCA_963680825.1 of Meiosimyza decipiens. NCBI lineage: Eukaryota > Metazoa > Arthropoda > Insecta > Diptera > Lauxaniidae > Meiosimyza > Meiosimyza decipiens. The sequence goes on from OY804260.1 coordinate 45,754,683, forward strand.
TTGGGAGAAACTAGATTTTCCTAAGCCAAACGGGTTTCGCTAACAAACCGGTGTTGGACATACCGCAGTGAACAGTGGCCGAAGTTGGCTGGTTGGTTAGTGTAACACTAATCTTGAACGGCCCACAAATGATATGCACATCGTCAAAGTCGATAATATAGCAATTTTTAAAATTACAGGCACAAGGTCGATTGTTGCTTGGCTTGTGTGACAAGTCGCGCCTCATGCTGTCCAACTCCATTTCTTCGAAAACAGGCCACAAATAATCAGTTATCATTGCGTGGTAGCGCTCACCACGTTCTCAAACTTTCAATTCCTGAGGACGATGGTGAGTTGGTGTGCTTGGATATCCTTGGAGACTCTGAGCAACAGCAGCAATGTTTTATTTTACGCAATAAAGACTCAATTTCACACATATGTATCACAAATCGATCCACAACTCAATGTGCCAAACGGATCCGTTACGGATCAGTTTCCTCGGATTATTTATCCGAAACGGATTCCGTTTCCGATCCGATTCAGATCCGTTGTCGGATGAAATTTGACGTCATATACGGATCCGTTCCGGATTCGTTTTTTGCAAATAAAGCGTCGTGGACGCTAAAACCAAAGTTATTTCCTTCGTTTTCCGAGCATAAAAAAATCGACAAGAGAAGGTGAAGAACAAAACTATTTGACGTTGCATTAAAAAGGAAAAATGGAAGCAGAGCTAAAGCAGCGATCAGTGACTGTTGCTTCATCGCTGTTTTTGTTTTTATTATGTGATTATATCTTATTTCTAGCTGATGCCCGCGGCTTTGTACGCGTAGTCTGTTTTTAGTTTTTTCTAAGAAGGCAAACAATTTGTATTTTTTTGATGGACCTACGGTTATTTGTGATCATTCTTGACAAATCCGCGTTGTTGTTGTTTGCAATGTAAATTGACAAATTGAGGATGAGCGCGAAAGTGTAAAATTTTAATATTCCCTTGTTTCTTTTCCATAAATATTCTATTCCATTGACATGGGAAAGACAAAAAACACACACACACAACACCTTAACTTTCCATTAAACGCCTTGCTATGCATGCATGCTTGTTTCTTTGTATGTAATGTAGTTTTGAGAAATTTTAAAACCTTAATATTTCGATACTTCGTAGGATCGTAGATATCGTGACTATTTTTATTGGAGATTGAGACCAAGCGGCTAGGGCATATAACTAAACAAATTTGATCAAAATTGATTCAGTAGTGTTTGCGTGATGCGCGAACATCGAAAACGGTTTTCATGTTATTTATATAGATTTGGGCCCAGCACCTACTGCATACACAGGGCCCCGAGTGGCTTACAACCGGTTCTGCAAATTTAAGTAAAGTTATATATTTGATTGTTTTTGGTTTGTGTCTACAACAACTTGCAATGTGCGAAATCTATTTCTCAAATTTCGCAAAAACAAAAAGAGTTCAATCAAATGAACTAACACGGCTAATAATAATTATTACTAGCCGGAGCAATCATAATTATTGGAGCAATTTATTGTAATTGCTTGTTCATAAAATACTTTGAAACTTTTTGGACCAAAATTTAATTTTATTTGTTTGTGGCATTTGTTATTTCCTATAATAGTGTATTAAGGTGAATATAGTGATATAATCAAAGGGTTCGAGCTATTAAAAAAGAACAACAAAAGGTTTACTTCAGTAGAGGTCATGAATTTCCTTCTTATATAGGTTCAAAATGTATCGGTAAATTTTTTTTCAACAGGAAATGGAAAAACAATTTAATAAAAGAATTTTAAATAGCAAAAAAGTGCAAATTACTTCATGAGGATATACTCGAATATGAATAAGTTTTCTAATTTATGCGCTCCCGAAGAATTCTAGAACGTGAGTTGTTCTGAACAGATTCAATACACATACACAGTGTTGTGCAAAAACTTGCAACAAAATCAATGCGCTGCTAAAAAAATTGTGCATCTCCTCTTAAAATGGGGGCACGCAAAAAATTTTACAGGAATGAAAGAATACATTCATTAATCATACAAAAATAATATTATATTCAAATAATATTTAGTATTTTCTTTTTAAGACTTAAAATTATTTAATACATTCAATTTGTTTATGTGCAAGACAAAAGCAACAAAACATGAGAATGAAAAAATGTAGCAGAAGCTCCAAAAATTATGATTTTAATTATACTTAAAGCATAAGTACTTTCTGAGTCATAACAATTAAAGTTTACATGGTTGATTTTTTCTGCTAGCTGTGACATTGACCGTTCTGTTTACAATGGTCCGTGATTAATACTTTATAGTCAAAGATATCCAACACTGCGGTCTTCAATTAAAAAATATTGTTATTTATACCTTTTTCAATTATCGCCGTTCAGATTTAGTATTGAACTGGAGGTCCTCCAGCTTCTGTATATCAACAAAAGGTGAAAAGTAAAGTTAAATAGAATAGCTATTGAAGTAACGTTGCTTTTTCTCTCTCTCAGCTAAACGTGTTTTGTCCTCCAGTCAAATACGACCCCTTGCTTCTAAGCGCCATTAACAGCAAATGTTTAATGATCTCAATTCTGAAATTGATAAAATTAGTAATTATTATTCCTCTAATATTTCAATTGTTTCCAAACATGAAAAAACAAATCGCAAATATATCTTGCAAAACTGTTTAATACTGACCGATCAATATTTTGTTGGCTAATAAAAAGTATGATTGCACAAAAGACTCAACAACGGTACATTCAGGTAGGCGGCCGCAGAACAAATCGCCGCGTGTTAAAAGAAAAATTGTGGCATATTCAAATGAAATCCATTTGCCACATCCAAAGAGGCTATTCGTTTGAAAGTTTGAGAAGTTACAGACCTGCCAAGAAACTATAAAAATATGAAAAAGATCTATCGTACAAGATATATATGTGCCAGTATCGATTATATGAAAAATTAATAAAAATTAGCAATTTTAGTGCATACGCGCTCCCTTTATGATCGCTTATAAAAAATGTGCAGAGTAGAAAAAATTTCGTGCCACCCCATTACATATGTATGTATGTACATATCTAGAATCTAAACATATATTTCCAATTAAAATGATATTAGTAGAAATGGTAAATAGAGAAAAATAATAATACAAAATGTATTATTAAGAAAAAATTATCATAGCCAATTTTATGCTTAGAACCTTCCACAGACCAAATGTTTGTGCAAACTTCCGCCGTTTGTTCAAAAAACTTTCCATATGATTTTTGACAGGTCGTTTGCACAGTGTTCAAAAGCGTTTAGATGAATACCACTATTATTAGTCCTTAGGCAAAATTTTATATTATTTGAAGAGTGGAGGAATGTTGTGGGTTTTACCATACATTTAGCACATTTGTTAATGTTTTGTTGGTTAGTTTAAGTTACTATCTGTAGACAAATTCTGCTTGGTAAGAAGTAACCAGAATGAGAACGCCAGAATAGCTACATCAATAATATTTCAAATTAAAGTACTCATAGAGAAAAGTGCTCTTAAACTATCAGCTTCTAGATCGAATAACCAAAAGCTGAGATATATGTGAGGAAGATTCCTTTTTTTCCAATTTTTTCAACCAATGCACTGATCAACTACCAAAGTCTTGCTATAGTTGCTTCCTTTAAGAATATATATTTACTAGCGGACAGTCCATACGTTGTTCTGCCCTTTTTGGAAGGTATTGCAATTAGTTTGACTTGGTAGTTTTTCTCATATGGGAAGCGCGGAGCCCTCATTTTCGTCTTTGCTATACCAAGCTCATTCATCTGCTGCCCTTAATAGGGGGCGTGTCATCGCCAATTTTTTCCAAACCAAACTATGTAAAAATCATTCCACAGACCATAAGAATCTTATGTACCAAATGATATCCAGCTGTAACATAGGTTCTGATAATTTAAATTTTTCTCATATGAGAGGCGTTGCACCACCCATGTTTTCATTGGAAGAAACTTTTGAACGTACTTTTTTTATATATGTGACCAATCTCATTCATCTGCGTCAAATAGTGGATGAGATAAAATGAATAGGATTTTTTGAAATTTAAAAGATACTTTTTTATGGGACCACCCTAAGTATGCACCCTAAATAAAATTTTAACAACCTAAACTGTGCCTCTTAATATAAAGGCCACGTATCGTTAATTTATAGGAATCGATTAAGCGGTCCAAGAGAAATATTGTATGAGGCCCACCCTATATATGCCCGATTACAGATAGTAAGCCCAATTTCGTAAAAATTGGTTGAATAGCTACAGAGTTTATCCCGAACAAACACTGCGACAACAGATTTTTATACATATATGTTCTAGCTGTCCCGGCAGACGTTGTCCTGAGTTGTATGAGGGTAGTATGCACCCTAAATAAATTTTCACAGTCCAAGCTAAATGCTATTTGAAAAATATTTATGTTTTTTTAAATAAAACGTATCCGTTACGGACTCCGTTTTGGATCCGTTTCGAATTTATTTTCGTATGAAATTCCTCTCGAAAAAACGGAATCCGCTTAGTCGGATCCGTAACGGATTCACTTTTTTTAATAAAACGGATTCGTTTCCGGACTCGTTTTTCATTAGTAACATAAAAGGCAGTTTTCAAGATGCTCTCAATAAATAAATACAGTTCTCTACTTCTTTTTTGTTTTTTAAATATCTATAAATTAAAAAAAATTAAGAAAAAATAAAAAAAATATGTCGTCGTCGGGGTTTGAACCTGGGGCCTCCCTCTGCTTATCCAATAGTTGTTGCATGCGCAGTTTCACAACATCATCCAACGTATTACTTTTTTTTTGCTGGCTAAAAGTATAATATTTGAATTATCAATTGACAACTGCTCAAAATGAATCCTGAATTTTTCATTTTGATAGAAAAGTAATTAAATTTTAGTCTGTCAGAAAAATAATGAAAGTAGCTGAGTTGATTAAGATAAGCATCTTTGAAAAGTGGCATGGCGCAGGAGGACGCAGGTTCAATTCTGGTCGATCTTAATGTTTTTCTAATCATATTCACTTAATAAAATTAACAATAAGTTAAATAGCATTAAATCAATAGATGGAAAGATAAGAAAAAAAAATGATTTGGGAAAGAATCAAAAAAAAGTTTTTTTTTAATTGTGCTAATTTTTTTTATACAGTAAAATCAGCATTATCAAAAAAAAGTTCGTGTCGAATCCGTTTTATTTAGAAAAACGAATCCGGAACGGATCCGTATATGAAGTCCGTTTCGGACCGTTCTTCCGTTTTATCGAGAAGAATATTATGCGACAACGGATCCGATTCGGATCCGAAATGGAATCTGTTTCGGATTAATAATCCGAGGGAATGGATCCGAAACAGATTCGTTTGGCACATTGGGTTGCTTTATATGAATGATTACTGTGTGTGCGCCTGTGTATTACGAAGGCTTGCGGAAAGGCGCTAGTAAGTGTATTTAAAAAAAAAAACGTTTTTTAAACACGCTGAAAGCTAATGCTGAAATAAGTCGTGACTATCGACAGAAATAAACGAATAATATAAAAACAGGTCGCAAAAAACCTTGAAAAAAACAACGGAACGTGTGCGTGAATTTCGTGCACTACTAAAGGCATTATTAACTTGTCCACTATACAACATACTTTAAGCGATCTTCGTAAGTAATTTTAATCAACAAATTTCGTCCTTAATCCTTACTGCTCATAGATCACACGCAAAATGTCCATTCATCACGTATATATGATTCCCAAGTGGATGTATTAAATGTCGAAGTTGATGTCTGAAATGGAAAATAATCATTGTGAGTAACCAAATATTTTTTTAAATGCAAAATTTACTTTTCTACCAAATAAAGTTACCCATGAAGAAATTAGCAAAATGTTTTTGAACCATTTATAATATAAAGGGTGTTTTTTTTAGAGGTATAGAGCTTCGAATTGAAATAAAACACAAGAAAATCGTTTTAATGTCCATCAATTTGGCTTTATTGGAAGGATAATTTTATGCCATTAATGTTTAAATATGATTTCGGGCATGTGGCCGCCGCGGCTGGCTCGAATAAAGCCAATTCTACAGGTCCAATTTTGAACCACTTTTTCGAGCATATGGGGCCGTATGTCGGCAATAACGCCACGAATGTTGGCTTCCAAGTCCCCTAACGTTTCTGGTTTGTTGGCGTAGACGAGCGACTTCACATATCCCCAAAGAAAATAATCCAATGGTGTCAAATCACACGATCTTGGTGGCCAATTGACGTCCATTCCGCGAAATTATGCGCTCATCGAATGTTTCCTTCAATAAATCGATTGTGACGTGCGCTGTGTGGCATGTAGCGCCGTCTTGTTGGAACCACAACTCATCCACATTCATGCCATCCAATTCGGGAACAAAATAGTCGGTTATCATGGCTCTATACCGGTATCCATTAACGGTAACTGACTCTCCAGCATTATTTCGGAAGAAGTATGGCCCAATGACTCCACCAGCCCATAGAGCACACCAAACAGTCAGGTTTTGTGGATGTAATGGCGTCTCAAGGGTCTCATGTGGATTCTCTTCACTCCAAATGCGGCAATTTTGCTTGTTGACGTAGCCATTCAACCAAAAATGAGCCTCATCACTGAACAAAATTTTGCGATGAAAATCAGCATCGAGATCAATCTCATTTTCGGCCCATACACCAAAATCACGACGCATTGCATGGTCTCGCGGCTTTAATTCTTGCACAAGCTGGATCTTGTAAGGTCGCAAGCCAAGATCTTTGCGCAAAATCTTCCATAAAGTTGATGGACAAAGCTCCAAGTGCTGTGCACGGTGGCGAATCGATTCATTCGGGTCCTCTTCAACATTTTGCTCTACAGCGCCAATTGTTTCTTCGGTGCGCACTGTTCGACGTCTCTGCGGATGCGTATTATCACATAGAGTAAACGTAGTGCGAAAACGATCCATGGTTAACCGAATTAATTGCTCTGATGGACGATTATGTCGACCATAAAATGGACTGAGGTTGCGGTAAACTTCGCGAACTGAACCATTATTTTCGAAATAAATTTGCACAATTTGCAAGCGTTGTTCTTTTGTCAACCTGTTCATGATGAAATGGCAAACCAAACTGAACATAAATGACATTAGAATTGCCAGATTTGATTATAAAATGCCAGTTTTATCTCTATTTGAAAAACAAACCTCTAAAAAAAACGCCCTTTACTTAATCGAGCTAAAATTGTGTGTATATATATTTACATATTTAGACTTTATTTCGAAAACGGGTGCAGTGATTTTGATGCATCTTATGGGTTAGGAGTATATGAGAATAAAATTAAGATTGCCAAAAGGGGGCGGAATCAAAAAATTTTTTACATAGATGTCGGTTAATGTAAGTTTTGAAGTTAAATTGATTTCTATGGGATTTAGGTAGTGGGCGTGGCACTTCCCATAAATACGAAAAACGACAAATGCTATGTTTATTAAGTGCAAGTAATATGGAAGTAGTTTTTTTGCATTTTTTATTCCAATCGGAAGGACAGTTTTTACCCCATTTTCACGAAAATTTTTTTGTTCCAATAGATTTTTAAGTACATTGGTGTAGTGTAAATATTGTAGTGGTCATTTTTAATATTTAACCACTTTGTGTGTCCTGGGCGATATTATCTTTGACCTTTGGATTATCCCGGAGAAAGTCACTCCATAAGAGACTACTCATCGAGGCGGATCACTCTGAGTCACCAAAGTGAGTGAAAATCGCGAATTTGTAGTTTGCGTGAGATTTTAGTAGAATTATATATATAATCCACAATGCTGCACAAACTTATTGCACCTAATTACGTTTTGCGGTGCGTGCGATTTTTGTATCTTTGCGGACTTGCTTAAAATTAAGCATTTCGTCGTCTTCTGACGACAGAACGAAGTTTAACGAAATCCGCCAAAGAAAAAAAAAAAATCGCACTCATCGCAAACGTAAGATTTTTTGCGATAAGGTTTTGCACCAAATAGCACGCAAACCGCGAAATCGCGATATTCACTCACCTCGCTGATTCCAAGTGATGCAAAAAGACTCGGAGTGGAACGCCTCGATGAGCAATCACTTATGGAGTGGAAAATATTCTTACAGCAATAAAATCGAAAAAGCCGCACGCACCGCAAAGTGTATTTAGGTGCAACAAGTTTTGCACCAACTTGTCGTATAGGTGTTATAGTGCACTCAACTTTTTTCTTTCAATCTCTTTCATCTGTTCCAACATTTTCCATGTTTTTCGACTCTTTCAGTTTCTTCACCTGTTTCAAAATTTTTTCAACTTCTTTCATCTTTTTGCAATCTTTTCCATTTTTTTCCGACATCCTAACATTTTTCGGCTTTTTCAACCCATTTCAACCTCTCTTAATGTTTTTCAATATTTTCATATTTTATCAACCTCTTTCAACAGTTTAAATATTTTCCATAATTTTTCGACATGTTTAACTTTCAACTTTTTTCAATATATAGTATTGTATATTTTTTCGGCTTTTTCAACCTCAAAACGAAAAAATGATCTGGAGTTGGTCTCCTGGTACTCTTCTGTTATATGTCCTCCGGGTGTGCTCGCTTGTGGTTCCGAAAAGATTTAAGAACACCACGCGCAGAGCATGAAGAACTTTTACGTGTAATAATTGAAAACCATAATACAAGTGAGAATTTTTTACTATGCAACACGTGTCACCATGCAATCGAGAAGAAAGTAATTTCAACGATGTCTAAATACAATGGTTTCAAACCGATCTCGAACCTGATAATTTTCGAATACTCTGCGCGATGAGTACTTTAATGATTTTTTGTTTGACACTTCTAGCGGAACGGGTGTGACAGTTTAAGACTTATCTCCATTCACATATTTTCAGACAAGTGTGAGAATTAAATTTCATCTCTTGCAACAAGTACTATGGTACCTTCCGATATTTTTAAAAGTATAAAATTTGACAGCTATGTGTAATTAATTCAGAAAATTGTTTGAAGGTGTGTAGCGGGTGTGGCGTTGAAAAAAATTATTTTTTGAATATTTGGAATTTGAGCGTTTTTTTATCCAATTTTCTAACTTTTCAATAAATTTTATTCAAATTATGTAATAAAAGAGCATAAATAATAAAAGAAAATCAAGGTAATAAGGAAAAAAAAAACATTGTATAATTGTATAAAAGACCAGAAAACTCTTCTTATATAACATTTTGGCGCCCAACGTGGGACAAGTGCAAATTTGAAGTTGAAAAAAGTATTTAAAAAAATAACTGTGCTAGTGCACATGAATATTTTGTGAACTAATTATAAAAATAAACTGTGTTAGTGCATAATAGTCTCGAGGACGAACATTTAAGTCAAATCACATACAATAAAGAAAATAGTCATTTGTCTCGCAGTTTCAGCATTATTCCGGCCAACGCAGTTACCATTGTTCCAGAAAAGAACAACTACAAGCTGTCTCAACAAAGGGCACGGTGGGCTTTAACCAAGTTTAAATGACAAGTTGAGTTACTACAGAAACTTGAAAGGGAAATTATTTGGGGTGTTATTTATAGTCGATATACATCAAAAGGAAGAAAATCCCTAGTACTTTTTTTTATTTCCACATATACTGATTTTTTACGTATGGCATTTAAAAAACATACGATTTTGCTTCAACTTTTACAGATTAAAGAACCATGAAAGAAAGCCCCACAGCAAAAACTGAAGCTATCGAGGTAGTCGGAATCCGGAGTACTGTTAGGTCAAAGTTTGGAAAAAAATACTATTTTGCGAAAACAACCGAATTCCATGATTAATATCTCTGAAGTTGGTCAACAGATTTTACTGTGTGATATCTCATTGTAAAGGATATACAAATTTTAACAATAAAATAATCGATTTGGGGTACCATTTCTAAAGATTTCATATTTTACTAAAACATTTTTCACTTAATCTGATAGCAAAAAAAAGTGTTAATGTCTAGAGGCTTAAAACTATTTTTTGTAGATAGTAGATGACATAATAAAAAAAGTGATATCGAAAACTTTAAATTTAGATTTGTGGGATTTTCAGCGTAAAATTTTTAATACGGACTAAAAATAACTCTTTTCAGGACAAAAAATTGCTCTATCTCAGGATCCGAACCCCTAAGAGAACTGAAATTGAAACTGGTATGCTATGTATTAAAGAACTTTGACGTGTCAAAATATGCAATTTCATACGTATGTAATATCATTAGAAAATAAGGAATTAAAAACAAAGTTCTAAGGATTTCTTTTGTCTTATCATATATCAACTCTAAATTACATCCCAAATAATCCCCAATTAAAGCTTTTGTAGTATCTCACACGTTTATTAAAAGTTGATGAACGCCCACTGTGAGGGAGTATACATTTTTCAAAATTGTTTATGTATGTAAATGTATGGAATATGTAATATTTTGATTACATAACCTCTTAAAGAGTCAGCAAAAATTTATGGAGAAGATTTCATTAGGTTGAAAAATTAACTTTCTCAACGCAAAAGCATCGTTGCTTGCAGCAAAGCCCCCGTAGTATCAAAAAAGGTTCTATAGTTTCTTTTACAAGCGTTTTAAAGACCAGTTGAAAGACAACATATTATATTTGTAAATTCTTTATATTCTATGCAGTATAAATACATTTTCCACTTTTTAAAATCTTTCAAGAGCCTCGGCAAATTATCTTTCTGAACTGTTTCAAAGGCACATGTAAACACAACAAAATAGAATTCCGCGTGTCTTCGTTGTAGATCTTTATTATGAATTAATATGAAAATTGTAAAACTTTATCATATTCAGTATCAGTCAGTCAGTATCGAAACCCATGTCCCAGCGATTCGTAGCCCTCCGCGATGCCTACTGGGCTACCTGTCACATTTTATATCTTATGACAAAGGTGAATCATATCTTACTCACATTTGTTTTGGTCCAGCGATCAAAAATGGACAATAATGTGTACTATCTCATTTGTATTTGAAATCATGTGACTTCACATATATCAACTGACCTATATAGATACAGTATTAAGACATAAAAGACATGTGGTCTCAATATCATGATCTTATAGCTTGTTATAGCAAGACTTTATGACGCCAAAATTCGCTACAAAGTCAAAGTGTCTTATTAATTACGTTACGAAGCTATTTTAAATGCATCACTGTTCCTGCTCTCAAATTATGATATTCATAGCTTTTGTCGTTTACAACTTTTCACACAAGAAATTTTATCTACTTCGCTTTCAAGAGCGACTTGAAACTGAAGTGAACTTTACCGACAATCGTCCCATTTTTATACCCTACACAGAGGGTATATTCACTTTGTCATTCCGTTTGTAACGCATAGGAGGAGGCGTGACATGTATGGAAAAGTATATATATTCTTGATCAGCGTCACCACCTGAGTCGATAAAGCTCTGTCTGTCTGTCTGTCTGTCTGTCTGTCTGTCTGTCTGTCTGTCTGTCTGTCTGTCTGTCTGTCTGTCTGTCTGTCTGTCTGTCTGTCTGTCTGTCTGTCTGTCTGTCTGTCTGTCTGTCTGTCTGTCTGTCTGTCTGTCTGTCTGTCTGTCTGTCTGTCTGTCTGTCTGTCTGTCTGTCTGTCTGTCTGTCTGTCTGTCTGTCTGTCTGTCTGTCTGTCTGTCTGTCTGTCTGTCTGTCTGTCTGTCTGTCTGTCTGTCTGTCTGTCTGTCTGTCTGTCTGTCTGTCTGTCTGTCTGTCTGTCTGTCTGTCTGTCTGTCTGTCTGTCTGTCTGTCTGTCTGTCTGTCTGTCTGTCTGTCTGTCTGTCTGTCTGTCTGTCTGTCTGTCTGTCTGTCTGTCTGTCTGTCTGTCTGTCTGTCTGTCTGTCTGTCTGTCTGTCTGTCTGTCTGTCTGTCTGTCTGTCTGTCTGTCTGTCTGTCTGTCTGTCTGTCTGTCTGTCTGTCTGTCTGTCTGTCTGTCTGTCTGTCTGTCTGTCTGTCTGTCTGTCTGTCTGTCTGTCTGTCTGTCTGTCTGTCTGTCTGTCTGTCTGTCTGTCTGTCTGTCTGTCTGTCTGTCTGTCTGTCTGTCTGTCTGTCTGTCTGTCTGTCTGTCTGTCTGTCTGTCTGTCTGTCTGTCTGTCTGTCTGTCTGTCTGTCTGTCTGTCTGTCTGTCTGTCTGTCTGTCTGTCTGTCTGTCTGTCTGTCTGTCTGTCTGTCTGTCTGTCTGTCCATTTTGAAAAAAAGTTGCTGCGATTTTGATGAAACTTGGTGATTTGGTGCAGATGAGAACAAAATTAAGATTAGGATAGGATCTAAGTTTGCAAAGACTCTTAAAGGGGCGTGGCCCAGCCCTTAATTTTAACTTTTATAACGTCATAGCTCGTAAACCGTGCAAGACCTTCTTGCAAGCTACTAGCATATAAAAATTGGCGAAATCGGTTAACGGCCACGCCTTCCGCCCATACTCTATGTAAATATACCCAAGTCCATTTTGAAAAAAGTTGCTGCGATTTTGATGAAACTTGGTGATTTGTTGAAGATGAGAACAAAATTAAGATAAGGTTAGGTTTGAAGTTTGCAAAGACTCTTAAAGGGGCGTGGCCCATCCCTTAATTTTAACTTTTATAACGTCATAGCTCGAAACCGTGCAAGATATTGTAATGAAATTTGGTACACGAATACAGAGCTTATAAATCTTGAATTGCGCATAAATTGGGCGGAATTGTAAAAGTGGGCGTGACACTTTTCAGCAATTGTAAATTTGGATTTCGTATAACTCCAAATTGGCACATACGATTTTCATTAAAATTTTAGGGATGATACCACTGAAAGTATTCATCAATACAAGTTTATTCAATATTGTGGAAAATTTAGTTGAAGGGCGTGGCACAGCCTGCAATATTTATAAACGTCATAATAAGAGAACTAACAACGCAATCGCTATGAAATTTAATATGGCAGATATACTCGTTAAAAGGTGTCTTCTTGCAATTTTGGCACAATTGTGCTGGTGGGTGTGGCACCTCCCATATAAGCGAAATACGTTTAATGCTATAGATAGTGTGCTTTGAGAGGAATCCTCATAAAATTTTGTGTAGAGGTGTCGGTTACTATAAACTTCGGAATTAAATGAAACTTGACAAGATTGCATCAGTGGGCGTAGCACCTCCCTAATTAACATAAAATTTTAAGTGAACTATTGGAGCAACTGATCTGAAATTTGATGTAAGTGGTTTACTGGGTATTAGATACATATGAAACATAAGCTGGCAAAATAGCTATGGTGGGCGTGGCACCTCCCATAAAATTAAAATTCCTTAAGTGGCATAACTATCGAAATATATGAGCAATCATAGTGAAATTTGGTGTAAGAATTTTGTTTTTGGAAGGCTATTTGTGGACCTGACTGGATTGTACCAGTGGGTGTGTCACCGCCCTAAATTTTAGGAATAATTGCGGCACATATCGCTAACTTTACAAGCTATTGTGCTAAAATTTGGTTTGTTTATTGAACCAGCAGTGGGCGGAATTTGAGAAGTGGGCGTGGCATATTTCCTGTTTTTCATTTCTATTCTATTTTTTTCAACATTTCTTTTGACATTTTCAATCTTTTACCTTTTACCTTTCTCCTTCAATTTCATTCGACATTTTCTTTATTCTTTCGACTTTTTCATCAATTTTTCAGCATTTTTCATGTATTTCGACTCATTCAATATCTTTCAACTATCTTTAATGGTTTTCATATTTTTTCAAAATTTTCAGTTTTTTCCAACACTTTCCAACATTTTTGAACTTTTTTACATTATTTTCGACTTATTCCACCTCTTCAACATTTTTTTTAACATTTATTTAAAAAGTACTTTCAATACAGTTTAGGGTATGTGAGTTTCGGCCTGGCCGAAGATAACACCTTAACTAGTTCCTTCCAAGAAATCTTCTGATTCATCATCATTCCTTTTAAGGACTCTCCCAGAAAAAACTTGCGTTTTGCTAAAATATAAAAAATACACAGTAATTTTTTGGTCTTTTTTAATTTTTTATTAATAGTGGTTTAGTGTTCAGAATATAAATAACTAAAAACTAATTACATTTTTTTTTTTTTCTATAAAAATTTTTTACCTTTTCCTTAATTCATTTAATTTTGCACGGTTGTTTCATCGACAGTACGGTACGATATTTTCCACTTATTTCTGAAGTCTTGTAAAATCTTTGTCTTACCACTCTTTCGAGGATTCCTTTCATTAGAGCCCAATATATTTCAATTGGACGAAGCTCTCTGCATTTGGACGGATTTGCCATTTTTCGTACAAAATTGATATTTTTACTTGCATTCCATTCCATCGTAGCTTTAGAGTAATGAGAGATTGCCAAATCAGGCCAGAACATCACGTGCACGAATAAATGGTAGAAGACGATTTTCGAGGCACTCGTCTATATAAACTTTGAAATTGATTGTGCCTTACGTAACAAAGAATCTGCTTCACAGGTGCATATTGCCTACCAAACCATATATTGCTTCAGAAATTTCGAAATTTTTTTTTCTTTGAATTTACTAGGCACATGCCCCTTCTTTGGTAATGTGTAATATTCGTGCCCATGTAGCTGCTTAAAACCCGCTTTAACGTAAGTTTCGTCGTCCATAACACAGCAATCAAATTTAGTTAGGTACCTTTCATACAATTTTCGGGCTCGCATCTAAGCCATCAACTGCTTTTCATCAGAACGGTCTGGTACTTTTTGAACTCTTTATGTCTTTAACTTACTTTTCTCCTTTCTAATTTGTACTGTAGATTTTGATGTACCTGCTCTAGCCGCCATATCTCGCACTGAGGTGTTGAGATTCTGCTTAAAAAGGCGCTTCACCTTCGTCGCTACCTTTGGATTAGAAAATTCTGATTTTCTGCCTGAACCGTTTTTTCGTGAAGCAGGTATACCCTTCTTATAATTAGAAATAACCATAAGAACAGTCCTTTCTGATGCACCAACTATTTTTGCTATAGCTGAATATTTTCATTCCGGATTTTTCAGGTATGTGGACAAAATCAGTTCGCGGACTTATTGTTGCTTGCCATCTTTGTCGTTAAAAGTGGTATCTTCAAATGTTTTACATCATGTTAAACGGCTTTTTATATAAAACAAATATGGTGTCTTTTTAGTCCTATTCCATTGTCAGGAAGAGTATAATACAAAAAATATAAAATGCAAGTTTTTCCTGCGACAGTCCTTAGTTCCA
This sequence comes from Meiosimyza decipiens, assembly GCA_963680825.1. Taxonomy (NCBI): domain Eukaryota; kingdom Metazoa; phylum Arthropoda; class Insecta; order Diptera; family Lauxaniidae; genus Meiosimyza; species Meiosimyza decipiens. The sequence goes on from OY804260.1 coordinate 45,769,818, forward strand.
TACATACAGAAAAATCGTAGGGAAATTTTACCGAAAACGACAGTTAAAATCGCTCCAGGCCTTCAGAATAGTAAATTAAACCGATGAGTGATAGCAAATTTAAAAAAAACTAGTAAAGGTGTAATCTTCGGCCAGACCGAAACTCACATACCCTACACTGCATTTAAAGTACTTTTTAAATAATTGTTAAGAAAATGTTGAGGAGGTTGAATAAGTCGAAAATAATGTAAAAAGGTTCAAAAGTGTTGGGAAAAACTGAAAATGTCAAAAGAGTATGGGAAATGTTGAAAAAAATAGAATAGAAATGAAAAACACGAAATATGTCACGCCCACTTCTCCAATTCCCCCCACTTTTGTTTCAATAAATGACATTCATTATAGACATGCACTAACCAAATTTTAGCACAATAGCTTGTATAATTTGCGATATGTGCCGTAATTGTTCTTAAAATTTAGGGCCACTAATGTACTCACTGGTACAATCCAGTCAGATTTTGATCGCAAAATAGCCTTCCAAAAACAAACCTCTTGCACCAAATTTCAGTATGATTGCTCATTTATTTCGATAGTTATACCACTTAAGGTATTTTAGTTGTATAGGAGGTCCCACGCCCACTGTTGCTATTTCGCCAGCTTTTGATTCATATGTACCTAATACCCAGTAAACCACTTACATCAAATTTCAGATCAATTGCACCAATAGTTCACTTAAAATAGCACTTACAATTTTATGTTAATTAGGGAGGTGAAACGCCCACTGATGCAATCTTGTTAAGATTCATTGAATTTAAAAGCGTATAGTAACCGGCACCTCTACACAAAATTTTATTAAGATTACTCTCATAGCACACTATCTATAGCATTAAACGTATTTTGTTTATATGGGAGGTGCCACACCCACCGGCACCATTGTACCAAAATTTTGCAAGAAGAAATCTTTTAGCGAGTATATCTGCCATATTAAATTTCATAGCGATTGCGTTGTTAGTTCTCTTATTATGACGTTTATAAATATTGCAGGCTGTGCCACGCCCTTCAACTAAATTTTCCACAATATTGAATAAACTTGTATTGATGAATACTTTCAGTGGTATCATCCCTAAAATTTTAATGAAAATCGTATGTGCCAATTTGGAGTTATACGAAATCCAAATTTACAATTGCTGAAAAGTGTCACGCCCACTTTTACAATTCCGCCCAATTTATGCGCAATTCAAGATTTATAAGCTCTGTATTCGTGTACCAAATTTCATTACAATATCTTGCACGGTTTCGAGCTATGACGTTATAAAAGTTAAAATTAAGGGATGGGCCACGCCCCTTTAAGAGTCTTTGCAAACTTCAAACCTAACCTTATCTTAATTTTGTTCTCATCTTCAACAAATCACCAAGTTTCATCAAAATCGCAGCAACTTTTTTCAAAATGGACTTGGGTATATTTACATAGAGTATGGGCGGAAGGCGTGGCCGTTAACCGATTTCGCCAATTTTTATATGCTAGTAGCTTGCAAGAAGGTTCGACCTGTGTGCCAAATTTCATTAAGTTAGCTTGCTTAGTTTTTGCGTAAACCTGATTTCAACAGACAGACAGACAGACAGACAGACATACGGACAGACAGACAGACAGACAGACAGACAGACAGACAGACAGACAGACAGACAGACAGACAGACAGACAGACAGACGGACACAGCTATATCGACTCAGGTGGTGACGCTGATCAAGAATATATATACTTTTCCATACCTGCCACGCCCCCTTCTATGCGTTACAAACGGAATGACAAAGTGAATATACCCTCTATGTAGGGTATAAAAATAATCGAAAAAGTTGTTAGCATACTATTGCGTAAGAAAATTTTGCGGACAAAGCAGGTAAATTAACCGAAAACAATGACTTAAAATAGTAAATTTATCCGTATATTTTACTGTTTGTCAACCAAACCAGTTATTGTTTGTATTATTGAAATTAACTAAATTTAATATTATGTTTTTTACTGAGTTTTTTTGTTCAGCACTTTTATGTCTTCGCTTTGGAAGAGTGCAGTTGCTTAGAGTTTTTTTTTGTGGAAATTTTCAGTTTTTGTGCATAAAAAAATCTTGCATCACTGGACACAACCAATCTTCTGTAAAGACCTGGTTTTTCCAAGGTACGGGTCCACCCTAAGTGATGTGGAAAATCCTTTTCGATTTTTCCCCATCGTTTTCTTTCAAATGGCTTGAAATCGGTCCTTTTAAGGGTCCGGAGTCACCCTAAGTAATGTCCAAAACAATTTTTTTAGCTGTGGTTCGGTAATGTTTGTAACATTTGATTTTATTAAAAAACAACTCACATACATTTTATTTTTAACTTTCCCATCAGATTGATGCAGTAAATTCAATCATTTCCATCATTATTTTCCTCATGCGATGACACATTTTTCTGTTTTTGTATAACGCATTTTTTTGCAAGACGATGGCATGACTAATGCAATTTGCTTTTGGGTGAAATAAACGACACAATTGCGAATCGTACCGAGCCAAAGCACAGCACTCTATTTCTATCTATAAAGTACGTACTGCGGTGCAAACACAAATGCAAAACAATTTCAAACATACGAAGAGCACAAAACCTTTCTTATATTGTACCTTTCCGAGTACGCATTTCTGTTGCGTGCTGATATTGTTTTGTGCATTAAATCGCACACTAAAGAAAATAAATAAGGTTTCGTGTTTTGGCTCGGTACAAAACGAATTGTACTGTTTATTTTCGTACACTGATTTGAACATTTTCCATACTTTTTTGAATATTTTTCGGCGATAGAGATTTCAATAACATAATTGATAGTTCAAAAACAATGGCATACCGTCATGTATTTCAGCAGGTTGCTGCAGTGCAATGCAACTTGCATATGCAATGGACTTGCATGCCCGGTTCTTATGCATTTCTACTATTCCTTCAAAACTAAACAAATGCCTGGAAATCGTCGTTTCTAATGCCTTTACATAAATCTGGTAATAAGTAAATAACTACCGAGAGATAGCAAAGCTAAGTTCATTACCGAAGCTTTTTGAAAGTATCATTACGCCACAAATTGCTCACAATATTAATTCCATAATACGGCCTTACCATGGAATTTTCGTCTAGAACCATAGATCGATTTGATAACGGCTTTCAGATTGATGTAATTTATACTGACTTCAGTCAGGCCGTTGATGTGTTAAACCACAAACTGCTTCTGATGAAACTTGCGCTTATTGGCTTTACGATTGGTTTGCTGAATTGGATTCGTTCTTATCTTCATAATCGAACCCAAGGCGTTAGGTTGAATAACTCTGAGTCAAAGAATTTTGCTGTTACTTTAGGCGTTCCGCAAGGCAGTCACATTAGACCTTTGCTTTTAACAATTTTCATCAACGACATGCCATCAATTTTAAAACATATCACTTTAATGTATGCTGGTGACGTGCCACTATTTTATTCGCTTAAAAACATTTCTGAATCACTACATCTGTAGCATGATCTGGAAAGTGGTGTGAAATAAACTGCACACGAGCATTCGGTACGCTATATCAACATTCGGAAAAACTGTGCGGAGCTCATTGCTTCTTAGTAATTTGAGCAGATGCATGGAATTTTTTTGCATTTTCTTTTTGACGCAATAACTATTAAATAAAATCATCTCATTTGCGAACGATGCTTCGATATCTTGATCGTAGCAATTTAACAATTGAGCAGACTTTTCACGGAATCCTTTTTCGTTCAAACAATGCATGTCTGTAATGACTGAAAATTTCTGATAACGAACTTTAGAAGTTTTTTCTGACAACTGAGGCTAGCAATGTGCAGAATATGCGCAAAGGTATACAAGCGTTTAGAAAAACTGCATCCAATTTTTTTTGCAGCAATGTCATTCAACAGCTCATATGGAGGGAGACAAGCCCTGAAGTTTGCTTATTAAATGTGCTTAAGAAATAACGATCCGAATATTTCGATCGTGATAATTTATTTTCAAGAATGAGCTTTTTTTAATAGGGATTTCAAGAGCTACAAGGCCCCTTCGAACAACTGCGGTCCCAGGTGAATCCCACCGTTAGCCCCCCTCCCCCTGCGCCGTTGGTCCTGCATGCGGATACAAAGGCACTTGACGCCAATTCATTATCGTTTCTTGATAATAAGGCGCTGCATTCGTTACGAGCCTCACTTGCTTCAGCATATTTAAGGTAATCTTCCTGTGGAGTGTCTCAATCCATCCAGACCATTTTCTCGCCTTCTGTGGACCAATAAATACATATTATCGATTTCGTGGCAATATGTAGAACCCTTCGTAACAGCATTAAAATGTATGAACGGTAGAAAAGGTTTACTTACTGACATATTCTGTGATAATGCTCCCGATTTCGCTTGTGCAAGTAATAAATTAACAGAACTCAAAGAATTTATTTTCAATTCATAAAACCAAAATTTTGTAACAAGTTTTTGTACTAATGAATTTATTAAACTTCGCCCACATTTTGGCGGTTTGTACGATTTATCTTTGAAGAGCTGAAGAATGCCATGGTTGACATAGAAGCTAAACTTAATTTTCGCCCGATTTCGTCTCTGTTATGCGATCCAATTGATTTCGAAGCACTAACCCCTGGACATTTTATCATCGGTAGCGCATTTAAGGCCTATCCTGAACGTGAAGCACCTAACAACGAAATTGATCAATTTGAGCATTGGGATCACATCAGTGCAATTAAAAATCACATTTGGCATTTGGATTGGGTTAACGACTTCCTCAACAAACTTCAGTCCCGCACAAAGAGGACTAACAAGCAAAGCAATGTCTCAAACGGTGTTCTTGTTGAAGACAATGGCCCTTCTCAGTACTGACTAATGGGACGAGGCTCAACGTAATTCTCGGCAAGAGTCAACGCATAAGAGCCATCGATGTACAAACTACAAAAGGTGTCATCCGTCGACCTATGTGCAAGCTTGCGGTAGTACTTGGTTGAAAGGGTACTTTCAAGTTGGCCGGAATGTTCGGTCAACGTATTTATTATTTTATTTAATGAATTTAGCCTTAAATATTGTAAGTGATGTATATAAAAAATTTTGTTTCAATAAGAACGAAACCCGGTGCACTATGAATCAAAATTTCTTGTTTTGCTTCTAGGGTTATGACAAAAACTTATATATACACTAGAGCAGTTCAAAAGAAAAACTGTTTGTTTTTTTCACAATGTGTCAGCGGATTACAATAGACTTTTACGTCTAGGCAAAGCCCTTCAAAAGGATGTTCATTAATATTGAAAATTAGATTGGCGCCCCCAAATATTTTAAGCTTTAAAAAATATTGATTTTAATGCAATTATTGTATTGTAATCCACTGACACACCGTGAAAAAAAACCAAGTTTTTTTATGAACCGCTCTAATGTGCACACAAAGAAAACTTGACTTTATTTTATTTTACGGGCCTTCCATCTACTGGATGCACGAGGCCTCGCGCTACCTAAAGCCGGCTCAGATGTTCAATAAGCAAAACACAAAATAGGTTCACTTAGAAACATTGAATCTTTTAAAACAGAAACATTATGGCAAAATACTCAGACCTGAGAGCTCCTGACAATAATACTGTTCATCACTCTTCTGAAAACCGTGAGCCTTTTGAACAATCAAACCCTTAGAGCTTACCTTGTGTGTGTAGTAGTTTTAATTGAGAAAGCAATTTTGTCCGCCCCACGGAATTTGCATTATTGTTATTGTTGCGTCCAATGATGGACTTATAATAAGGAAGACTAGGCACAGGCCTAGGTCATCACCACGGAGAGGGGACCAGATATTGAAATTCTGATTTAAGCTTTACGTTTTATTATTATACAATAATGTAAGAAGATAAATTAAAATCAGCTTTTCCAAACGTAGATATTGCTTTACGTGTATTCTTGAGTTTGATGGTTACAAATTGTACGGCAGAAAGATCATTCTCACAACTAGGGATTAGTGAAGCAGGAAAGATTTTATGCATTTTCACTACTTTGCATTGAAAGTGCTCTTACTATGTGAAATCGATTTTGACGATATTATCAAGGATTTCGCTATTCTAATGTCAAGGAAATAGTATCTCGGCCACTAAAGTATACTTTTAAAATTGTAAGTATTTTACTTCAAATAAAATATCTGCATAAAATCAAAAACTAGGGCACCATATTCTTGAAAAACCCAGTGCACCAAAAATTCAAATCCGGCGCTGGTTGCATCATTCAGCGAGCGAACAACGAAACATCAATGCACACATTGAGAACAGCTTCCCTCGTTTCGTTTGATCAGTGTACTTTTATTTTTGCACTCATGTTGTTCTTGTTTGATTCTTGGAATTGGCTTTTGGTTTATTGCAAATTTTTATTTATGCTATCGAGATCGAATTTATGGAAATGGTTTTTTCTGTTATTGTTGTTGTTGCTTTTGTAAGTGGCTTTTGCTTCCAAAATTTCGCAATAAAATAAAATGAAAGACATACTTCTAATTTTAAATAATTCATATACATATTTAAATATTTAAGTTTTACATTTAGGTTTCGGATAACATTTTCTTAAAGTTCCAATCAACGATACATCATAACATCTGTACTTTGATACATACACATGTAAGCATCGCAAAACAAACGCTTGGCGTGATCCGGAAGCATTTTGTCATTCGAAAAAGTTTCATTTATGGTCCGAGCCCCTTCCTCAGATAACCACAACGGTAAATCTGGAACTGTGATCATCTCTGGGATGTTGTACCCATTTTGTTCACCTAATAAAAACAGAATAGAAACTTAGTTTTTTTTTTTTGTTGAGTTATTGAGTTATACCTTTTCTATCAGCCATTGAATCAAAAAAACACCAAGGTGCGTCTGGTCCAGATCCAGCCTTCACAAATGCTACATAATGAGATGTTTCAATGCATACTACTGCGAAAAGCTCCATGTAAAGGCGAGGAACTACCATATGCTCCGCCATAATTTTAAAATCCTGAGGTACAGAAATTTCTTTCGACTTATGGTTTGATCTGTTTAAAATTAAAACTTTTGGGTTCAAAATTGAAAAATTTATAGAAAACATTTCCAAGTAACCTTTTCGTATGCTGGTGTACTGTTTTAAGGCAATTTCCACAAAATGCTGTACTTTCTAGTCCTACACTACCTTGCAAAATACCAAAACAGTCCCGACATTCGTACTCTGCGTGTTTTCCACAAACCGAGCATTGCCGTGGCGCTAAAATAAATATAAATAATGAATTTTGATTAAAGACACGTTTTATAACAAATTTTTTTTTTATTACTTGAAATTACGTATAAAGTTTTTTGCAATAAAAATCTCGCTGGCTTAAAACCTTTTTGCAAAATATGTATAAAAAAAGTATAGATGTATAAAAAAATATATATATATGTATGAAGGCTTTAACACATACACATGTACATTTGGGTGATTAAAATTTTTTTTATTTTTAAGGTGCTGTTGTTTAGGATATGGTGAAATATTTCACGGAAACTCAGCTCTGTACCTCAATTTTACAACGTGGCGTTGAAGCCTGTTAGTTTTACATGTTAATTGTATAGAAAAACTACTTTTCGACTTTTTCAATCTCATTCCACTTTTTTTTTTGAAATTTACAAAATCTGTCAATTGTTTCAACATATGTATTTAAAATTTTTAAGGTTTTTTATATTTTTTCGACTTTTTCAACATCTGTTAATTTATTTCGACATTTCAACAACATTCAATTTTTTTCTAGTTTTTCAACCTCTTTTAAGTTGTTTTAACATTTTCCATATTTTTTGACTCTTTCAGGCTTTTTCACCTGTTTCAAAAGTTGTTCAACCTCTGTCAACTTTTTTGAGCCTTATTCATTTTTTTTCAACCTTTACAATTTTTTTCCGACTTTTCCAACATTATTCGGTTTTATCAACCTTTTTAAAAATTTTCCAAACTGCTTTGAGTTTTTAAACCTTTTTCTCACACTTTCAAACAGCGTTAAATTTTTCCGATTTTTCCAACCCCTTTTATCAATCATATTAAGTCTCTTTCAAATTTTTAAATTTTTGCATATTTTTAAGACGTTTTCAACCTCAAAACGAATATTTTTTCGACATTTTCAACCTCAAAACGAAAAACCGAGCTACCGTCGGTTTTAGTACCAGGAGACCGACCGTAGCTCGGTCGGTGCTTGAAGAGCTACCTTTTTCTCTCGAAAACGCTACGGACTACCGTTCCGAAGGTAGGGTTTAATTTTTTACTTGAATTTAGTAGTACATACTTAAAAGTATTGAAATAATGTTTCACTACTTAAGATGTTGTAAGAGCAAAAATTTGTTAAGTAATGTAATGTCACGACCGACATTACATTTTCGTTTGCATAAAAGTTACTAAAATGATTTTCTTTTAAAAATGAGTACATTATATAGAAGCAGTTCAGCTTCATTTTGCCATTTTTAGAAAAAAAAATGCGATGAAATTCGCATATCTGAGCGCCTCAAAAGCACTTACACTTTGTGTCACGTCCGTATAGCTTTATATTCAAAAATATCTTGGAACTAAATGCTAGACCGAGCCCGTTTTTTCTCCTAAATATAGTCCTTCTCTAGTGTTTAAGCTAAGCTAAATTAGCAACACAGCTTTCGATTGGACTTTTCTTTAAATTATACGCACGAATGTCACGCCCGTAGCTGTAGAAACACCCATTTACGTTTTTCTTTTGGCAAAATAGCAGATTTATGTAGAGGCAGCAAAGATCAAGATGTTGACAAATATTTTCTATTTTCTATGCAAATGCTTTGCGTTAGCGCAAGGACACTTTAAGGCTCCGTGCAGCTACTTTCTCGATTCCCCGAGTAGGAGTTCCTATCAGGCAAGCCCTACCATAGTCAGCTACGATTCTGGCTAGGAATGGCAGACCCAAAAAACCGGTGGAAACCCATGTTTGTGAGCAAGATTCAACAATGCAACCCTAAATATTATGTGTTCTATTATTTGGCATACATTTTGAGGTGTAATATTATACATTTTTATTAAAACAGCAAAATTGTCTAAAATTCGGGCATTTTCGGGTATCGGGACAGGCTTTGACAAGGCAGCCTCGGTTCGTTAATTTCACCAAAATGCATTATTATCAATCAGCACTCGACGTTTCTACAGCGGGCTCTCCGACTACTATCAAATCTTGTCATACGGACATTTTTTGGGCATGAAATCGATGTTTTAATCTCCTCTACAACATTGGTCTTAATATATATTTCTACTTATGGCTTACTTTCCGAGATATTGAGCAAATTTTTTTGTCGGTCTCTCACAACCAGACCCTTCCCGATTCTGGCAACTAACGCTGGCGTAGATTACACCAGTTTATACAAAAAAAAGATCTTGTTTCTCATATACTTTTTTGTATGTAATTTGGGCCGCAGATTTAAAAATATCAGCCATAAGACACATCAGTACCATGTTAGGTTTTCTGGTCCAGTTAGCCCGGCTCAACGCCTTACCAATCCTATCCGGACCTGCTTTGATCATCCAAGGGCCATTTCTAATAGGGCCAATCGTATGCGATCCGGACGAAAATTTCTACTAGGTTGATTTTATGATAATCATCAAATGATCGTAAATTCATTTTGAAATTTATAAATATATTGTTCGATTAGCTATGTGTAAATCGGGTATGTATTGGGTGCATCCGCGGATATTATGAGACGTCACCATCCTGAAATAACCTAGCCTACTTCATTATTAAGCCCTTTCATTATTCCCGGTTAATAGTGTAAACACAAGGATTTTTTTTTATGAATAATTTTTCTATCTACATCCAGGAATATTTTTGTGGTCGAGACAATTTCTAACAAAAAAAAAATATACCTTTCCCCGCAGGAAAAGGCATTTCTATGTACAATATCTTTCAAATTTGTCAAAAGTAAATTAATGAAATCAGTCTTATGGACGATTAGAGAAGTATAGCCTCACTTAAGCATTTTTATGTTTTTGATTTAATTAATAAAATATTTGCAATTGCGATAAGGTAAAGCTTAGCCCAGTTGGGGTTTTCACACCACATAAAATTATGTACTTTTACCCAAGACTAGTTTGGTTGAGATTTTGATCAAACAAATGATACAAATTTGGTAAACATTTTACATAATAAAATTAACTCCTGCAAAAAAAAAATAATCTAAATTCCCTTATTAGTTTTTTCGACTACAAAAATGCCAGAAAAATTAACAGTTTTATAGAAATAAGCGAAACTCCATTTTTAAGTTACTTCATTCGACTTCTTAAACGAGACGTTAGCATGACTCAATTTGTATAATGGAGGGCATATTACCGAGATGTTGAGATAGAACTCGAGTAGAAATTTTCGTCCGGACCGCATACGGTTGGCACTATTAGAGATCCGGTACGGACTTGGGTAATCAGATCAGGTCCGGATAGGTTTGATAACGCATGAAGTCAGGCTAACCGAACCTGGCAAACCTAAAATGGCATTGATCAGTGCTCCTGATTTAGCACTGTCGAGATTCACATTTAGCTTCCTTTAATAGGATCCTCCATTCCAAGCCAAATCCGGCGCTGACTATGGTAGGTCTTGCCTAATAGGAATTGCTACTCGGGAATTTGAAAATAGGTTATCGTTATTACATATTTAATTTCTTCATTTCTTGCGACTGGCTTATAAAACAAATTAAATATAGAAAAGTGAATAAAAGTGAAAATTATTACAGCAAAAGCATATTTCTTACAGTCCTCAATAATATCTGTTACATCCAGCACTTGAGAAGGTAATATACGTGGATACATTTTGAAGTTTTTTCCAAATCTTGGCATTTGAATTATGAGACACGATGGTACTTCCTTCAATTTTATATCTGAAGCATGAAAGCTCTGCTCAAATAGCTGTTGAACCGAAGGAAAAGAAAGCCGTTCATCTTTTTCAACAAACAATTGATAAAAATATGCGTCTTGTCCAGAACTCAACTATAAAAAAGAATGCATGTAAGTATAACAATTTTTTACAGAAATTATTTTCAAGTGTACCTTTAAAAAAGGTTCAACGCGCATTATTTGTGTTAATAAGCTATTTAAAAACTCTTCTGGATCTTTTTCTTCACTAGTAAGTCCACTAACTGAACTTAATTTATCTAATAGTTGCCTTAACTTCATAACTCGATCCGCTCGCACAAAAACATTTTTCCTCAGAGGATTTACAATTTCCTCTCGGAGTACTTTTTGAACTTCATCGTAGTGTGATATGTCCTTTAAGTAAATTATTTGAATATTATATACGAAGATTTTCTTATTTCACACTTACATCGGGTTCAGAAGGACGAAATAACAGTGAGTCAAACACATGCGTAAATGTAAACATTGAAAATAGTGTAGCGTCCAAATAGCATGAATTGTGATGTCCTTGTATACCTTTGAATTTCCCACAAATCTCTTCCAGCTCTTCCAAATTAAACATTTCTGAAAATTTATTAAAGACATATTCGGCCTTGAAACTTCTTAATAAAATAAATGCAAACACTTACTTAAAGGTGCCACTGCACCTGGCACTGAAGGACATTCAACCTGACCAAACATTTTTGTATCCGTTTGTTGCTTGGCATTAAACTTGCTTGTGCTGACGACGTCTACATCTTCAAATCGTCTGTCCTTAGAGCAATATTTTGGGCGTATAAACAAAGCACGTCCTTCTTGGCACTTAAACAACCTAAAATTTTTGGCTAGATAAATAATTTTGGACTGAAATATGCATGCGTCAATACGAAACTTCAAAAGAGCGTTTTTCTCATATTTTCATGTATGTCTTCTGTAAATTTTAAATCTTAAACTCGAAAATACGGGACAAATTAAACAAAAATTTGAACAATTTCCCTATAGGAACGCATGTAGTTGACAAACAAACTTATTAATAAATATGTGGAAACAAAAAGTACATGTTTAGATCAATATTTAAGTAGCACTTCCGAACTATATTTGGAAAACGTTAATATTTCAATAAAATTACAATCGTTTTCTAAGTACGTTCGGAAAATATTAAGTCGGCAAAAAATTTTAAGCGTGTTTCCCAACTATATTTTAAATCATTTTTGCGGTACTCTTAGTAAATTTTGAAAATTCAAAACTATTTCCATTCCTTATTTCGATAATCTTAAACTATATTATTAGACTCCTAGCAAAACTTACTTTCTTTTTCTTTGAATTTTTGGGTCAATTTTTAATTTTGCATGATTTTAGGTTGTAGAGGTTTAATTTTAATTGCACTAAAAAATTATTAGAAAATTTTGTTCCTCACGTCAACGTACCTTGAAAGCTCTTGAAACATGTAGGAAGTATTTAAGACACATAATTTCTGACATATACAATATCAAGAAAGCAATTGACCTCAAACAAAAGTTAACAGCCCACACTCTTAACAGATGGCGAAATAATAGTGTCTTTTGACGTAATATCTCTTCACTAGCATTCCAACATATTTAGCAATTAAAAACTTTATGGGGCAATAGGACAATATAAAATACTTGACAAAGATACCACGGCGCCAATTTATAGAGATAATAGAATTTTGCCTGAAGACTTACATCCTCCCATGTAATGCTTCGTGGCGGCCTTCGGTCGCGGTTCACTATAGTATATACAATGCTGGTGTGCAAGCGAAGCGCGTGTTGAAAATAGTATAGTAAACCGCAGGCGAGGCCGGCAATGAACTTATTTGATGATGAAAGTCCTTACCCTAACATACTAAAATTTCAAGAAAATCGGGAGTGGGGCAGCTAAAGTAAATAATAACCCTAGTTTATCCTAGGCTAAATTGGTTCATTCTAACAAGCTTCGGATGAACGAGGGACTAGGGACAGAGATAGGACGGAACCGTGGGGAACTCCAGCATTGAAAGAGTATTCATTTGAAGTTAAACCATCTATGACAACACGTATAGAATGGCCACTGCAGAAGCTCGTTATCTAACGAGCGATGGAATTATCGACACCATATGCAATTAGTTTAGAAACGAGGACACGGTGCCACACACGATGAAATGCCTTAGAAATATGAAGAGCAACAACCATACTTTCACCGAAAAGATGAACACATTGGTTCCACCTTTCAGTGAGGAACGCTATCAGATATCCGCTAGAGCGGGCCCTGCGGAATATTGGCGATCACTAAGCAATTCGTTACGCTCCATAAAGTTCATAAGGTAAAAGTTCATTACGCTCTCTATTACTTTGTAGAGCGCAGACATTAGAAACTTTCCAATATGATGGAATTCAAAGTGTGGGAAATGTTGAAAAGGTTGCGCAATGGTCGAACCATCTGGCCCTGAGAATTTCTTGATCTTAAGTTTCGCAAGAGCTGGGGCTAAGAAACATCGTTAAGGATCGATGGTCAACGAGTCTTCATAAAACTACCGATAAACATCGGTAGCCCACCACAATGCCGAGAAGTCACGGGTCCTTGAATATATGTATATGTATTTCGTCACTGCTTCAGCCAATTCAGCCTAACAGTGCGACCATACAAATAGCACGTCTGCTTCTAACGCAGTTTTTTAGACTCTTGATTTTTTGGCTTTGAAGATTTTATTGTTTCACTTTTACGCTTCTTGGCCGTGTTTTCGCGATTCTCAGTCTCGTTACTCCTACTACTACGAGTAGTACTCATGAATTCGATTTCCCTATTGGCGTAACTAAATTGTAGAGGGTGGTGACGTTTTATGTGGTCCAAGAAGTTCTTTGCATTGCCCTGACACAACGATTTCTTTACAGTGTTCCACTCGACAAGCGCCGCTTTTGCCGTCACTAGCTTGTTCGAAAAATTGCCAAACAATCTCTGAGCACGCTTTCGAAATCTGCAAAAAACATACAAACTTTAAGTTTGTGCAATTCGACAAGGTACACTAGTAATGTCGTAGTTTATAGGAGCATCTCAACGTTACATTCCGATGACATGAATGTCATTACGAAACAATACAAGTTTAATTAAAACATAAAAGAATAACACACTGCAAAAATAACATTATTCAAGAAACTGGTTAAAAATTTTTTGCACATCTGTTACAATTTACATTTTTTGAAGATTTTATTGACTCCTTCAAAATTTCACTTGACTTTCTGAAAGCTAATAAGCTGACGAAGTGTTATCTTTACAAAAAACTGAGATTGGGTCCGTTTGCATAAGATTTCTCTTTCACGAGATATAGACGAAACTGTATAGTAAAGTATTCTTTACCATGTAATTCCTATGGAAAACTAAACAGTTCAATGAGATGCCAGTAAATATTGATATTATTATGAGCTTTCCTTGCACCAGAATCTCTCTTTCATGTACCTGCAACTATTACATCTACTTAAAAAAAAAGTTTATTCACCGTAATATACTACATATCTCGGTACATTAAACATATTCAAAACTCTTCGGGGTTGTTTAAAATTCGAAAATTTAATTTAATTTTTTGAAATTTGAGAAGAAAATTAAGAAAATTGAACTTTCTTCATATTTACAAATAATTTTCTTAAAATATTTCCCATTTTCAAGTTCCACACAAAAGTGGGAAAAAATTTTACCGCCAGTTTTATAAGGAAAAAATGAATGATCTATGCGCAAGGACAGCTTTTGTTTTCTTGTTTAATACCAGTAGCTCAAATCTCTAATTATTTTCACTATATTTACCTCAACACACTACCCCAGTAGGCAAGGGCAGGCGCTAGCAGGCCTTCTATCAGGCCTACCTTGGTAAGATTAAGGCCTTGCCACCTCCTTTCAAACTTGCTTTTTTTATATGAAACGTCCCGATAAAACAGGCTTTCTTTAGCAGGCCTGTTAGAAATACTCTTCAAGCAGGTCTATCTATATCGATTGCGTCAAGAGCCCTTCTAAGACCGCTTACCGTAGAAGGGGTCACAGAAGTACTTTGAAAAAATTAAATCTTAATACGTCGTGAGGCTCTTAGTTAAATGTTTTTTTTTATCTGCGTCAACCTCCCTTGCGTTGATATTTTTAATGTTTATTTTTTGTGACGTTTTCTTAATTTATAATTTGACATTGAATACACAACACTCTACCACTTTAACATAACATGAAACAGAAGACCAGCCTAGCAAAATGCACACCGTTCCTTACTTCTAACCATGTATCTACTTTTGATGTCGTATAAGTACAATGCAATGACAAAAAAGTAATGACGAACCAGAAAACATCGCAATATATGATATAAAAAAATCCATAAGCCTTAAGTAAATGGAGTCCTTCTTCTTTGCCTTCTAATATCAGGCCTGATAGCACGTCTGCTGTGGCAAGGCATAATAGCACGCCTGCTTATATAATTTACTACTTACATAATTTACTTATTGTTAATATTGACAGATTGTAAATAAAAACAAAAATTAGCATACATATTTTTAATTGCATGAAAATTTAGTTTTGAGAATGCCTCTTACAATAGCAGCAGTGCTAGCAGGCCTTCTCCAGGGAAAACCTTGTTCAATTGCCTGCTGGGTACATGAACATTACTACATTTGCACTACATAAAGCACTTGCCATAAATTACTATGAATTTAATTATTTTTTGAAATTTAAAAACAATTTTATTTCTAATTTGTTGTCAAATAATTTTCAATTCGAATTTAAATTTAAAAAAAAGTCTATGTAATTTTATATATTATTATATTAAATAAATAATACGACACCTCACAAATATCCCTTGAAAAAATGCATGAGAAAAAAATTTAATTTTTGGACTAGATTTGAGCTATTAAACAAGAAAAACCAAAAGCTCTACTTGCGCAGAGGTCATGCATTTTTTTCCCTGTATTGTAGGGTAACCATAAAACTTATGTACATTACTACCATACTTTTTGTCACCACATGTTACATGGCCTAACACTGTTTCTGATGACAACATTCTGATTCACTCCAATTCACAAAGGAATTCGATGTGCGCTAGATTCTTATAAACTAATCAGCGCACATGACACATTATTATTGTTAACACAAATTTGATTTGTGGTAAACAAATAAAATTGGATTTTATGAAACAATTTAATTTTGTAAAAAAGGGCGTTAATGAGTGTTAAGATCTTTTGCAAGAAGAATAAAACTCGGCAACAAGTTTTCTTTCATTTATGTTCAACAGCATATATATTTCTGTCTAGTACACGGTCTAATGTACTAAAGTAGGACCAACACTTTTTGGTCAGGACTTTGTTTTTACAGCCAGTTTTTTACTTTTTTATTACAGTATAAAGGTTCAAAAAATATCGTTACAACTTTTTCGGTACTTCCTTATGTGTACAACAGGAGAATGGAAAATTAACAGAAACAATTTTGTATTAGCAATTTTCTTCAGTTATTTATTCAAATTTCAAAATTAAAATTTTGCAAATCTGGTAGCAACCCTAGAAGTTTTATTGTTTTGATTGCGGATATACTCAAAAAGGAGTAAATTTTTGAATTATAAGTGTTCCCGAAGAATTCTTGATCAGATTATTTTGAACATGTCTAATGTAGATAACACACATACCAGAGAACTGCAAAAATCACAAATTTGTGGATTGGAGCATGCTCAAAAGTTTCCCCTCGCAATCGATCACGACAACTTAAACAAATCGCTGAATATAATCACCATTACACAAAAAGCGCTCATTTTATGTATGCGATAGTCGACTGATCGAACAAGTTCACTTTAATCAAGCTTGAGCATGCTTCTTTTATGCCAACTGATTTGATCAGTAAAGAAATACGAAGTACACCTAAGTCTGTTTTTACACGGTCTTTTTTTACACGGTTTTGATATAACACGGTTTGAAAATTGAATATTTTTAATTTTTTTACACGATTTTATTCCATTTAGCACGATGATAGTGAATGTATACGCGTTCGAAGCAAGCGAATGCGAATAACTGATGACGACAGCAATTAAATTTATGTTGCTGTATTTATGATTATCACTTATTTTATTTTATTTTATTTTTTACCTTAAAAATTGAATAACCTATTCTTTTCGTTCACAACATAGTTGTTTAGTTCCTGAACTTGCCATACATTTAATTTATATTACTTTTAAGATTAGAGTGCATATCTTTTTTATCATTAATTACTATGCTTGTGAAAATAAGCATTATATATTTGATTTAATAAAATAAACATGAATTCTTGTTCTTAAAAATTCTTGTTTTTCACTAATTTTAATAGGTTTTAGAGATTAGGAACAAATCACCCATTTTTGTATACGATCAATGTCTTTTTTTACACGGTTTTTTTTTACACGGCTTCTTCTGGAACCAATCTACCGTGTAAAAACAGACTTAGGTGTATTTGCAATCAATACACCCATAAATTGTATGAATAGAACCATAATATAGCAATAATCAAATGGGTGTGAATATGAGTATACGGACGCTTATGAGTAGATATGTAGTACACGTGTTCAGTTCAGTGTAGAATCCTTTGAAAGCAGTTGTGCCGCTTTAGATAACTTAAACTCCTTCATAAACGAAAATTGGTACATTATTAGAACACCAATCTTATGTGGCAGAGCAAATTGCATTCAATACCTGCTAGCAGTGCAGCCGTTGAACAAGCTTTTTTATTAGCAGGCAATATAATAAACAAGAAGAGAATCTGACTCGGGACAAAGTCAGTCGACCGTTTACTCTTTCTGCACTCATGCTATAAATATTTTGAAAATTAATTTTATTTTGTTTGATTAGTTAGTTTGAAATTAAATGTATTTAATTTGGTTTGATTGATTAGTTTAAAAAGAAATGGACTTAATTTTGTTTAATTAGTTTTAAGTTAAGATATAGTAAAAAAAACTTTAAATATGTAAATCTCTATTTACGGAATGTGCAATAGGGTATAATCGTAGATTTCTTTTCAATTTTTGTCTTGGTTGCAATCACTTTGTTTTTCGTTATCGATCAAATCAATCAATTCTGGGTGACGCGCACGTGTTCGATCAACTGACCGACGAACATTCAGAGTGAAAGGTTCAAGCACGACTGCTGATTTTTCGCACAACGATAACATGCAAACACACGTTTGATTGATTAAAAATCAAGTGTTTGTGCAGGTTTGATCAGTTGAACCAAACATCTTAGTTTTTTGTGTGTTCATTTATGAACATGCATTTGTCAATCACCCGTTGCAGTCCTCTGATTCATTCTGATGCATTCTCAAAGCATTTTGTAGGAATGTGTCCACATATACACATTCCAAATGCAACGATTTAGAATGTTCTGATAGCATTTGTCAAGGAATGCATAGTTAGATAAAGATCTGGCCATATATTTGTTTTTTATCGTTAAAAAGTGTTTTCGTTGCAAATAAAATTTTTGTTCAATGTTTCGATGAATGCGTTTATATACAGCAGATGTTTCGCTTGTGAGTTTTAATCATCTTCACAGGTCATTTTTATTTATTAATTTTAGATAACTCTAAAGTGTTTTAGATTCCAATAAATTTACAATTTTAAAATGCCCCTCAGAGTGATTACATCATGAGTGTTCAGTAGTATTCATCCAAACATAATTACAGTAAGACCTTGCTCAACGCAACTAATAGAAATTCGGGCAGTTGCGATGACTGAGATTGTTGCAAAAATCGAGTCAAGAAAATGCTGATTTTGAATAATAATGCATATTATTCATTAAAATAAACTCGCAATTGGCATGAGAGCAAAAGTATTTAATTGAAAATACTGCTTTCTTTATTTAAAACCAAAAATAAATCTAAAATAAATATTTCTGACGCAGTAGTTATGTACGTATGTATGTAGAATATATATTTGGAAAAATTATTTTTCGTAAAATAAATTTAATTAAACTGAATAAGCACGAAATAAATGTAAACGCAGTTTTTAAATTTTGTACATACATACATATATTTGTTCTGAGAAATAGCAGTAACATTTAATGAAGCATTTCAAAATTAAAAAAGAAGTCAAAGTAAACTAGATCAAAAATTAAAAATTTCAAATTGTGATGATTGAGTACTGCTTTTTCTGAAGTTGCGTTAACAGAGTCAACAATGTAAACAACTGAGGTGTTGCAATAATCAAGGAGTTGCGTTCATCGAGGGTTGCGTTGAGCGAGGTCACACTGTATTTGATCAATTAGGTCTCTTGTAATTTGAAGCAATAATTAACAAAAATTATTTTCTGACCAAGAGAAATCAAGGTTGTACAGAAGACGAGACAAGCTCACAACATATTTTTGTGTGACGAATAGTTTGCACCAGGAGCAATAGTTCTACTCAGGTACACATATGCATATACATATGTAAGGATATAAATGATATAAAAACAAATTATAAAGTTTTTTGAGGCGCGGAAAGCTACCTTGACTGTAATTTTTTTTAGATTATCCTTTCAAACAAATATATAAAAAACTTACGAAACACCATTATATGATCCGTCAGTGGTTTGTAACTGCTTATAATCTTGTTCGTCCTCAAGTTCCACGCCAACCATAACACTTTGTGAATCAGATGGTACACCAACCCATCGTATAACTCCATAAACATATTTTTCCCCAATTGAAACTTCAACCATAGATCCGACCCCTAGTCCTGTAGGCAGCATTTTTGACAACAAACCACCTTCAACTTCTTCCAGTGCTCGAACTGATGATACTCCCATTGAAACCGAATTTGCATCTGAATTAAAAAGATTATCATAAACAGGAAACTTGTTTTTATTTTGACATTCTAGATAAAAGAAAATAAATAAATGCTTTAGTCTCAAATGTAATTTATATAGACATAAATTACTACCATTGGCGTTTTGTGAAAACAGTTCCAATACAGTCAATGGAATATTACTGTTAATAAATGAGTTCGTAGGTGAAATAGTTCTCTGATCAATTTCCATATCTCGACACTTGAAATTTACTCACAATTTTATGAAAATTTTAAAATAATTATTTTTCACAAACACTGGCAAGCCAATATAATATGTAGAATATATCAACTTAATTGTTTGCCGTGAATTAGTTATGGACAGTTTGTTTTGGAGTAATCGATCCTGGTGGTTACTTGAAAATTGCAATCAAGAAACGCTTACATATACATACTGGAAGTTTGAATACTTCATTTTAATAAAAGTAATAATAATACAAAGAAATCGAAAAAAACAAATTTATTGGAAAAGAAATCCTCAATTGTAAAATTTTTTCAACTAAATCCATTTGCACAAACTTTTTGCAAGTAATTGAATTATTGTGAACACAAATATACAACACCAAGTTGGCTGCAAGCAACCTAAAAATAGAACGAATTTTATTTGTCATAGAACATTTTCTTCCTAAAACAAAAGCATTGAGTTTTCTTCTTATTTTAACCTTACGTTGTGAAAGGCCTGCTGAAGTTTCTCCAAAAGTTTAACAAATAACTGAAGACAAATAAAGTCAACATTATATCAAAAGAAAAGTCTTACTTAAGGTTCTGCAAATGTTTCTTTTTAATAAATTACATGTCAGTTCGAAGAAAGAGGGTTTTAAGAAAACATTTTTCGGTTAAGTGGCACATTGGTGTCAAAGTTAAACTTTGAACGCAAAAAATGCTCCATGAACTTATAAAATCAGCAACTGCTGGATAGAATGCTCTAGTTAGGTTGCTTGAAAGAAAATGTACATGTTGCATATTGCAGAAAGTACATGGTTTTCACTTTATAAATAAGTTAAAACCTACTTTTTACCTAAAGTCGAACATACAGAGTGACCCCATAAGAAAAAGAAAATCTTACATTAAATTATGAGAAAATTTTTATAAATAGATTGCCCTGTGTTATTGATACAGCACATTGTACGCACAGTGAACAAAAGGAATATTAAAAAAACAGGAAGACGGCAGGCAGCGTAACATAGGGATTAGGACTGTGAACTCATAGCTCACAGTGCGTGCTACTTTTCTTTTCAATCTGTTCAAGTCCACATGATGTTCTTTGCCTCCAACGAAAATGGACATGACGTTATTTTCCACTGTCCTACCTCCGATATTTAACGTTACTGGACACAGTTGTTTATATCTTTACCAAAAGCGAAAAGGGCATTTTGCATACTCATTTCACCAAAAAATTGACATGGTGTCTATTTCCTCCGGAGTACAGGTATATTGACTTGTATTCGAAATACATAATGGTTGAAAACAAAAATCACGCAAATTGGCTCGAAATTAAACGTGCATTGTTAAAAATATTTAACACTTGACCAGGACAGTGGATGAGTGAATCTTAACTTACATGAATGGTTAAAAAAGACTTACTGTAGAGATAGAAATAACAACAAGTACAAATAGTATTTTCGATATAGAAAGAGTTCATTAGACTTTGACATGTAACCATATCTGTTACCATCAAGAAACATGTAGCTAGTAAAAGAAAGAAAACTCAACAATATTAATGGAAAAAGAAATAATTTTGAAATAAATCCTTACTTCATGGAGGCAGATAAAACTAGAAAACAACTAAAAAAATAGCAAATCCTTTCAAAATAAGCCACATTTTTCGAACGAATTCGCTTAGAGAGATTCGAATAGAACCGTCAGAAAATATAAATCCCAATCCCAATTACAGATACTGTTTAGTTCACTAAAACTATTTCGAGCAGTTAATAATACTAGAGTTCGCCTAGTGGTTGAAATTTAGCCAATATAGTGACAAAACGAAAAAAAAATAATACTTTTTGATGTGAAATAGAAAAACTGATATAAGTGTCATCGCTTTCAAAAATAAAAACCAAAGTACCATGTTGAATTATGTCTATCTACATTCATTCCTTAGATTTAAATCTGAATATATTCTCAAATCAAACAATTTTTATGAAATTTGCCATACTGTCAGTAATTTGGTCTAACTTAAAAAATAGGATAGTTTTTATTTCGACTAAAAGCATATTTGGGATGGCCCTCATGCAAAAATATTTTTAAAATAGCTTTTTCACAAAGACCGATTATTTAATTCACACCGAATTTACGCCACGTAGCTTTTATATTAAGAGTACATATTTAGAGTGGTCCTCATGTAAAAATATTTTTTAAATATCATTTCTTCGAAAACCGCTAAATCGATTTTTATGGAATTTACAACAATTTATTTTTATATTAAGAGGCACAGAATTCCTCGGGAACGCTCGAAATTCGAAAATTTATTCATCTTATATACTTAAAAAAAAATAAAAAATACTTCTAAGGTTGCTACCAGAAATGCAAAGTTTTCATTTTTTGGAATTTGAATAAAAAAGAAAATTAAATTTTTTTTTTATGTTATTTATGAGCACATAAGTATCGGAAACAATTTTACCGCTATTTTTTAAGCCTATATAAGAAAATAATCTATGATTTCTGCGCAAGTAGAGCTTTGGTGTTTCTTGTGTAAATTATTATTTTATTATTATTATATTTTTCATTATCTTAATTCAAAATTATATTTTGTATTAAAATAGGTACAATGTGAAACAATTTCAAAAATAATATAATAAGCATCATTCAGTAAATGATGAATATAATAAATGATTAAATATGACCTCGGGCATGTGGCCGCCGCGGCTGGCTCGAATAAAGCCAATTCTACAGGTCCAATTTTGAACCACTTTTTCGAGCATATGGGGCCGTATGTCGGCAATAACGCCACGAATGTTGGCTTCCAAGTCCCCTAACGTTTCTGGTTTGTTGGCGTAGACGAGCGACTTCACATATCCCCAAAGAAAATAATCCAATGGTGTCAAATCAAACGATCTTGGTGGCCAATTGACAGGTCCATTCCGCGAAATTATGCGCTCATCGAATGTTTCCTTCAATAAATCGATTGTGACGTGCGCTGTGTGGCATGTAGCGCCGTCTTGTTGGAACCACAACTCATCCACATTCATGCCATCCAATTCGGGAACAAAATAGTCGGTTATCATGGCTCTATACCGGTCTCATTAACGGTAACTGACTCTCCAGCATTATTTCGGAAGAAGTATGGCCCAATGACTCCACCAGCCCATAGAGCACACCAAACAGTCAGTTTTTGTGGATGTAATGGAGTCTCAAGGGTCTCATGTGGATTCTCTTCACTCCAAATGCGGCAATTTTGCTTGTTGACATAGCCATTCAACCAAAAATGAGCCTCATCACTGAACAAAATTTTGCGATGAAAATCAGCATCGAGATCAATCTCATTTTCGGCCCATACACCAAAATCACGACGCATTGCATGGTCTCGCGGCTTTAATTCTTGCACAAGCTGGATCTTGTAAGGTCGCAAGCCAAGATCTTTGCGCAAAATCTTCCATAAAGTTGATGGACAAAGCTCCAACTGCTGTGCACGGTGGCGAATCGATTCATTCGGGTCCTCTTCAACATTTTGCTCTACAGCGGCAATTGTTTCTTCGGTGCGCACTGTTCGACGTCTCTGCGGATGCCTATTATCACATAGAGTAAACGTAGTGCGAAAACGATCCATGGTTAACCGAATTAATTGCTCTGATGGACGATTATGTCGACCATAAAATGGACTGAGGTTGCGGTAAACTTCGCGAACTGAACCATTATTTTCGAAATAAATTTGCACGATTTGCAAGCGTTGTTCTTTTGTCAACCTGTTCACGATGAAATGGCAAACCAAACTGAACATAAATGACATTAGAGTTGCCAGATTTCACCATAAAATGCCAGTTTTATCTCTATTCGAAAAACAAACCTCTAAAAAAAACACCCTTTAGTTCACTCTAAAGCCATAAACATCCGAGCTTCTAAGTGATATACTACAAACACTACGCATGAAAAATATTTTGAGGACCTTATAGATGTATAAATGCTTTAACGGCAAGATAAGAATATGATATAACAAAGTCCAACTATTAGCTAACATATTTTTATTAGACAAGATTCTAATGTTTTTGTGCTGGGATCACTGGTTCAAGTGTACTATAGTTATATCTTCCCTTGGTTGCTAAGCAATATTGCAGTTTCGAGCATACAAGACCATAGTAAATAGTTTTGAGCGATTTTTCTGAACAGTGATGTTTAAGTAAATAGATTTTTCGAGTAACGCACATTAAATATTTTCTTAAGTCAGCAGTATGAGCGTTCATTTTTCTATCAGGTACAACCCCTAGATATTTAAATTCTTCAACTGATTCAATCTTGAAGCATTTGAAACTGCATGGTATTTTTGCACAGCAATTATATCTACCACAAACATGGATAAACCTAATTTACCACATGAGGAAGAGAGGAAAAAAATATTGAAATCAAGAGACTCCGCATTTTAGAAACTAAAATGCATAAGCTTTGTTTTTTTACTCACAGTGAGCTCAAACCATTGTCTCGATATCTGGAGGTCATTTTCTAGTTTTACTTTCGACTCAAAAAGTGACTTACGCGCATAAGTAAAATCAATATCATCAGCGAAAGCAGTGACATTGCTATTAAAATTTTGTTTAAAAATCGAGTTTAGGTAAATAAGAAATAACAGTAGACCTAAATCCGACCCCTGTGGAACACCTATAGTGATTTCCAGCTCATCGCTAAAGATACCATCGAGTTTAGCTCTTTGCAGTTTACCTGTTAGGTATGATTTAAACCAATTATAAATGCCTCTAAAACAAACTTTATAAAGCTTATCTAATCAAACATTGTGATTGACCATGTCCAATTCTTTTGTCATGTCAACGAACAATGCCATATGGGAGCTGTTGTTATTAAAATCGCTGCAAATTTCACTATAGACTTCCAATATAGTCTTTTCAGTATATCTACCCTCGCGAAACCCAAACTGTTTTTCATTAAGAAAGTTGAATTTAGTCAAAAATGATAAAATTCGTTTCTTCATAATTTTTTCGAAAAGCTTTGAAAATGTTGGCAGCAAAGAAATTGATCCATAGTTGCCAATTTGTTTCGGGTTGCCTTTTTCAAAAATAGGTACTACCTCCGCAGATTTCAAACCTGAAGGAAAAAC
The DNA here is from genome assembly GCA_963680825.1 of Meiosimyza decipiens. Classification (NCBI taxonomy): domain Eukaryota; kingdom Metazoa; phylum Arthropoda; class Insecta; order Diptera; family Lauxaniidae; genus Meiosimyza; species Meiosimyza decipiens. The sequence continues at coordinate 45,794,749 of OY804260.1, forward strand.
TCCGGATTCGACGCTTAAATTAAACAAATGAAATAAGACATACGCAATATTGAAAGTGATTTTTTTTAGTAGAAAATTCGTTATTCGACCACTAGTACGTGAGTTTTTATTATTTAAATTTGTTTTGCTATTATACATTTCAAACGACGAGAATGGATCAAAACGAAACTATTGCTTTGAAATAATTCTTCAACTAAAGAGTCAAACATATTATACATACAATTATCGGATGAGCAATGATGTTCGGAGCAACAAGGTTTACCTAATTAAGTTATTTCTAATCCAAGGATTTAACCTTTTAAGTTTTGGAACGCTTTTTAACTGAACTGAGAAACAATTGGTTGACCTTTTAAGATTTTCAAAAAAATATCAAACGCGGAAGAAGGGTCAGTTTCCTGATAGACTTTATCGCACAGCTCAAAATTTAAATTATTTATCTAACTTCGAATAATCTATTTTTTGCACTGATTGAACTGGGATGTGTGTACCTATTTATTTTAAAAGCAACCTGATGATCAAATTTCAAATTAATCATACAGTGATCAGTACTATGGTGATAAATGCCTTCACTTGAAACATTATGCATACAGTTCCTTTGAAACCTTAAAAAAATTTGATCTATAAAGTTTTGCTTTCATTCGATATACGCGTCGGCTAATTTATAAGAGATTTTAACCCATATGATGACATCAAAAACATAAATCTATCGACGTCATTATTGCATTTCAAAATATTAATGTAAAAAAAGTTTTGCTCAATCCATTTTGATGCAAGCGATAAATATCAAATAACGTAAATTTTTCATTATTTACGAATCATAGCCAGGTATATTATAATTGGACAGTTCGTGGTCGTACAACTAGATTTCCGACAAAATAATAAAATCATGTAAATTGTTAGAACCCAAGTGAGCCACAAGATCATGAAAATTCTTCCTTATACTACGTATGTTTTAATGAATAAAAGAAGAGAAGTGATTAATTATTTGGTTAGGATCCCTTGCGCATCAAAAAGGGGGTAAAATTTATTTCAAATGTTAATTAAATATATTAGTTATAAATTATTGACATCGTCATCACACCTGGCTTTAATTACATTATCTCCTCCCTTCTTGCGCAAAAAAATCAAGTTATTTCTAACCCAAATAAATTTGTATCTCTTTATCGCCTTTTTCTTCGTAGCATTAAATAATTCTTTTAAGCAGGGAGTCAAGCGATAAATATTTGAATTATCACGCTGCTCTCCAAAAAATGTCGCCGTGAGTTTGATGCTATCACCTTTTTTCTTTGTCATTATTTTCTCTTTCGTTTGGCGACGGGTTAACTTTTCAACAAAAATGTTCATGGTCGTATTTGTTTTATTTATTGAAGGACCAGCACTATTTACTTTTTTAGCTTTTTTTATTTTTTTTAATTTTTTCAAGGTTTTTTGTTCGTCGGCAAAACATTAACGCAGCTGCCGTGGAACAAAACTCGTGCATTATTTCTATCTACTTTACTGTTACATTCGCAAAACATTTTAATGCTTTGTTTTTTTTTTTCAAACAATCGATAAAAAATTTATTAAATCAAACCGCGTAGAAAAAAATATTTTTAGTCTTGAATTACAACGAAAAAAAATTGGAGCATCTCTCGTTATGTGCGAACCCCACGAACGACACGATTAGAAAGCTCAAATCCTTTGCTGTTTTCACTATATTCACTTTAATATACTATTACATGAAATTGTCAATGCCATTACATGAAGATGCGCAGTTATCATGGATTTTTTTCTTATATATAGACTTAAAAAATAGCGGTTTCGCTACATCCTTATGTGTACATAAGGAAAATCACAAAAAAAAAATTTAAAAAAAAATTTTAAGAAAAATTATATAGAAGGAAAATGTCTAATGTTCTGTATTTTTTACTCAAATTCCAAAAAATTAAAGCTTTGCAGCTCTGGTAGCAACCCTAAGAGCTTTTTTTTTAAAAGAGGATATACTCGAATATGAATAAATATTCGAATTCATGCGTTCCCGAAGAATTCTAGAACATGACATTATTTTGAACATGTCTAAGGCACAGCTTAGACCGTAAAAATTTTATTTAGGGTGCATATTTAGGGTGGCCCTCATACAAAAATATTTTGAAAATATCATTTTCACAAAGGCCTGCCAATCGATTCACACCGAATTTGCGCCACGTAGCTTTCATATTAGGAGGCATAGCTTACGATACAAAACTTTTATTTGGGTTGCATATTTAGGATGGCCTCACATAAAAATATTTTTGAAATATCCTTTTCTCGGAGACCACTTAATCGATTGTCATGGAATTTTCATTACGTGGTTTTTATATAAAGTGCACAGCTTAGGCCGTTTAAATCTTATTAGGGGGGCCATCATACAAAAGTATTTTTTAAATAGAATTTTTACGAAAATTTCATAATTGTTTTTTAAGTGCTTCTTATGGTCTATGGAAGGTTTTCGCAAAGTTTGGTTTAGAAAAATGGGCGATGACACACCCTCCAAAATCAAAATCATCATATCTCATCAACTACCGAACGCAGATGAATAGGACTTGATATAAATGGTAATTTAGCTAAAAGTTAACACGACATTCATTGAATGTTAGGCGGTACAAAGTTCGCCGGATCAGCTAGTAAGTATATAAAAATCAACAGCAAATTTGTTTAATATTATAGCATTTGATTTGGTGAAAAATGTTTGCAAATCTCAAATTTTTTTCCATATTGTTTTACTTTATGTCAGTACATATTAATTTATATACCTACATAAATTCGTTTGTACTAAAAAAAGAATCAGAAAAGTTGTGGTTACACAAATTATTCAAACGGGGAGAAGGGATGCTCACACAGGTCGTTGTTTTACAAACCGCACGGATTTCGGAAAAAAAATTTACTTCTTTAAATGCGTTAAAAAATTGTTTTTGCATCTTTCAACTGATCTAGTTGACATATACATATCGTCACCTAACATCCAAAAAGAAGTAACCGCAAGAATTTTAAAATCGAGCTTTTGATTGATTATGATGCATTTGATTAAACTATAATTCCCTGCAAAACTTTAAAATCTTTTGTCCAATAATAAAGATTTTACTAGTGAAATTTAAAAAATTCGTAACGACAAGATTTTGAATTTCGTATATCAATTAGATATAACACATATATAGATAAAAAATTAAACACAATATTTTAATTCTTTTGATAACTAAGTAAGCTTTGACTCTTTTCAATCTTTTACATAGAAATACATAACAATATATTTTTCCAGTACACAACGTTTTTTGCTTTTCCTGTATATATCTAAAAAGTGTGGTTGCGGTTCTTTGGATGTTAGGTGACGATGTATGTACATATGTGTATTTTTTTCTTCATATTCTTATGTTTGGTTTGTTTGGAATGTTTGGTTTTTTATTTAACCCTTTATTACAATAGCTTTCGAAGTGTATTATAAAAAATTGATATTGCTAAACAATAACAATTTAATTGTTTTAAACAGTTCTAAAATGCTAACCCCCTAACTTGAATTAATTTCAACAAATACCATTTTGATTTTTATCATTTTATCTGCAAAGCCCATTTAACGAAAATTTTGAGTCTGTATTATCGGAAGTTATTAAATATTTTCGACTGCAAGTCACGCAGCACACTTCACGTGCGTCAGAGATCTAAGACGCTCGTACCTATGTTTCGACTCGTCGCACGCGCCACGTGACTTGCGTTCGGAAATATTTTATAGTGTAACTTTCGATCTAAATGATTTTTGTAGTTAAAAGGATAATGAAAAAAATAAACTTATTCTCCGCTTTACACACTAAGTTTGGTACACGTTTTCGATCTCGCACGGTTTTTGAATTCAAAAATTCTATTAAAAAACATTGGTCAAAATGAATAGTTATTTCTTGTCAATTTTAACTTATTCTTTTGTCAACAATTATGATATATTTGTACTGAAACACTTGTTTTAAATTTTAAAAAAGTGGATTTTCCATCCTTTATGCATATTAATATAACATGTGTATCCGTTCATGTGAATCAGTAGATACAGACAATTTCAAAGGACAGAACGGTGTATTTTATTTAACTTTTTTAAAATTATGGTATTTTTTAACAATGTCATGATTTTTATGAATTGAATAGTTGATTTTTTTTTTTTTTTTGAGTGTGTTACTTTTATTTTATGCTCAGTAAATGATTGAATTAGAATATTTCTGGTTGATTTCATTTTACTGGGTTTTTCATGTACAAATTTTTCAATTTCGATTTACACGGTTTTCTGATGAATCTATCTTCAGTGTTAATCGAGAGATATGTGTAGTATTCTTTAAAATAATTCAGGTTTGGGTATAAGCATGTTAGAACTAAATAATTGATTAAATTATTATTTTTCATTTGTTGACAATAAAAATTTTTTTAACACACTTCAAAAGCTAACGTGTAAATCGTGTATTTTACAATATAAATAATCTTTATGGAGTTTAGTTTTGCTTATAATATAAGTTTTGATAGCCTTTACATCATTTACATAATTTAAAAACAACGAAGACTGCGACCAAAAAATACGATCCACTTTGACTAAGCTTTATTGACCAATCCCAATAGAAGTAAAATGCTTGATTCACTTCAATTGGACGAGAAAGCTAGGCTATCTCATTCATTTATTCATTCATTTTATAAATGACTGCGGTCTATAGTAGTACGATATTACCTTTATAGTAGTTTAGTACAGTCTGGATTATCTAATTCCTTTCCATTGACCACAGGGCAGAATATCCTAGTTCTTTTTTTTTGAATCGCTTATTTCAGAAACAATAAAAGTCTCATATAATTAGTACACGACTTTTTTTGTCTCTAAAACTAGCGTTTTAATTATACCGTTGGTATTTCAAATATGTAAAAAATATCAAAAGAAATACTTACTTATTAGTGAAGCACTTGTTGCAGTCCCGATTGAATTATTTGCAGCAGTTTGGGAGCCACTCTCTGATGTTTTCATCCAATGAGCATCTTTTTGGATTCCTTTCGTTCCTAAATGCGATAGAAGAATAGATTTGTTACGATCCGATTTCGGATTGTTATGACTGCTGACACTACTATAACTAATACTGCCTCCCGTCCCATTAAATTGTTTTTGATCTTGAGCTTTGTTTAGTACTAAAGCGGTATCCCCAGCGTTATTTGGCCAGTTTCCCCCAAGCAAATCTACTAAATCAACTTCTTGTGGTTGTCTCTGTTTGTCCACTACTATTATGTTGCTCTCACTTTTTGTCGACTCCTTTATATCAGCTTTGTCAATTACGATAATATCACGACCTTCTAGACTTTTAATAGTAAGCGGTTTAACGGCATTATCCTTTATAGTCCCACGGCTATGTTTAAGTATGCCTGTGCTTGGAATGTTTGCAGCAGTTGCAACTGACGCATGCTGGCGTGTTAAATTTTTTTTAGAGTTTTCTGTGGCTTGCCTCAAGTCCTCATTTTCAAATGTGATGAGTTGAACTGAAGATTGGGAAGCATTAGGATTTTCAATTGGAACTTGTGTAGTGATTTCGTCTCGTATTGGATTCTCAGTGTTATCTTTTTGTGTACGAAGTTTTCCTTTTTGATACGAATTTGAACTAAGCGTTTGCAGTGTTTTGTCCTCCATTGCATCACTCTTTTTTAAATCCAAAGTATTGCATTCAGCTTCTAGTTGTGTACTGTTTTCCTCATGAAAGTTATCATTTTTTAAATTTTCATCATAGAACTGGGCAGTGGGCTGTTTGGTCTGACTTTTATTATTATATTTTTGCATTGACCCAGCCCGCCTTAAAGATGTTTTGGTAGCTCCATTAGTGCAGTTGTTAAAAGCCGTGCGTGCTTTCTGTATTGTATCGTTTATAACGTCACGTGCTGAAAACTTATTTTTTGCTTCACCAGAAATTGGATTTATCCAATCTGCTGTTGTAAATATTGACAGCTTAGGATCACATTCCATATAATTTTTTGAAAAAGAGTTTTTTTCAGATTGTGGTGAGTATCCATTTTCCAAATGCTAAAAATATTTAAAGAAAAAAATTAGAGCTTTCGAACTACGTTATAGTGTTTTTTTGTTTTCAACCAAAGTCTGATGTATGTCCTCTTTCTTAAATTTAGGCTACTGACTATGTCGTAAAAAACAGAGGTAAAAAGAAATAACTTGTTAAATGTATTTTATTGCTTCATTTGTTTACTTGTACATTAAAAATGATAGTGCACAAAGTGCTATTAAATTTACGTTTGAATTTTTGAGAACGAGGCAAATTTATCCATTTTTTATTTTTTTAACTATAACTCAAAGGGTTAACATTTTTACTATATATGTACTCATTGTACGATTTTTTGTGGAGAATAAAATTTTATATCGAAATGGCACTTCAAAAATTAAAAAAAAATATTTTTTCCACAAAAATAGTATAAAAAACTATGTATGTACTCGTATTTTCTTGTTGAATATATGTTACGTTTTAAATAATATATTAAACTAGTCAACACACTTGCTACAAATACACTCGTTACAATAGAACTGGAGGCCTACTCTGTATTTCGATTCGAACGCCAAATTACTCGAATTCGAATAAATTGCACTCTGCAATACGACATTCGAACTTTTTTTTTGTGCCCTCACCGAAAAATTTAATATTTCCGAACCTTGCAATTCTAACGCAAATGTCAAACTCGTTTGTTTTTCGGATTTTTGTTCGATAGCAATTTGCCGCAAGGATGTAAGTTTTTAATTTGATCTATAAATAAAATCAATAATATAAAATAATCATAGGCAGAAAGATATGAACACTAGGCAACAACAATTTGAAAATTTGGTGGATTTTTTCAACGACCATACCGATTTGGCTGAAGGTCAATGGAAACACCAGCGGCAAGAGTTTGCGTCACCAACTTGTGGACGTGTTTGACAAGCGATCTCAACGCAGCGGGACTACCACTGCGTAATGCATTGTGATATTTTGATTGTTTGCAGCATAATAAAAAAAATATTCGTTGTTTTGGGCGGATTACAAAAATCACATCAAGGCAAAGCTGAGGAACAATAAAGTTGGAATTTCGACCACTGGTGGTGGAACTTCAAAGTATTCTCCATTGGAGGAGGAGGTCAGCCAGCTCCTGCAACGCTAAATTATTATTTTTTCATTAAATTAAATTCAAGTGAGTTGAAAAATACTTTTTTGTTTACATTTTTTGACGTTTCCAAAAATTGATGCATACTTTTTTCAAAAATTAAAGGGATGCTGTACGAAAGAGTTATAGAGTACGAATTTGCGTTCGAATCGAAATTCGCTTTCGAACAGTATTTCCTTTCGAATCGAATTACAGAGTAGGCCCCCTGAGTAGATTTGACTTTATGTAGATTTCAATTTTGTAGCGAAAATTTTTATTCCAAAAATTTACTTTGAATACAATTGAAGTAACTTTAAGAAATTTATTTTACTTTTCAAAAGGTTATGGGCCCAGGGCCAAAAGAAAAAGTAATAAATTTTAACTATAAGGCAAAAATCGAAAAATTAGATAGTTCGAACTATACAAATGTTGGAGATTCAAGATTGAGTTACTGCTGCAAAAGGAGAATTTATGGAAAGCAATTTTGGCGACTAGACCAGAAAATTTAGCACCTGCGGCTGCTGATGATAAAAACGTAAGAGAAAAAGAAATTACTGATTTGGTCCGTGCAGACGAAGAAGCATTTTCAATTTGTGGACTTTCAATTCAACCCGATCAAATTGTGCACATAAGAAACGATACGAAGGCACTTGAAGCATGGAATTGTTTAAAAAATTACCACGAGAAAGCGACGCTTAATGTTTAAGTACATTTGATGCGTGAAATTTTCTCGTTGAAAATGGCGGAGAAAGGGGCCACGCAGTGACTTCTTCTAACGCTTTCTTCACACTCAAAGTCACTTAGAAGTCGTCGCTGCTGTACTGTTCAACATATATACATATATATATATTTAGTATACGTACGGTAAAACAAAAAATAAGATTAACAGTTAATTTCCTACATAAATTGTGACAATGTTGCCTTTTTTTAAAATTCATTAACTTAACCCTAGCTTGACTTATATTACAATTTTAACTCTGAATATACCTAAAGTATATTATTGTAGTATAATAAAATGTTTTATTTTTTCTTCTTCTTGTAATACGAAAGACACGTATCAACGAGGGAAAGGACTTCCAGAAACACGTGGTTTTAATTGTAGTCCTTAGCGTTTTGATTGAAAACGCCCTTTACAAGGCTAAACTAGATATCATTAGTAAGATTGAATTAATTGAACTAAACCTAAAATTTCACCGTTTTGAAAAAAGCATGTGGAACGAGTCAGCCGCTAGGACCCACGGGAACGACTAACCCCGAAACACACGTCTGTACTCGTTATCGAACAAACCAAATAAAAAAATGTATTACATATTTTTAATTTTTAACAATATCCGTTTATTCAGTGAGTTTAACTGGCAACAAGATTCATTTTGACATTTCATTTCCTTATTTCTTTTGGTCATTTTTTCGTTGGATATTTGCGCGTGTTGCCGTGTTGTCGCACCTATTCCAGACATGGCTGGAAATACATTATAAATGTTCACTTTTATAGGTAGAAACATGAGTGATTTTCACACTCAAAAAATATTTACATACTGACCACATAGTGTTAATTTTTCTTTAATTAAAAAATAATTAAATTATTAAAAGTTAAAATTCCATCAAATATTCATTTTTGCGCATTAGCCCGGGTTTTTTAAAAAAATTCGTCGCAACAAAACGAGCAGAACAAATCTTACATCGATACCTATGTATCTCTCAACGAGTGCACTGTGAGCGGTCAAAGTTTATCAAATTTCATGAGGAAAAGAAATCAAGAACTATTTTTTTTTTCAGTAACCTACCGAGTGTATTTATGTTGTAGATACGGCAACTACATACCCATACACTATACAACATGCTTACCATAAAATAGTATCAGAATGTGACTATTAACATTACACAATCTACTATACCTGGTAATCGGTTGACAAATGAAGCATTGAATTTTTTAAATTCGGAAATCGGACCCCACTGCCCCATCTTTCCGACCTAAACAAAAAATTGGCCATTGTTTTATTTATCCAGGAAAATCAATATACAAAATATAACGCAATTCGAAGACATCGTGCTGAGCCGACTTTCACTAAGCGAATAACAAGACTTTAGTCTTAGGCACTAAGAAACTTAAATCAGGTAAACATAATAGAACATTGCAAAATTAATATCAATATTTGGTCGCTGGAGAAGCCTGTGCTAATTTATCTATAGAAATTTCCAAAAATTTTTTTAAATCTTTTAACCATAATTTTACTCACCCTCTCTTCCCGCTATCCTTACTCATTGAATACTTTTATTTAGCATAATTGTATCCATTATTTCATTGACTGTGAAAGCTTACTAACTAATAGCATATGGGTTATTCCATCTATAATGGGCCTATCATTACCCTCAAGTTTTTTAAATAGGCTGAAACTTTTTTGAGCGATTGATCTCTCACGTAGAAGATACAAAAAAATGCGAAAAATTTTTTTTCGACCAATATTATTGTTTGAAAAAAAGTTTTTAACTGTGTTCATTGATGAATATAAACAAGCCAGCACAATTCAAATTAGCTTTTATATTATTTTTAGGTAGTTGTGTACTATGGATGCAACCGATACCGATACGATTACCGATATATCGGTAATTCCAATATATCGATATCGGCCATATTTATTTGCCGATACACCGATATATACATAAAAAAAAAGTTCCTGTGCGCCAAAAATCCTTTTTAACCAGGGACTGACACGATCACCAAAGCAAGATCTATTATTGGGCACTTTAGTAATTCCACTAGTAGCAGTAAGATTTTGAAAGAAATTTAAGCCGCGCATAATGTTCCGAATAGAGTTCTAATACAAGACATATCTACACGTTGTGATTCGACACTGGAAGCATTATAGCGACTACTAAAGCAACTAGTTGCAGTACAAGCTTGTTTGCCACGCATAAAATGCAAAGTAGAACTTTCAACTGACAAAAGGATCATGATGGAGGAAGTGGTAAATATCTTGAAATATATTGAAGAGGTTACAAAATCAATAAGCAAAGCCACTGCTGTAGTATTCGACGCTATTCCGTTAGTTAATAGTGTTCGAAAAGTACTGGAGGACATCAAAGATAAAGAAAACCAGCCGGTACTCCAGCAAGTAGCCGCCGATCTGTTATTGGATTGGAAGAATCTTATTATTTAGCAACGGCGCTTGGTCCTTAATATAAACTACGAACATTCCTGCGGTCTATTATTTCTACGACAAAAAAAAAATGGCTTGCAAATTTAATTAATTGACCACTATACTCCGAAACCTCTTCAGAAACAGTTACGTTTCTAGTACGAGTTCTGAGCCAATTAGAAGTAGGGGATATGGAGTGTTTATTAAAAAATCTGAAGAAGAACCATTGTCCTCTTTGTGCTATGATACTTTCAAAGAAGAAATTGAGAGATATTTTCCATTTTCCAATATTATAACAGATGTAGATCCTCTCTGTTTTTGGCGTAATGAGGTTCTGCACCCAAATTTAAAAAAATTACCACAATTGTATTTCAGTTTTCAAATAAGTTCTGTCGCATCTAAAGCTACTGTTTTCAACGGCAGGCCTAATTCAAATAGAGTTGAGAAATAGTACTTCCCAGAATAACTTGAGGATGTTCTGCTTCCTAAATAAAAACCTAATTAGTGTTAATTTTAATTATGAACTTTTATACTTAAAATATATATAAAATTAAAATATTAATAAAAAATTTAATTCTTCTATTACTGCTCATTTATTTATAATGATTTTACAACTTTGCGTCATAGTAAATCCTTCTTTTTAATGCAATTTCAGTCTCTGCGACTACTTTTTAAAAATATCGATATCGGCGATAAATTTTTGTGAATATCGACACCGGTATCGTATCGGCCAAAACGCGTATCGTTGCATCCCTATTGTGTACTAGTAGATGACAAAAAAAACCTACAAATCTGAATAAATGAATGCCTGAACGTGTGTTAAAAGATAAAAAAAAAATTACTTTTTCAAGAAAGCATCAATTTCCCAAATACTCCATCACAGATTTCAGCCTTTTTAGGCTCAAAAATTAAAACATTGAGAATGAGAGCGAGAGAGTAAAATTTGATTTTTTTTTTCAAGCTTTTTAAGCTCGTATTTTTCAGAACATACAGGAAGTACAATCTCTCAAAATTTCATTCATGATTTTTACCCTATTTGATTTTACAAGCATTTAAAGTGTGTGTATAAAGTGGAAGAAAAGTAACGGAATATTCAAATTTTCTCGCTTTCATTTTCAATGTTTCAAATTATATTGCAAATCATAAATCTTAACTTTAAATGCTTGTAAAATCAAATAGGCTGAAAAAAATACACCTGTGTTCTTAAAATTTTGAGCCTAAAAAAGCTGAAATCGGTGATGGAGTATTTGGGAAATTGATGTTTTCTTGAAAAAGTCAAATTTTTTTCTTTTAGCACATAGAAAGCGTTTGGCATTCATTTATTCAGATTTGCAGTTTTTTTTGTCATCTTCTAGTACACAACTACCTAAAAATAATATTTGTGTTGGAATTAGTTTTAAAGGTTTTCTAAGAGATGGCGTAACTATCAATAGATCGCATCGGGCACACCTGTGACTACATTCATTTCAAAGCACATTGTCTAAGCTTCATTTTTCAGTATGTGTCATTCCACTGAAGTGTAAACAACATATATTTTTTTTTTGCTCTGTGAACATGTCGACTTTCGTTCCAACAAAACGCAATTTGCGGGAAGGTTTACTTTTGTGCTTCCATTTGAAGAAAAAGGCGGTTGAAGCACAACGCACGCTTACTGAGGCTTACGGGGACTATGCTCCATCGATTTCTACTTGTGAGTACTGGTTCCGTCGGTTTAAAAGTGGTGATTTTGATACGGAAGACAAAGAGCGTCCGGGCCAGCCGAAAAAAAAGAAAAAGGTGGGATCAGAAGGGTGTCGTGTACTATGAGCTGCTAAAACCTAACGAAACCATCACTGGGGAACGCTACCAACAACAATTGATGCAATTGAGCCGAGCATTAAAGGTTAAACGGCCGGAATATGCCAAAAAGACACGACAAAGTGGTTTTTCAGTGGTTTTTCAACATGACAACGCACGGCCACATGTTGCAAGAACCGTCAAGGAAACTTTGGAGGCGCTGAATTGGGATGTGCTACCCCACCCGCCTTATAGCCCAGACATAGCCCCTTCCGACTACCACCTATTCAGATCGATGACGCATGGCTTGGCTGAGCAACGCTTCACTTCTTACGAGGATACCAAAAAATGGGTCGATTCGTGGATTGCCTCAAAAGACGAGTCGTTCTTCCGGCGCGGAATCCATATGCTGCAAGAAAGATGGGAAAATGTTGTAGCTAACGATGGACAATACTTTGATAAATGCTCAAAAACCGAAAAAAAACCTTTAAAATTAATTCCAACCCCCATAAAAGCTAATTTGAATTGTGCTGGTTTGTTTATAATCGTCGATGAATGTTGTTTTACTTACGAGCTTTTTTGACCACAATTAAAATCTTTTTTTTTTTAAACAAGTGGTTGAAAAAATTTTATCGCATTTTTTTGTATATTCCACGTGATAGATCAATCAATCAAAAAAGTTTCAGCCAATTTAAAGAGCCTGAGAGTAATGATAGGTCCATTATAGATGGAATGACCCATATGTATAAATTAAATCCTGAATTTGTGATTCAAAATATGAAACAAAGCAATATGCTTTGGTGTATGCATTGTTTGTTTAAGTTGTATGCATACCAGCAACTCAAGTCCGAAGTAGTATCCCACGGAACTCAATTCTTCAACTGGTCCAATGTAGCGTATAATGCAATCGTAGCCGGCATGACCTTGGCTAAAAAGATCCCCAGATACGTTTACTAAGTCGTTGATACGGAGGTAAATAATATGCTTGCATTGTTCAACATTTTGTATTACACGTAGGCGATTCTGCATGCTCGCAATTGCAATCACATACGGCCACAAATCTTCATTAACTTTTCTCAAATGAGATTGGGGACAGCCGTACAAATTCTCCCAAACAGGATCATGGTCTTCCAAGTCTAACAGCTGCACCGTAATTAATTTGTTACTAGCGCCAACGCCACTAGCTGATGGATTAGAGTTGAATATTTTCATCAAATTACCCGCTTTCGCCGAAATCGTTTCATTTCTATCGTATGGGTCTTCAGAAGATTTTATTCCAGGAAGGTAAAGCCTCAGGTCAGTGCGTTTTATAAGGACTGCGTACTTGGATACAAAATTTTCCATATCAAAGAACCAGAGCAAGATTTTCAAATAGGTGCGTTTTTGCCTCACTGAGAATTTCACTAAATGAAAGTAACTGGACGAACAAAAATTAAAAATAGTGTAACAAAATTATAAAACTAAAAGATAAAATTAAGAAAGATAGTGCATGTTTATTAAATGAAATAAGTGAACCTGATTTTACATATGATACGATGTGAAGCAAAATACAGAGGTCAAGTTGCGTATAAGAAAGCATAAGATTAAGAAAGGCAATGCTAAATCTTTTATGGGCTTACCAGTGTTTAATTGAAATTGAAAATTTTTATGCGTCGGTGACTAATTAACCACTGCATTGATTGTTTATTTATTTAATTGTTTTTTCCTGCTTCTCCTTTTTTTAATAGAGAGGTTCAGACCACCAAACTTTTTGTAATGTTTGTCAAACAGTTTGCCAACATATTATCAAATTTTAGTTTGGTTCTGATCATGGTTTAATCTTGATTTAACTATGTAAGGTTACTGCAAATAAAAAATTATTTCAAAAGTAAGTCTAGTATCAAAATGTATTGGATTTTTTTTTCATTTTTGCCTTATGAGTTTTGACACTCCAGCTATCTGACGTTCAACACTTTCGGATGTGAGTTTGACAGCTTGCGAGGACCTTAATAGTTAAATTATGGTTCTGATCACTGTTTTTTTGTGAAGTAGCTGATGTCTGCAGCAAGAACCCTAGTACCAACGCAAAATGTTAGGTGGAATTAAAAATCTTAAACTCGTAATTTAAGATTTTTATAATATGTTGAAGAAAATGATATAGGAAAATTCAAAGTTAAGCGTTAGAATTGGGAAAAACAGGAGTACATTTTTATTTGTTCTTACCCATTCAATGGTGGTTTTCAAAATGACCTTAAAAATTACTTACATGTTTAATGATAATTTTACAACAATAAAAATCTTATGAACTATTAAATGGATTCTAGTTGAATTCAAAGATTAGGCTTATCGATAGAAGCTCAATATCAAATCCTAAAACTGCAATGTTTCATCTGAACAATCACCAAAGAGAAAACATCGGGAAAACGTTCAGTTTATTAATGGTATTCAAACCATGGCGTATCTATATGCCTCATATAACCTTCAAGCTGACAGCAATAACTTTGCGAATAAGGTCTGCGTGAGTGCACATGAAACGGCCATCAAGTCAAACACCACGATTGCGAGTCCACCGAACTTTTACGAACGCAAATCAAAACAAAACAAAAGACTAAGCAAGCATGATGAGTGCTGCAATCCCAAATAAAATGTTGGGCAAGTTGAACGTTTTCATGCTTCTTTTCACTCATAGTCCGCATTTTGTCTGTTGAGAAGCAATGTGCACTGTGAAAATGGCTAAATTTAGGTCTAGGTGTAATTGTAAAAATGGAGTAGGTAGAGCTTTGCTCTCATAAGACTATGGATGATATTGGCGTTTAGTACTTTCACATTGGCATCAATTCCATTTTATTGTTTCTCAGAAATAAACTAGTTTGCAACATTGGCATCCCATTGTTCAGAGAATTTTTAATAACTGCAATTCATCAAAGTGCTTAACTTTTACTGAATGGGCAATTGAAATGTTATGAGTGTCAAAGGTAAAGCAAATCGGCTATCTACTTTTACGCTCTCAACACTTCTTCTACTTCGGTACGCTCTCCTTAATTAATTTACCTTTATAATTACACCATGCAACAGCTTTCGCACAACAATGGTGTAATAATAAAAGATTTTCAATCGGCTGTCATCCTGTTCGCAATAACTTTAATATTCATAACACTTCAATTGCCCGTTCAGAAAAGTTGCAGCGCTTAGGCAACTGAAAACTAGAAACATGAACCCGCCACAACAAATGTGAATTCAAAGCATAATGTCAGCTAACGAATAGAAGGAAAGGGAATTTGTGGGAACGGCAATTCTGTACACCACTTTTTCTCAAAAGTTTCCTCGTGTAAACGTTGACTTATTACACTATGGGCGCAACACATGGTGTAATAACAAAGGTGGAGTAATTATGACACTTCTCTCATATTTTTCTGGGTATTGGCCATTAATAGACTCACATTGACATTTATCATCAATTCAATTATATTGTGTTTCGTTATATTTTTGATACATCGTTGTTTTGATTATTGGGACCGTTCAGCAACTTCAACATTTTTGAAGCGCTTTAAGCAAGTTTTTGGTGAGAGGTATATGTGTTAAGCGTTTGAAAATTCTGATGCGAACAAAAAATTACGCTGAATAGTGCAGCGTGTTCCGATCCGAAAGTTATTTTTGTTATTAAATTACAACAACAGCGACTAAATTTCTCAGCAATAAAATAGTTTGCAACATTTTCAGCACATCGTTCAGAGAATTTTTAAAAGCTTTATGCTTAAGCGCTGCAATTCATCAAAGCGCTTAACTTTGTTGAACGGGCAATTGTCATGTTATGAATGTCAAAGTTAAAGCAAATAGCCGATCTACTCTCACGCTCTCAAAATGGCTTCGACTTCAGTACGCATTGCATTCCTTAATTACTTCACCTTTATTATTACACCATGGGCGCAACATATGTTTGAGAGAATTCACTTAACAGAATTAGGCAATGTCAACATTTTAGAAAAAGAAAGAAGACATAAAAAGAGGTTTACTCTAGAGCCTTCAGGCCCATTAAAAAATTGAAACTACAATGAATACGAAGGACAAAAAAGGTTATTCTATAGTACTTTTTAAGTAACGTCCAGTAATTGCTTAAGTTTGTGCGAGTTGTTTCATATTTTTAATTTAAATTTTATGTTCTGTTTAAGCAAAAGTTATAATGTTAAAATAAATTATTTACGTAATTTTATTAAAAACCATTGATGTTAAACTGTTATTAATACATACATAAAAATTTTGTTCTTTGTGTTGAGTAAATTACCCTGATGATGTGAGAAACGACTCACGAAACGTTAGTCAATTTGTAATTAATCAAATAATTTAAGTCTATTGACTTGAGCTCAATAGCAACACATAACTTTATAAAAAATGTCTTTAATTTGAAGAATCAGA
The DNA here is from genome assembly GCA_963680825.1 of Meiosimyza decipiens. Lineage (NCBI taxonomy): Eukaryota > Metazoa > Arthropoda > Insecta > Diptera > Lauxaniidae > Meiosimyza > Meiosimyza decipiens. Next base: position 45,811,191 of record OY804260.1, read on the forward strand.
ACAATAAAAATGGAGTAAGGATTGAGTGCTTAATTAGTCCGCCATGTAAATGTGATCTTAAGTAAACAAAAACATACAACTTAACTAAATTATTACTACTAGCATGCAATTTTTAGCAGCGACACTTATACACAAAATTAATAAATTTGAGCATTAACAAATTCGTCACTATGTCTTACAAGTTTTTCATCACAAAAGACCTTAGGGGCCTGAGTCCACCGTGTTCAACAAAAATTCTCTTGGAGGTTCAATGTGATAAGCAAATAAATGTTATCAGCTTATATATAAAAATATCCTCTTGTAGTCTGTTTTTTATTACAAATTTTAATAAATTTTTTTAAACAATCATATTAATATAATAGTGTTTTCTGGGAAGTGAGTACATTTTTAATCAGCACTTTCATATATGGCTGGAAGTTTGAGGAAAGGGCCCCTATCCACCACTTAACAATATGTAGATATTACAATCAAGTTACATAACTCTATCCGTCAAAGAAAAAATTATGACAAAAAATATATGTAACAAACAAGAACATACTAGAAATTAATTTGTATGTATGTATGTGTGTATATTTATTTAGTAAAAATTACTATTACAATTTGCTAAGTTTTTTGATAATTATCTTAATGTCTATTTAAATTAAGTTTATTTAGAAAACTTATAACAAAAGAAAATTTTTTTGTAAAATTCTCTCTTTGAGATGCAATATAAGCAGTTTTTTAAATCTTATTAAATTGTTTTCATTTTTTATTGCTGAAGGCAATTCATTAAACAATTTAAGACCGCGATATTTTAATTGGTTTTGAGATCTACCGTCTCTATATTGCTGGAGTCAAAAATCAGATTTGATGGAGTTGCAAGCGGTCAAAGTCCAAAAAATGTGATTTTTGACTATGTAGCTGAATAAGGAACTAATTCGTTAAAGATATTTTTGTCTTGTACGTTCAATTGTACCCTAAAAATAATAAATCAAAAAGTGATATTAAATTTCGGCTTGGACTTTTGAGAACAGTGGGAATTTCTCCCTTTTTTATTTTTTAATTATATCTCAAAAACTAAATTTTTTTGGATACACATTATCGGATTTTTCGTATAGAATAAATTTTCCAATCGAAATGGCACTTTGTATGGTCATAAAACTTATTTTTTCAACAAAAAAAAATTAAAAAAACTATTTAAAAAATCCGATATATTTTAATTTTTTTAAGTTTTTATGTATCTAAGGTCATATATGTATATGTGGGAAATGGCTTTGATCATGTGACAGACGAAGATGGACAATTACTTGGGTTTACAAACGGGCTTGACGAAAGTTAGACGAAAACAACGATACAGACTTAAAACGAAAATGAAAGACTTCAGAAGAAAAAGAACGCTACGTAAAAGGAACGAAATCGAACGATAGGCAGTTGAATTTTGAAAAACGTAGAGAACGGACGAAAAATAAATGAAACGATATTTATAAAAAATAAAAATGTGAAACAAATGTGTACTTATATATAAATAATATGAATTAAAATAAACACAATTTAAACTAAAAAAACAAAGCTTTTACTTCGAAAACAGTGAACCCACATTTTTGGTGTCCGAAGTGAGATAGTTAAAAAGAAAGCTAAATCAACATTAACTAAAAGAATAAAAAGTGCTTGTTAGATTTGAAACTGTGAAGTCTTAAAATAGTGAAGTCATAAAATAAAAGAAAAAAGTAGTACAGTTGCGTCCGTTAAAATTTGCAAATTTTAAAATTTTCCGTAGAAACGAAAATTGTGCAGACATCTATCTGCATAGGAAATCTGTAGAGCCGACGTAAAGCGGAAAATAATACTGATGAAGATTTTGCAAAAGTAAAATTGTTGATTGCAGACATTAAACTGCAAACAGTCGCGACAAAAGAGTTATAGCAATGAATAATTTTGTTTGAGAACTGTGCAGAAGTAAAGCAGTAGCGGATTTTAATTGAAGTACCAAATTGCAGTTAGTTGAGAGAAGACGTCGTGAGCAATTGATTTTTGTATTCACAGATTTTTAAAGCACCGAGCATCAAGAGACCGAAGTAACAGAAGAAGTGTAGATTGCAGACATTAAACTGTAAACGGTCACAGAAAGCAGATATAAGCAAGCAGAGTTGGTGATTTATGCAAGTTTTTAATTATTATTCAGATAATTTTGAAAAATAAAATTGAATGTTAAGCTACAAACAGAAACATGAATTAGTCGGAATAGCAGGGCCCACAACAACTACTTTCGGATATGCAATAATATTTTGAAATTTGTGGATATAAAAATAAGTACAGGCGGTATATTCTTTTTTAACAAAAAAACTTTTATTTGATGAAATTAGTTGAAAAAACAAATGCGGTTACTAATTTTCTTTCGCCAAAAAATACAAAAGCTCTTCAACGGTTCCTGGGGTTGATATCGTATTTCCGTAGGTTCATTCCAAATTATGGAGTAATTGCTAGGCCGTTATCAGAACTTTTAAAAAAAGATGCGAAATTTCAGTTTTAGTTTGAGGAAGTATCGGCGTTCCAGCAGCTTAAAGATGCGCTGATTAGTGCACCTGTACTACGTCTGTGCGATCCAAATGTAATAACAGAAGTTCATATAGTTATGGTTATGGAGCCGTATTACACCAGTAAGATCCAGATGATCAAGAACTACACCCAGTGCAGTACATAAGCAGAAAGACAACTAATTCCCAGCAAAAATACCATTCATACGAGTTGGAAGTATTAGTAAAATAGAGGCCTTAAAAAAGTGGGGGTTAAAATTCAAGAGAATGACAGATTGCAACGCTTTTACTGTGACCATGATGAAATAGGACGTTCCCTTGCGGGTAGAACGAAGGGCAATGTTTATGCAGGAGTTGGAATACAAGGTAGAGCATTGATCAGGTACAAAAATGAAACATGTGGATGCACTCAGTAGGTTCGCATGCTTTATGTTACAAGACTCCTTAAGATGTCAAATAAAAGAAATGCAGATGAAAGATGATTGGACTCGGGCCGTGCGAAAAGTGCTGGAGGATAAGGAATACGACGATTTTTATGTAATACATGACACATTATTTAAAGACCCAGTGAAGGAAATGATAGTTGTACCCTCAGCCTTAGAACGGGAAATAATTCAAGCAGTAGCATCGTCAGGGCCATTTTACCTCAAAGCGAACCCAAGATTTAGTAGAGAAGTCTTATTATATTCCAGAGTTGACGAGTTTTGTAAATAGCTGTGTCGAATGTATCATGGTTGAAACTAAAGCGGGAAAGAAAGAAGGATTACTAAACCCCATAAACAAAGAGGATACACCACTTGGTACATATCACATAGACCATGTTGGTCCAATGGAAGCTACGCATAAAAAGTATAATCACATTTTAGTGATTGTGGATGCATTCTCTAAGTTTGTATGGCTCTATCCGACCATCACATGCGTTTGAGGACTATTGCAAAACAGAAATCATTCATCACTTGCTCAACGCGAACGGTGTTCCAAGAGGAAACGGCCAGGTGGAGAGGATTCACAAAATCAGAGTTCCTATGATAGCAAAGCTCTGCATAGAAAGCCCACAAAATTGGTATAAATACACCGAACGTGTTCAACAGATGGTGAATAGTATCCCACCGCGCAGCACTAAAATCTCCCCATTCAAATTAATGACAAGACTTGACATGCGGACGTCAGAAAATAAGGACTTACACGAACTTTTGTCGGAAGCCGTAATAGATGAGTTAAACACTGAAAGAGCGATTCTACGTAATAAAGCAAGGGAAAATATTAGAAAAATTCAGGAAGAAAATAAACGAAACTTTAACAGAAAGAGGATTCCCGAAAAGGATTACAAGGTTGGTGAAATAGTTGCTATATAACGCACTTAATACGGAACTGGAATGAAACTTAAACCAAAATTCATTGGTTGGTACCAAATAGTAAAGTGATTCAACCGTGGTAGATATATCGTAAAGAAACTTGGAAATTTTGAAGGACCACGTACTACAACTACCATAGCAGAATACATCAAAAGATGGTCCACCCCATTCGTGGTTGGCCAGGAAGGCCGAATGTTGGAAATGGCTTTAATCATGTGGCAGACGAAGATGGACAATTACTTGGGTTTACAAACGGGCTTGACGAAAGTTAGACGAAAACAACGATACAGACTTAAAACGAAAGACTTTAGAAGAAAAAGAACGCTACGTAAAAAGAACGAAATCGAACGATAGGCAGTTGAATTTTGGAAAACGTAGAGAACGGACGAAAAATAAATGAAACGATATTTTTAAAAAGAAAAATGTGAAACAAATGTGTACTTAAACATAAATAATATGAATTAAAATAAACACAATTTAAACTAAAAAAACAAAGCTTTTACTTCGAAAACAGTGGCCCCACATATGTATGTTATATCAAAATTTTGAGCAAAACCTTCATTATCATTGATAAGGTAAAAATAACTTTTTTAATGAATAAAAACTATATTGGTGCTTTAAAAATGGAAACTAACATGGTATAAAGGTAAAATTTGGTAAAATCATAGAAAAGTTGCGAACTTTAAACAACTGTGACAAATACAAAATAAATTAAAAAAATGAAAGATTTTTGCATTTGAACGAAGCATTTGAAATTTTGTGACTTTTAAAAAAGGCCAAAAAATAGAAAGATATCTCGAATGCGATTGTTAAGGAAAAAAAGGATTAGCATTTTTGTAATCTACGCCCCAAAATACATAGAAAAATTTCTATGAGAAACCAGATCTCGAGATATGGCCCAAATTTGTAAATTAGTATAATCGTTACTATTTAAGGAATGCAATATCTGGTAGAAACAAGTTCAAAAAAATTTATTACAGAAATATACAATTATTACATTAATTTTAAACGTTTAACTTAAATTTTATAGTAAATTAGGATATCATTTAAGTCATCTTGTAATTGACAACTGTTTCCACTTTATGCAAGCCCGTAGAAAACGATCGTAGCTGCACCGCTTGCGCATTTGGTATGAAAACTGCTCCTGTTTCATCCCAACTTTCAGGAATATCACAGTTTTGAAGTGTATGTATCATGATGTCAAACGTACAAATACAATCAAGTAGTGGCAAATAGCTGACAGTTGCCGATATCTGACGCATTACGTCTCGTATTTCGTTCTGGATACGTTGCAGTTCCTTGTTGGAGGTGAGTTTACTTACATCATTCGTTTCGCCATCAGCATTCGAGGACCTCTTTAGTGTGAGCATTTGTAATTATCATTGAAATTTTGTTGATGAGATTTTTGGCGAGCCAATCTAGAATAAAAAGAACTTGATTACAACGCAGGAAATTTCGTGAATTTTTTCAGTCTATGAAATAATTCTTACAGGCTTTACACCGTGGCGACGAATAACTGTTACTTCATTTTGCAAAACGGTACTTTGCAAACCATAGCAACTCTATGGTTGCAGTTTTTTCCGGTTTGTTTGCTGTTTCAAGAGCGTAAATATAACACCAGTTGGACAAAAAAATCTTCAGAGTAAACATTTTTAGAAGCATGGACGCTAAACGAGAGCTTGTATTGAAATTACATTTGAAAGGTTCGAAACCCAGTGAGATCGTAAAGGCGTTAAAAAATCTTGAAGTCAACAAAATGTTTGTGTATCGTACTATAGCACGATTTAGGAATACTGGAAGCTTTAAAATTTCGAAAAAGTCCGGTCGCAAAAGTTTCGTAAGAACTCCATAAATGGTCAAAAAAGTGCGCGAGCGAATACGTCGAAATTGTGCTATTTCAGGAAGAAAGATCACCACAGACATGGGTGTGTACCACAAAATTATACAAAACGTTATTAAAAAAAATTTGAAGATGAAAGCGTTTAAAAAAAAGCTGATTCACGGCCTCACTGAGCGTCAAAAAATTATGAGAAGGAAGAGAAGTGAGGAACTCCTTCGGCGACACGCAAGTTGCGATATAATTTTTTCTGATGAAAAGTTATTTCTGTTGCAAGACAGTCATAACGCCCAAAATGATCGCGTGTATTCAACAAATATGGCTGATGTTCCTACTTATAAAAAAGCAGTTCAACGGTATCAAAACGTTACATCCGTTATGGTATTGGGGGCGATTTCAGAAAAGGCTAAATTCCTCTTCTTTTTACTTGGAAGAGGTTTTGAAAAAGCATTTGTTGCCACAACCCACGCAGTTATTTGGTAATGAATGATATTGCTTCCAGCAAGACTCAGCTCCAGCGCACAAGGCCAAAATTGTTCAGAGCTGGTGCAAAACGGAACTTCCGTATTTTATCTCGTCAGATGAATGGGCGTCCTCTTCCCCAGATCTGAATCCGCTGGAATATTGTGTATGGGGCTTCATGATGGACAAAATGAAGCATATAAAACACCTTTAGGTGGAACAATTCAAACGGCGTTTACAGAAGATATGGAACGAAATACCCGACGAAGTCGTGAGTGCCGCCTGCGCTGATTTCCCAAAGCGTTTATGGCTCGCAAAAAAATTGAAAGGTGAAAGATTTTAAATGAATGAATAAAAAGTAAATAAAATATGTTCTCAAATAAATATATTATGGTTTTTCATCAAAGCCGATATTGAATTTTTTTATTTTCAGCAAAACTTTAGTAACAGTTATTCGTCGCCACGGAGTAAGTATAATAAATTAAAATAATAAAATTAATTAAGAATACAAATTAGTTAACAAATTCTAGGCATAGAAAAATCTATAATATGATTTACGGCTAATTTATTATATTCAATTCAAAGAATAATTTGTCTTACACATTGGGACTGAGAGCAAATTGCAATGATGCAAAGTTCTAAAAGGAACCAAAACAAACATCAGAAAGCAGTGATTTGAGGTTGATTAATAAGCAGCGTGAATTATGCGTAGGAATAGGATCTGAAAAGTTTAAAGGGCTTAGTGCAAACTTTAGATACCTTTTTTGAACTCTTTCTAACCTATTGCAGTGAACAGCAAAAATCGGAAACCAAATTATTGCAGCATATTCAAGTCTAGATCTAACATACCAAGTGCACAAGATTTTTCGAGTACATTGATCACTAAATTCCAAACTAGTACGCCTAAAAAATGCCAGCATCGGAATTATGTAATCGATATTTCTCACAAAAGTAAACTTGGAATCAAATAAAACTCCAAGATCCAAAACCTCATTAACTTTTCTTAAACAGGTATTACTGAAAAAATAATATGATGCAAGGGAAATTGCACTTACAAAAAGTTACACGGAATCATGGCGGTCAGCCACATACACTTATTAGTGGACCAACGCGTTGCACACATGATTAAAAGATAGCACATAAGTGTCGTGCCGCAATCAGTGACATGTGGAAGTGTAGCTATGACCTCCCAGTTGGTGGCTGCTGGAAACAGTTCTTCAGGAAGTTAAGTCTTGGCTGTAGGGTTGGCTAGCATAGCTAGACTAGGGGATGGTAACTCCTAAAATGCCTGGGGTGTTTTCGGGCCGGCACACATCGGTGCTTATCGCATGGTGGGTGTCTGCCATGAAAATATTTTAGGCAGCCATTCCCCAATCCAAGGTGGAACAGCATATGCCGAGGGATGAATAGCTAGTGGGCTATCTAGTCATTAATATGCGGACTCTGGACGTCTGGCGCACTCCTGTTTCAATCTAGCCTTATCGACACATGCAGGCTCTGTGAGCATGAACTTCTTTTTCCTTGCTTGGGCTGGATCAAGGTGTTATGCGATCCGTGATGAAGATTATTCAGGTTGGGGGCCCAGTTCATAAAAATGAGCCAATCGCAAACGGAGCATACCTGATACCTGGCACCCTCCGGTATTTACCAGCCTTATCCACGCACCTAGACCTCTGTGTGGGTGGACATATCCGTCCTGTTCCCATGGGTTCTATATGGAAAAACTTGCACAGCAAAACAAACAAAAATCTGAGTCCGGTGCTCGTAAAAAACCGAAAACTGGCGATAACGCCGGCACCTTATCAGGTGAGACCAGCACTGGCCTTCGGATGGCTGATCCTGTCCTCGAGGTGGGGCCTGAATTGGAAAACTAAGGCTCTGGACTTCACGTCCAACCCTTCGAAAGTTGATGGGGGACCTTCACTGCCCAGCCTAGGACTAACCAGCTTCGGCTACGACCACAGCCTCACGGCTAAGTCAGTCAAAGTCGGCTAAAGAATCTGGGAATAGGCACGATTCTTAAGGGGGACCTCCGCTGGCCAGTCTTGGACCAACTAGTTCGGCAACGACCATATCCTTAGGGAAAAATCAGACTAAGTCGACTAGGGAAGCCAAGGACGAGAGTCCTCTAAGGGTTGAGGGTAAGTCCATTCGACCCTCTAAAAGAAAATTTACAGACAAGCAGCCCAGCCTCATGTTCAGGAAGGATAAGGACTCCTTTTGATGGACGAAGGGGGTCGACTTAGGACCCAAAGGTCTTGTACAAAAGGCCGTAACAAAAAAGCTACCTAAAAAGCAGAGGTCTCAAGACGAGATGTCTGACGCCAAACGGCAAAAGACAACCGGCAAACCTCTGTCTTTTAGTGAGGATTTTAAAGGATGTGAGGGGAGAGTTTTAGCAGTCCTTAACAGAGCGGCGGAGAGCGAGGCAATTCCTAGCGATCAGTGGAGGTGGGTGGATGCTGCCTTAGTAAACACCCTCTTCCTGATTTTGGAGGAGTTTCCTGACCCTGTCAAGAGGCAGACTGATACCAAGGCCTTTTCAAACTCATCTCCTGTGAGGATGAGCGGTCTGCCAGGTAGCCGTTAGCAGATTAGAGGAGGTTCACCCAGGTGCGAGACTAGAGGCTGTTGAGAAAGATGCAACTCCTACCAGGCCTCGGGCACGCGTCTGGATACCCAGTACCCCGTCGAGTGAGGACGCAGTTCTGCGGATGCTCCGATTGTGCAACCCCAATCTTCCAACTCACAACTGGAAGATTGGGAAGTTGGAAACACCAGTCGAACCATCCATGCAGGCTATGGTCCTTCTAAATAAGAAGTTCGTGGAACCACTGGCGCCAGCTAAGGGGGTCACTAAGTACGGCTTCAACAAGGTGACGCTGAGGGTTTACCGTAAGGACAAAGAGCTTACCTCCAAAGGGGCTACCTCTAACTCTGAAACCATCGACTCTGCACCACCAGTGACAGTGGAGATGGATGTTGAAGAGGAGGAGTTGGAACTAGAGGGTGAGCGCTGCGCTCCAAGCGGTGAACCTGCACGGACTCTGATAGGTTATCGGAGGTAGGAAACCTCTTTGATGAAGCTCAGCTTCTAGAAGAGGTTGATGAAGATAAAGCGGACAGAACCGTTGTGGAGAGGGGAGGTGATTTGGAATCCGATGAGGGTTCTCCAAATTAATCTCCGCTGGCTTATTGATCCGCTTAAGTAAAAGCAAAGATGATGTAGTCCTCATGCAGGAACCCTGGGTTCATGCTGGGAGGGTGAGTGGGATGAGAATGTTAGGATATAAGCTACTGGTGGCGAATGTGGAAGGTAACCCCAGGGCGTGCATTTTGGCAAAACCTAATCTTAACTTGTTTTTGATTTTTTATTAGTGACCGAGATATGGTAGCCTGGAGATTGAAGCTGGATACTTCTGGTTAGCTTCGTCCTACATGGCTCACGACATGGCAGGTGGCCTCCCACCGTCTTCATTAAAGGCTACTGTAGAGCAGGCCTTAGTAAACAAAACTAGGCTAGTCATAGGCAGTGACGCAAATGCACACCACACTGCCGGGGTAGCACAAATGTAAATGAATATATTTTAATTGCTAACCTCTTTATCAGTAACAAATGTTGTGAGCCAACCTCTATAATAAATAATAGAGAAGATAGCATGGACATAACACTTTTCTCGAACTTTGCCTTTGATTTCATCGCTAACTGGAGAGTTTCAACTGAGCACTCTTTTTCAGATCCCAGATCCTATGGTTCACCGGCACGTAAAAAGGACAATCTGGGGTTTATAAAACCGGAAACTTGCGGCACATCTGCCTATCTCAACCCCCGTAGAGCCGCCTGCTATTCATGACATTGAAAAGTTGGTTCAAAATTTAACGGGTGGGTTAAATAAGTCTCTGGAGATATTTTATCCACTTAGCAAACCCAGAGGAAAGAAAAAACCCCCATGATGGTCAACAGAGATCTAAGTCCTTAGACATAGTTGCAAGACTTTATTTAACAAAGGCAAAAAATCAGGTTTAGAAAATTACTGGAATGAATACAAATCTAGTCTTAAAATATACAAGAGTTCGTTAAGAAAGGCAAAACGTAACTCGTGGCGTAACTTCTGTGGAAACATAGAAGAGACTTCAGAAGCATCTAGACTAAGGAAGATTCTTTTTACCTCGCCCAGTACGCCAGGTCTCTTAAAAAACCTGATAGTTTCTGGACAACGTCTAGCAAAGAGGATTTAGACCTCTTACTCGACACACACATCCCCGGTAACTCCTTACATATTCCAGAGCAGAGGATTTAAATGTTCAAACCTTCTTGGGGATATTGTTTCGGAAACCAAAAATCGTTGGGCGATATGTAGCTCCAAACCCTACAAATCACCAGAGCCTGATGGTGTAACACCAGTTGAACTGCAACGATCTATTGATTTAACTATACCATGGTTGGTAGCTATTTTCAAAGGCTGTCTTAACCTTTCCTATATTCCTCTAGCTTGGAGGATGACCAAAGTCATCTTCATTCCAAAGGCCGGGAAGAGCCCTTACATAAATCCAAAGGATTTTAGGCCCCTAAGTCCTTCCTCTTTTCTTTTAAAATCTTTGGAAAGACTTATAGAAATGTATATTCGAAGCAGTATCAAATCTGATCTGCTGTCTAATTCTCAGCATGCTTACACGAATGGCAGATCTACCCCACACTAGTGGGTAGTATTGAGAAATCCGTTGCACATAAGAAATTCGCACTGACGGCGTTCCTAGATATTGAAGGAGCATTTAATAATGTTAACCCAGATATGATTATATCAGAACTGCAGAAACAGTGCATTAACAGTTCCCTAGTTGAGCTGATTAAAACGCTACTGACAAACAGAACCATTACCTCCAATCTTTGTAAATCCAAGACAAATAGGTTCGTTCGCAGAGGAACGCCGCAGATAGGTGTACTCTCTCCTCTACTGTGGAATCTAGCAATAAACACGATGCTTATGTCACAAAAAGGCCCGGCTGTAGAGCTGTTGCCTATGCGGATGATGTAGCACTAATTGCATGTGGCAAATTCCCAAATACACTGTGTGAAATTCTTTAGGATGCCTTAAACATACTAGTCTCATGGTCGGATGAGGCAGGTTTAGGTGTAAATCCGAACAAAACTGAACTAGTACTCTTTACTTTGAATTACAGACTTCCAATTATAGAACCACCTTCGCTAAAGGGCACTAGATTTGTCTTCAAAGATAGTGCGAGGTACTTTGGTTTGATATTGGATAGGAAATAAAGTTGGAAAATTAATGTTAAAGAAAGAGTAAGGAAAGCAACTGTAGCGCTTTACTGTTGCAAAAAAGCGGTAGGTGGTAGATGGGGACTATCACCTCGCATTATTCGCTGGCTCTACACAACGGTCATTCGACCGATGCTATTATGTATATGGCATTGTGGTGTGGTGGCCTGTCTTAGACAAGGTCACCTATTACATACAATTGCAGAGGGTTTAAAGGGCAGCATCCATGTGTACGCTTTGGAGGTCCTCTTTCATCTCGTTCCTCTTGAACTGCTAGGTAAACGGATAGCAGCTTGTGCTGCCATTAGACTCAGGAACACTATTTGCTGGTCCAAGGGTAGAATAAGGCACTCAACTATTCTTCATAGCTTGAGGTCTGTACCCTCCAATTTGGACTATATTGTTCCAGGAATCTCATTCAATAGAGATTACGTTACTCACATTCCATCTAAGGATGACTGGAAAGGAGGACTCCCGAGGAGAAGGGGCCATATTAATTTCTACACCGATGGCTTCAAGCGGAATAACCAAGTGGGTTATGGTATTTACTCTAAGGAACTGAAAATAAGAATTGCTGCGAGGATACCAGATCATTGTAGCGTTTTTCAGGCGGAGGTCATAGCGATAGAGGGGGTAGCATCCTGGCTGAAGATGAATGTTGTATCCAAAAAGGATATAAACATTTTCTCAGATAGTCAGGCAGCTACCAAATCTCTAAAATTAGTCTTCCTAAACTCACTAGTGGCCCAACAATGTCGCTCTTCTCTAAACGAGATGGCTCAACATTTTAACATTCACCTTATTTGGGTGCCTGGGCATAGGAACATTGACGGTAATTGCAAAGCTGATTAACTTTCTAGGCTACCGCACAAATTTCTCAGGACAAGGAAGGTGTTGGCATGCCACTTACTACCTGCAAGTTACTGCTTAAAGAAGAAATGGTAAAAAATGTTAACAAAAGATGGACTCAAGGGTCAACTTGCAACATAACTAATTTCTCGCACTAGACATAGTGTCCCGTCAGTTGTTGCAGTCATAACTGGACACTGCCTCATCGGCAGACATGCAGAGAGATTAGGTGTTAGGTCCTTTGACTTCTGTAGAAGTTGTAGAGATGTGGAAGAAGAGGAAAATACTAAACATCTTCTCTGCTCCTGTCCCGCACTTTCTAGAAAACACCATTAAGCACTTGGGTCGTTTTTATTTCATGATCTGGATGACCTTAGACATGTTAGTATAGGTCAGCTTTTTAGTTTCATTACGAGATCTGGTTGGTTCAACGAGGGTATAGTCAGACACCCTGTGGTGTCACAATGGACCACATTTGGTCTAAGTGAGACGGTTTGCATAACTGACTGCAACTCCTACCTAACCTAACCTAGCCTACATGGAAACATTTATCAGTATTTACAGACAATTAATTTCTGATGCACCATTCAGATAAGTTATTTAAGGGGCTATACCAATGTGACACTTTCAAAAAATCGGTTTTGTTTTCTTGCTTATTCGATAGTTTATACTTTCAAAAATATCCTGTGAAAGCGGCAAGGTTGTAAATTTTCTGAATAGCAGCGTTCTAATGAGCGACCGCTCGCAGATATAAACCGATAGTTGAAACTTTAAACGCGTTTTTCTCGAAACGACATTTTTCAAAATTGCTGACATCATAACTCAAAGAGAAATTGACCGATCGACTTCAAATTGAAACGGAATATTCTTGAATATATTTACTATACAATGACCCACGATCTTGTTGATTGGTTGAAAATTGTCAATTTGGCACTAAAAAACGAACATTTTTTTACCCCAAAAAACGACATTTTATTCAGAACTACGCCATTTTGTTAATTTTTGATCATCATCTTTGTATAGAAAATACCTTCAACTTTAATAACCTTTTTGAATTTTGTTGGAGAACTTTTTTTTTTAGCACCTCCGAAGACAGCACATAACTCTGGTTTTTTTCAATATTTTTGTAAAAAAAATCTTAAAATATAGCTGAAAATAACCTTATTATGTCCAAAAAAAACTTCAAAACATTCTATCGAGTACTTTCTTTTAAAATATTCCCGAAAATCGCCTAGTTTTTCATGGGTTACACTGGAATAGCCCCTTAAATCATTTTGAAGATCAACAATGTCAAACCTACAACCAATTTCAAGCAATAATTTTAGATTTAGATCAGCATAGAGTAAGAATTTTGGTCTCACAAAGCAAGAACAAACATAATTTAAAAATAAAATAAAAAAAGCGGGCCTTAGATGCCAGCTTGTGGCACTCCAGAAGTGGCAATAAGAGATTTAGATTTAATTCCGTCAATTTGCACAATGTTCATTCTATTGCTTAGATAAGAACTTAGCCAATCCAAAAATTTGAAATGAAAACCCAGCTTCGACAATTTCGCAATGAGCAAGTTGTGTAGAATTTTATCGAAAGCTTTTGAAAAACTTGTTTAAATCGTGTCAACTTGAAAAATTTTTTTTTACAATACTTCCAAAGAGTTTAGAGATTGTCGACAACTTTGATATTGGCCGATAGTTACAAACATTATTTTTATTGCCACTTTTATATGTAGGGCTGGCAATCGCTATTTTCCAGGCATCAATAAAGTTACCCATTGCTAACGATTTATTGAAAATCAAACATAACGGAATAGATATTGTTTTAAAACATTTTTTAAAAAAAGATAAGGTCATGTACCATCAACATCAGTTTTTTAGGAATTTTTTAAGGCCGCAATACCATAGATAATATCCTCCGAAGTTAACTGGAGACAGCCAAAATCAACAAACGAATCAATTTTTTCTAAGGCTATTGGATCAAAAGAATTACTCTTTGCAAAGTTAGATTCAAAGAAATCCGCAAAAAGATTTACAGTATCTTCAAGGAAGTTCACAGAAACACCATTGAATTGCTAACTTTGTCCAAATAATAATTTTTTTTATTGAAAATGACAAATGACCTGTTGTAAGGGAGTTAATTTCTGGAGTAGTCTTGGAGCAATTCAAGAAAATTTAGCTAATAAAATTAATTAATATTAATTATAATTTATTAAATATCTTTAATAAGTAAAGCTTTAAGTTATTTACAGTTGCATTGAAATTTAGAATTGGGAAAAAGGATTTGTTTGTACAGTGACCTTTTTATTATATAGTATACATAACTCATCTATAAGCTATCAACTCTACTGCGCATGACTCAAAATTGATTTTCTTTTATTTAAAATTTTTTTGAGCTTGACATTTGATTCATAGTCAAAAATTAAATTTTAGATAAAAGAAAAATTAAACTAAAAAATGTCGCGGTATTGTTATTTGTGCTTAAAAAATAAAGTTGCAAGCGAAAATACAAAATTGCATACGTAAGTAAAATTTTAATATGTATTACGCATTGCAGCTCACCCAATTTTTAGACTATTTTTGCAAAGGTTCCTAAGAGATGAATCAGTGCAACACAAATGGATTTTGGCATGCGGATTGAGCACTTCAGACATTTCGCAATAAACAAAAATATGTTGAAAACTCATATACAAATATTTCAGATTTATTGAGTTTTTGTTTACATATATTCCGAAGAACTTGCGCATGTGCAAAACAAAGTGTAGCTTTGAGATATGTCAACAATCATGTCGAATTTCAAACACACTGAGCAGGTAGGTAGGTAGCAATATTACATAACTACAATAATTTTCGGGCTGAAGGTCAGCTATATATAAATTAAGAAACATTTGTTTTTATTTTTTTTTTTAATTTTCTGTCGATATTTCGACTTTCACTGGAAGTCATTATCAGGGACTATAATATATTTATACAACAATTATGTAACAATATCAAAAATATTTTCAAAATTTATTTTATTTTTAAAAAATAAAAATGCTAAAATTTCATAAATTTTTCACAACACTTAAAAAAAACACAAAACTCAAAATTGAACAAAAAATTTAAAAATTCCTTCATGTATTCGTGAGCCCTTTCGTTGTCCAATGCATTTCCTTTTAATAAGCATGGTTAAATGTATTATATATTAATACGTGAACATCTAAATTAATCGTACAGTTTTATAGTGTTTGTTATAAAGAAAGGAGAATGAAACTTAAATTATTGGAAAGGTACTGTTTCATAGACGAGCACAAAAAAAAATAATTTGTGTATGTTACCGTTAAGGCAGGTTAAATAAAAATAACATACACACATGATTTCTTTATAGAACAAGGCGCTTTAAACAATTACCTGAAATCGTTTTGATTGCGTTCATGGCTGATTAACGTTTCTTGTGTTGTTATAAATCTTAAAAAAATTAAGATTTTAGCCAAATACATATATTTAATTGAGTCGTTGACGTAAAATTAAAAGGGCAATTTTTTGGGAAGGGAAAATCAAAACGCATTATGTAGGATAGTTTTCAATCTATATATAAATAGGCAGTGGCAACGGTTTCATTCCTTTTTAATTGCCATAGCACAACATAATCGGTTAATTATTTTTGTTGGACAGAGCAGAATGTAATTTTTTTTCAAACAGTAGGAGGCACAACGCCTTAAAAGGAAAACATGTTTCCACGGCTAAAGTAAAGGACCGATTTTGATGAAATTTGATATGAATCTAGATTGAACCCTAAGGAAGGGATAGATATAGAGGTAGGGATAGGACAACATGATATCAAAGTATGGAGAAGTGCTTGAACTAACAATATTGCACCCAGCTATTTCCATCATGTGCCGTGTTCCTCCCTTATTTGTTTTTGCAAAAATTATAGGTATTTCTAAGGCCATAGCGAAACCTTACACAACCACTCACATCGGCAGCAAACTGTCAGACTACCTGCGGTGAACTTTTCCCTCCCTTCTCCTAAGGCAGTTGGAGCAACTAAATTTTTACTAAATATAGTAATACTTGAACTCCCCCTTAGGGGAGAAGATTTTTGTCCCTCCCTCCCTCCATGTAACGCGCCATAACGTTTTTCTGTGCCCTCCCCCTCTCCTTAAACGTAACGTTACACCCAAAAGGCCATTTTTACCTAAAAGTCGCAATTATGTTCACAAAATATGGTACGCATTAAATTCATGTAATTTTTTCCACATATTGGAACAAATACATCCTTAAATTTTTAGCGAAAAATAATATCATAGTTCCGGATAAAGCATTTGTACAAACGAACGTAAGTTGGGAACCCCTGCATGGATATCAGATATATGGGTGTCATAAGGAAGATAATTTAATGCCCCACAATAAATTTTGAAATTGTACTTATATTTTTTGTGATGTGACGATTTTTCTGAAATTTATACAAAATTTTTTTCAAAAACCCGTTATATATTCTAAAAATGTGTTAAACGTATACTTTTTTTAGTATGTCAAGTAAGCTTGATTCTTTGCTTAGTTTGTTTTTCATTTAAACTATTTTTATCGAAAAAAGTACAATCACATTCGTGAAATTGGTATTTAAATATATCGCACACATTCTACCGAAGAAGCACAACTCAAAATTTTGAAATTTTCAGAAAACGCAAAAAACGGTTTTGGAGCTCGTGAAATATTCTTTCAGAAATAAAAAGGGGATTATTTAGAAGAAGTTACTAACCGAATATGGCTTGATCGTAGCGATCACAACAGCTTGAGCTTTCCGACACAACTAAAATTAGGATACTTGCATATTGTAATCTAGTTTTCATTGCAGCATGAAGAGAGCCACAACTCTTTTTTGACAGCAAAGAATTAACTTATCTCTATTGTGCTGGTAGATATGTGTATGATGAACAGTTTTAACAAGTAAACTCGAAAATGACAAATTTTGAGATGTTTCTCTTTAGTTGAATGTGTGCGCTATGGTAATTATTTACTTTAACGACCTTACTTTCCGGTAAAACCAGCGGATTAATTTAAAACAATTTAGAACAAATTGTGTATCATTTCAAAGAGAATAATTAAACATTCTTAACATACTAAAAAAGTTACAGGTCATTAACACAATTTTTTGAAAAATAAAGGTTTTTAAATAATAAAAAATTGCTCAAAATTTCAGAAAATTCGTCATATCTCCAAATTAAAGGTAAAATTTCAAAACTGTACTCACTATTATTGAAGGTCATTAAAATATCTTTCTTATGAAACCCATATTTTTGTATCCTTACAGGGGTTCCCAAAATATAATCGTTTATACAAAAGCTATATCGGGAACTTCCGATGGCTATATTTCCTAAACTAGATCCGAACGACACTTTTTTTCATATTTTTTATTTTATTTTTCCCCTTTTTACTCCTAAAATATATAAAAAAAGAGATCGCCAGCTAAAGTAAAGGAACAGGTTTACTTTAGCTGGCATTCTCCAATTAAAAAATAAAAACTATAAAAAAAGTGCTGCTCGGATCTAGTTTCGGAGATATAGTCAACGGAAGTTCCGGATATAGCTTTTGTAAAAATTATCATAAATTGGGAAACCCAGCATAGATATCAAAAAGTTGAGTGTCAAAAGAAAAATAATTTAATAGCCTTCAACAATGGTGAGTAAAGTTTTGAAATTTAACCTATAATTTTGGAGACATGACGACTGTTTTGAAATTTTGACAAATTTTTTTTTAAAAAAAAACTTTTTTCCCAAAAAATTTGTTTAGTGACCTATAATTTTTTTAGCATATTAAGAGAGCCTACCGCCTTTTTATTTTAATCATTTATATCTTAGAGTATATCAAAAACCGGTTTCGCTAGGCACAGTTATTTCATTTAACAGTAGGGGTAAGTGGGCGGCCTGCGGCCGCAGCTCAGGATTTAAGACTTCCAAAAATCCAAAACTGGAATCGCGGCGGCCTTCGGCCCGGATCAGTTTATAATATATCCAACACCTAGTTTGCTAGCCAGTTATTTTACATAAGAATAGGGGTAAGCGGGCGGCCACGATTTTTGATAAAAATTTTTAAGTTTTACAATGATAGTCCCGCTAGAGTAATAGTTGTTGTTATGTTTGTTGTTTTTGTTGGATTTTTTAATGCTTTTGTCCATAAATACATACTTTTTATAAGATTTGATTGAATAATATTTTTTGTTTTCCGGTAAAAAAAGGGGCTAAATAATAAAAAATTTAGAACAAACTATACACTATTTTAAAGGAAACAAACTAAGCTCTCTTAATATGTTAAAAAACTTATAGGTCAGTTGGATTTTTTTTGGGAAAAAAAGTTTTTAATAAAAAATTGGTCAAAATTTCTAAAAAATCGTCATATCTGCAAAATTTTAGGTTAAATTTCCAAACTTTACACAACATTATTTGAGGCCATCAAATTATCTTTCTTATGACACCCAAATTTTTGATATCCAGGCAGGGGTTCCCAGCTTATGATCATTTTTACAAAAGCTCCGAAACTAGATCCGAGCGACACTTTTTTTCGTATTTCTTGTTTATTTTATACCCCTTTTTTATTGGAGAATGTCAGCTAAAGTAAACTTAAGCCAAAAATAAAATTGGAGAATGTAAGCTAAAGTAAACCTAAGTCGAGAATTTTACATCTAAATATAGCCAAGAGACTCGAAGTAAAATTTTTTAGTAAAGATATAGGTTGTTTACTCTAAACTTACCTTCTGTTTGGCATAATACATTCTGGAGAAACTCTTCAATTTTGTTATCCTTGGACATAAGTATCGTCAGTCCATACTGCTGTGTGTTTTCAAATGTTTCAGGAGGATAGATTCCCCGTTGGAAGAGTATAGAATTGATGCCGTATTCTATGATAAAGAAAAAGTTCTTTAACTTGACAATTGTTGGCGCCAAAATATTTTGAGTACAGATAAGCAGGTTTTTCACTTACTCAGATATTCAACAATGATTTGTGCAGACCCTTTCAAAGTAATACAATTTTTAGTTGCTTGTTCTGTAGACATTTTTTGAATTATGCTATTATATTTCAGAAACTCAAATATTTTAAAACTCAGGAGAGTAACCACACAAGCCGAACTTTGTTACTTGTGCATTCCAGTGTGGCCAGACAACTAGAGTTCTACGAATGAAACGAACAGAACTAGGACGGGGTCGGGAAAGCGACAATGAGTATGTACTCGTCAAAAATTATAACTCACTAGATCGTATGAAATGAAACAGAATTGCTGCGTATGACTGGAAACCTGCCGACGAGTACCCGTCGATTTAGATTTAATTCAATTTTCACTGTCGGTAGGCGACGATCATAATCGTTGCCGATCCTATTCAAATTCTGGTCAACGTATATAGCTTATACTGTGAGTACACAATAGCTGTCATAAAATATACATTTCAACTAAATTAAGACTCAGTTCACACGAGTGTTTCAGCATAACACAAAATATTTGCAATGAGTCACATCATCAACGCACGTTTATTAACGCTTAGGCTCGGTTCACACGTTTTTTCAACGTTCGTTACCTAAAGCGCGATGAAAAAACAAACTGGAGGTCTTGGTCTAGGTTTGGTTAATACTTTCTGAAAGCTAAGTGAAACCTTTTTGAGAATATAATTGATAAAAGTTGCTTACCTGATTTTTATAACTTGAGCATCAGAAGTTGGTAAGGCGCTTCTACTTTCAGAGATATAGACATTAGAAGTCGGCGATAAAGCTTTTCAAACAATCGTTACACGTAGAAAAACTCCGGATAGATTTTGAAAATTAAGATGTCATACGAAAGATTATTTAACGTGTAGTATTTTTCCAATAATAACCAATATTTTTTCAAATTTTCTAGACATTGTTCATTATTTTGCTTAAAAAATTAAAATGTGTGCAGGGCCTTCAAGAAGTAGTGAATTTTAAAAAACTTTATTTTGCCGTAAGGTTTAAATTTACCAAATTATTTTACATTTTGAGTTAAGCAGTTTTGTCATATTCTTTCTTCTGAACTCTAACTTTAGTTGAAATGAAAAAAAATTTGATTTGATTCATAAACATACTTTGATTTAGCGATATTTCCAATTTCTTATTTTAAGACTGTGCGCATGGAAAAAAAAAATTATTTCAGAAAGAATTATCTGATTGATAATTTAGGAGACATTGAACTTAACGATTCCTTTTCAAATAAAAATTAAAAAATTAAAATTGCAACGAATGCGATACAAATGAAACGCACAATAAAAACAAAAAAACCAAGAAAGCAGCACTGACACATTAAATTCAACAAAAATAAAGTTACAAACAAAAAGTAAACCAAATATTATGATGTCAAAACAGACATAAAACTACAAGATATAACAACAGTATATAAAGAGAACAACAACACCAGCAATACAACTACAACAACATCAGCAATACAACAGAAAAGCAGAAACACCAACATGGATAAATCCTTAAACCGAAAACCGTGAGCTTCGAGAGCTCATTTATTTTTTTATAAGCTTGTAACGAATTTACCGTTCCACCCTGTTTCGCATGGAAATTAATAGAACATGCGATTGCCATTTTTTTTGGACATTCTTCAATCCTGTTGCAAGAAACATAGGAAGAAAGAATTTTTTTGACAGTTGCAGCAGTAGAAACATGCCACTTCTATAAAGGAACACATACAATCAATGTATTTATGTATGCTATTGTCATTGACATAAAAATTCGTTGTTAGGTAGCATAAGTATGAATGTATTGGTAAGATAAGACGGAGAATGCTAACGTGGCTACCGAAAAAGATTGATACCCAAGGCTAAAATATCTTTGAGTACATTTAGTCAACGAACCACAGTTTATTACTTTGCATGAGATATTGGATTACACCAAATGTGCTTTGAGGGTATTGAGACTCAGTCGTTGCTTAACACTATAATTCGCTAGGGTAAGCACTTCGCCACGCTAAGCATAATTTATTTAATATTACAATTTATGAACAATATAGTAGCCTTGTAAAAAGCATCAAAGAGTTCAGTTCGTTATAGTTCAGTTCATAAGAGTTCAATTCATTATAGTTGATTTGTTGAATCCCGTTCCAAGCATAAGTTGTCACCCATTTTTTGGTTAAACTTTTATTATTTAAAGTGATAGCATGAGGTTATACCTTGCAATACTAAATAATAAAATTTGATGAGCGTAAATTGAATATATCGGATTGGCTCGTCGAATCCTGTCCCAAACAACTGACAAAATACAAGTAGGTACATATCACACTGCTAAATTTCAACTAAAAAAAAACTAATAAAAAGAGTAAACTTCCTTTTGTGAAGATAAAAGGATGCAGTACCAATCGCGCGAGAGAGAGAAATATCCTAATTGTTACTAATACTTTTTTCGCTTTCTGAACCAAAGGATGGCAAGTAAGTGAGATCAGCTTTGCCACCATGCCATATGTATGTTACATGTGAAATGAAATAATTTAACACGGACATCGAAATATGTGACAATTTTAGTTCAATTATTTCGGTTTCATAAAAGAGATCTTGTGTTATACATAACGAGGATGAAACTAGCATAACTAGATTTAGCCCATTTTGCTGTTTTAATTCATCTTTGTTAAGAGTAATTTCATTGTTGTTGACAGACATTATATCAAACAGTAAGCTCAATGAAATATCGTAAAGACGAAATACTCTCTCTTTAGAGCACTTTTATTTTTTCTGTTTATCTTTTTTTGTGCATTTGTAAGGAAATATCTTTGTCGAGGAATCATTCGGCGGATGTCCAGGTATTCTTAAAAATCAAAACCACTTATTTTTTGCTGTTCTTAATTTTTCTCAGATTTTTCTTTAGAATATATTTATTTTTTCCAGGTACTCTGCTTTGCTTCGTTTTAGCTTTTAGCCTCCGGGTGTTCTTCGTTAACCTTTGGGTGTGCTTGAAAACAGTGGTTTGTTGCGCGTATGCTTTTCCCTTTCAGTACGTTCCATTCCATCGCTTTGAGTCCGAAGCCTTCCGATGCTCTTCGGGAACTTTTGGGTGTGCTTAAAATCGATCGCTTGTCGATGTGGAACCCTAGAAACCCGATTCTTACCCTGGTGAACACTATATCAAATCGTGGTGGTTCCTGTTTTACCTTCTCGTTGTAGGTTTGGATTTGTAGATTCATCGGTGCTTGCTTTTCCGCCAGGCTGTACTGCACTTGTTGATTTGTTAAACACTTCACTTTACTTTAAAGTTATGGGATTCTGCTGATAACCAACCGACTGTCCTCTTACTATGCTTGCAACTTCTTTTTAATGTAGTTCTGCCCATGATTTAACTATATAAGGTTCTTGCAAGCTGTCAAACTAATTAAATACAGCACTGGAAATGTTAAACGTCAAACAATACACAAATTTACTGACTTTGGAGCAGCACGTGAGTTAGAATATAATTAATCCTTCGCATCATCTTGAGGTTTTTCGAGTACTCATATCCGGATTACTTGCGGGAAATGTTGATTTAAGGTCGAGTGGTGTGACACTTTTCCATGTGGCCGCAGGAATTATATCCCTTATGGTGGTCGTAAGAATTGGGAAATCATGCATCAGATTACAACTAAAAAAGCATCTGATGTGATTTCTGTTACGCAGTTGTCATTATTCATTCATTATACATGTTTTCTTTATAAAACGTACAAATGATAATTTTCGGGAATGAATATACAATCACAAGTACCATTGGGAAAACAGATTTTATTATTTAACATTAGCATCTATAAAAAGAAGCATCGCCACGTATGATTGGTTAGTACAAATTTTGATTTAATACTCGAGTAAATAAAAATTAGTTTTTTTTCTAGCCAAAGCATTTCCTCTTACAACTACGAAAAATCCAATCGTTCTCTACAGTAATGAAGACAATAATATACACTTACCACAGCAATTGAAACGCTGCCTGTAGCGTTGGGCATGAACGCAAGAGACGCGTGGATACCTATACAACCATGGATATTTTGATTAAGGAAGGTGTTGAGCAGTTTATTGAAGCGCTTATCACAACTATAACCCTTTTGTTGAAATAATAAAAATATTTCAACGTAACGTTTGCATACTAATGTATGATATGCATGCCGATGTTGTGATGCAAATGCACAAAATGCATTTTATTGAAGGTACCTGAAAGTTATTTAATTTTACGTCTTAAGGCATTAAAAAACAAGATAAATTCAATTCTGCAGTCGCGCAAATGGCTGAGTGCTTTGCCGACTGGTATAGATTAGCACAAACAGTTAATTTAAAAACACAAATTACCGAAAAAGTGAAATTTAAAATTTGAATAAATGAACTAAATTCACTAAAAATTAACCAATTATTTGTTTTTTCTAAGCAATTCGCAATTGCCATTTGTTTTCTAAAGAGTTGGTAAAAGTTAGTTTGAGTTCAGGTCAAAACTTCTCCACTGTCAAAATACCAACATTTTCTGCTCCAAACCTTTGTACAGCTTATACGCGTGTTGTCAATACTAAAAAAATTTGTTATCTCTTTGTTTTTAAACAATTTGTGGCCCTGAAAAGGGCCTTTGTTTTTGTCTTGTGGTAAACCGCAGTGTCTAGATCAGGCATTTAAAGTAATATTTTAAGGAATTTTTTGTTAACAAGCTTTTGCTTTAATTTTTGCGACTTAAGCCTTTTATTTAAACTTTCAATACGAAAGTGTATTCTACTTTTGAAAAAAAGCTTTTTTACACTATCGTCAACATCAACATGTTTGCTTGTGTGGACTAATACATGCTGGATATTGTCGCAGTGAGCAATTTTAGCACCATTTATTTTGCTGAAAACTAACTCCAGCTCTTTAATTTTGTTTAAAAATACTAAAGAGGGCTTTTTAAGTCCCCCTTTTGAAACTTGGTCAACCCAAGTCCATGTTGAACTTTCCGGGTCTATTTCTTGAAACATTTTCAATTTGTGGATGATGTAGCCAGCTACATATTCTAACCCGTCTTCATGAAGGGTTTCAATTTCGTCAAATTCTCCTAACCAACTTGGAAAACTTGTGTCTGGGAAATCATCATCTTCTTCAACTTCTACTGTTGTTTTCAAAGCTGTTATGGGAGGAGTTGCAAGGTTTAGCCAATTCGTGTTGTCAGCACCAACATTTCCCGTGCCTTTCAACAACTCAGTGTTTCTAGCTAAATAATGAAAATAATCTTAAGTATCTTTTTAAAGTTTTTTTTATTTATTTTTTTTCAAGATACAGTTAGTAAAAATTGTTAGATAATTAAGTAATAACTTAAGCTACTTATTAAAAAATAAGATTAGTTAATGCAAATTCTACCTCTAATTACTCGTATATTAGCTATGACTAAATAAGAAATAAGTTAAACTACTTTTTTAATAATAATAATAGCTCTTTACATTTTTATCAGCGAACGTTGCATCATCATGATGTGTGACATTTTTCTCCAGATGGGTTTACATATTCATTACAATCTATTGCGCTTTATCAAAAGCAATAGACTGTGACGAATCCAATACTTGAACTTACCCAGCAAATATTTTCTTAACCTATAAGTAAAGCTTTTGGGAGTGGGGTGATCATACATTCCACCTAATGCACGCATGGACCCAAAGAAATGTTCAAGTAGGTCTTGATTTAGCTGATTTTTTCCATTCCATACTTTTCGCTCATGTAACCATACAACAACTTCAGTGAGTTTGGAAATTAGAACACCCTTCTGAAATGGTGCCAGAGTTTTTTTATTGGGTATAATGGGTGACCCCATGACACCGTTAATTTTTTCCAATACTTCATTCTGTTGAGATAGTTCTTTCCCATATGGCTTTTTTTGTAGGGATGTTGCACGACGATGAAAATTTGGAATTGAACACATCAAACCAATCGTTCAACATTTTGAAGAATTTTGCTGTCTCTACATTACTAAATAATAAGTTAAGACCGTATTCTTACCTGCATTTTTCACCGTTAAATGAGTCTCCGAAATCTTATGCACAATCGTAACATCCGAAGACGATGTATGTTGTAGCACTTGCTTTATTGTCTGCGGTGTTATGAGAGTATTGTTCATCAAAAGTCCACTGTCCAGGAAATGGTTCCTGATCAGCTTAATCAGATGAGGTGCGTCTGCAAAAATAAATATTTTTTCCTCAGAATTCACAGGGATTTGAAACCAAGTTTTGTCTGACAAATGGAAAATTATTTTGTTAGCTTTGTAAAAAATTAAATATTTCTATCTGTTACCTACCAAGAGAAATTTTAAGTTCTTTCCAAAGAGCTTGATTTGATGGACCCATATCTGACACCACAGCAACTACTGTAAATCCGGCATCACGAAGTGCTAGAACAAATTCGTCCAAAATTGCCTTCGTCATTTTACAGTCAAATGCGTAAAATACGGGCTGCTTCCACGAGGTCTTCAGTCCCCGCACCATTCCCACTTGAACATAATCCAAGGGTTCCCTAACTTTTCCAGAAGATGGGTCGTACTCGTAGGCCGAGGCAACCTTCATTTCATCAAACATGAGAACACAAACCTTTTCGTCATCCGAAAGTTCGGTTGCGTTCTTCATGGATGCAATCGAGAAGTGAAGTACGCCCTCCTCGAACCTAACTTTCTGTGCCCATCTCTGAAACGTTGTCACGTGTGGAAGAGGATACCCTTTGGCGTATAAATGATTATATGCTCTGGGACCAGCAGCATGTAAGCACACTGCACTTGAAATGTCCTCCCAACACCAATTTTTATGGATATTTGGGTATCTGAAAAATTATTATAAGCTATTAAAATCTTGTAATCATGGTGAAACTAAAAATTACATACTTTAATCTTTCAATTTGTCCTTTGGTAAAAATATTTTGGAGGCTGGCTTGAAGCACCACTGCCTCCTGGACCTTATCGGTTAGCTGCTTTTTTAATTTAGCATTTTCTTCCTCTAGTTTTTTAATATATATTTTCAGGTCATAAATTGCCTTGCGATCTGAACTCTGAAAACTAAAAAGCCAATTTATTAAACAATTTTTTTAATTTATACCTAATAATTACGTACTCAGTTTGAGTGCCATGCTCTTCATACGACGCAACCAACTTGGCGCAGATTAATGGTTTGTGTAGCGGTTCGGGTACGTTTGTTGGAGCTATAAAAAAAATTTGCAAAAACTTTTTTGATTATGCAGAAAACTAAATAAATCTTACCTGGTGACTCACTGCTATTATTAAATTTAGAGGAAAAGTTCTGAGCCCCGCTTATTTTCAATGGCTGGTTTAATCCGTGTATGTTTGTCAAAGCTATACAAATAATTTTTAAAAAGGCATAATAAAAGCTTATAAAAAAAACATGACAATGCATAAATTCAGCTTTTTTTATGGAAAATAGTGCCGTATTCTTAATTAAATTTTTGTTCCAATAGTTGTAGTAGTCGCAGTTGCATTTGTTGTCGTCCATAAATTCAAAATTTTTAAAAAAATGTAACTATGAACTTTTTTTTTCGCTTTCCGGTAAAAAAGGGTTAATGTAAAATAACTTACACAAATGTAAATTCATTTTAAAGGGAATGAATTAAGCTTTCTTGATATTTTAATAAAACTATAACCACTAACGCATTTTTTGGAAAAACTAAGATTTGTGGAAAAAATCGGTCAAAGTTTCAAAAAAGTCATAATATCTCGAAAACTATGAGTTAGATTTTAGAAATTTATGTGCCAGTATCAAAGCATATTCAATTAGCGTTCATATAGCACCCATATTTTGTAAATCAATACAGAGGATCCCAACTTATAGCGATTTTTAGAAAAGATGTATCCGCAACTTCCGAACGCAGAAGCAAGTAACACATAAGAAAAGTTTAGTTAAATAAAAATTTGCGAGTGTGTGCTCAAGTACATTTAAGCCGAAACAGGTTTTTTTTTGTGACGGTTCCGCTAAAATTTTATAAGTCTTACCAGTTCGGCTGCTTTGGTTAAATTTCGGGTATCGATTCAAAGAACGCTTAGGTAATGCACTTGGCATCAGCCTGCCCTTTTTACCGCTGCTAGGACCACTTATGAAATCTCCGGACTCGAAGTGTTTTTGGAAAATGTGGGACGAGTCGTGCAACTCCAAGCCACAGCTTTCAACCCAACGTCGACGCCTTCCCTCGTCCTTAGGAAGAGAAAAAAAGGAAATTTTTTCCTTTTGCAAAAAAAAATCAACACAAAATCACTGAGGTTATTAAAGTTTTAATAATTGGACCACACAATTCACAAGGAAACGCAAATTATTAAATCAAAAAAGTTATCGCTTTTTTTTGTGGTCAATCAGCTGTTATTATATTTTGACACTACACTTACTTTCGTAAGAAGCAGCATTTTTTTTTTTGCAGTAACCTTATATAGTTAAATCATGGTTCTGCCCTGTTATGCCAAAACCGGTTTAAGTTGCTTGCCTACCGTCGAACACGTTCGCTTGCGCGATCAACCCAGTGCACATGATGTTGTTTTGTTCTTCATTATGGTGGCGTGTTTCATGCTGTTGATATGTTGCTTTTACGGTTTCTGGCTGTTGTTTTTGAACTATTGCGCTGTTGTTATGATTTTGAGATACTATTGTGTTATGAGTATATTTTGTTGGCGTATTTTTATGTTGTTACTATATTTGGGCTATTGCATGGTTGTTCGTTGTTTATATGAAGCTTACTTATTATTCTGTGGTGACTGCACCTTTCTGTAAATTTTTATGTAAGGCAAAATTTGAACTAAAATATTTTGTACTCACACGTTTTTTCATATAATTTTTGCAAATGCATCGCTGAAGAAAGCTCCTCTTTTTGGAAGTACAAAATGTTATCAAAGAAAGAATCTATTGCAAAAAAATGAAAAAATACAACATAAAAACAAATAATTACGAAACTACGATAACAAAGGAAAACTAGTAATGGTGTTATCTCACATACCCTACACTGCATTGAAATTACTTTTTGAATAAATGTTAAAAAAATGTTGAAGAGGTTGAATAAGTCGAAAATAAGTTCAAAAATGTTGAAAAGTGTTGGAAAAAAACAAAACTACGGATAAGAATATCAGGACACAAATCAGATTACAAAGCACTTGATAAACCTATTGAATAAAATAGAGCTTTAGCATCTCACTGTGCAAACAGCGGACACTCTCCAGATTTCGACAAAGTAAGAATTCTTCAACGGGAGAATAATTATGCGAGAAGGTATACGATCGAAATGCTGCATATTATTAGTGTACGAAAACCGCGGAGACCTAACTATAAAACTGACACAGACAATTGCGCTCACATATACAGACACTTAATAAATACAAAACGAAGAACTAACGAGAACAAAACATAACAAAAATGACAACATTAGACATCATAATTTAAGTCTCGTCTAATGTTAAGTGTAGTGCGCATCTTTTATAATGTTTATAATATTTGAATTTTTCATGTTTCCGATTTTTATTTAAATTAATGTTAGTTTCATGTTAAATGTAGGTGATTATGGTTTTTAAGTGTTTTTTATTATTTTTTATTTTGTACATTTTGTAGAATTAATGTTCCTGAGGATGATTTTCAGCGAAAATCGAAATATCGAACAAATTTTAAAATAAATAAATAATTGACAACATCAATTAAATAATTTTTTTATCATGACCTATAGTTCACTTAAATTAACATACATAATAACAAGAGCTCAAAAATAAAATAAAAATGCTGAAAATATATAAAAACCTTTGAAGAAAGTTGAAAGAAATTGAATAAGTCGAAAAATATGAAAAATGCTGAAAAATTGATGAAAAAGTCG
Source organism: Meiosimyza decipiens (assembly GCA_963680825.1). Classification (NCBI taxonomy): domain Eukaryota; kingdom Metazoa; phylum Arthropoda; class Insecta; order Diptera; family Lauxaniidae; genus Meiosimyza; species Meiosimyza decipiens. The sequence goes on from OY804260.1 coordinate 45,840,265, forward strand.
AAAGAATAAAGAAAATATGGAATAAAATTGAATGGGAAAAAGTAAAAGGTTGAAAATGTCAAAAGAATATGGGAAATATTGAAAAAAATAGAATAGAAACACGTCACGCCCACTTCCCCAATTCCGCCCACTGTTGTTTCAATAAATGATATTCGTGATTGACATACACAAACCAAATTTTAGCACAATAGCTTGTATAGTTTGCGATATGTGTCGTAATTATTCTTACAATTTAGGGCGGTGATACACCCACTGGTACAATCCAGTCCGATTTTGATCCAGAAATAGCTTTCCATAAACAAACTTCTTACACCAAATTTCAGTATGATTGCTCATATATTTCGATAGTTATGCCACATAAGGTATTTTAATTGTGTGGGAGGTGCCACGCTTACTGTTGCTATTCCGCCAGCCTTTGATGCATATATACTCAATAGCCAGTAAACCACTTGCATCAAATTTCTTAAACTTCAAATAGCACTTACAACTTTATGTTAATGAGGGTGGTCCCACGCCCACTGATGCAATTTTCTCAAGTTTCATTTAATTTTAAAGCTTATAGTAACCGACACCTCCACGCTAAAGTTTATGAAGATTACTCTCATAGCACACTATCTATAGCATTAGACGAATTTTACTTGTATTAGAGGTGCCACACCCATTTGCACCATTATGCCAAAATTTCACAAAAAGATACCTTTTAGCAAGTATATCTGTCATATTTAATTTCATAACGATTGCGTTGTTAGTTCTCTTTTTATAACGTTTGTAAGTATTGTAGGCTGTGCCACGTCCTTCAACAAAATTTTCCAGTATATTGACGTAGCTTGTATTGATGACTACTTTCAGTGGTATCCTCTCTAAAAATTTTATTAAAATCGCATGTGCCGATTTGGAGTTGTACGAAATCAAAGTTTTCAATTGCCAAAAAGTGACTCGCCCACTTTTACACTTCCGCCCACTTTATGCACAATTCAAGATATATAAGATTTGTATTCGTGTACCAAATTACATCACTATATCTTGCATGGTTTATGACCTATGGCGTTATAAAAGTTAAATTTTAGGTCTGTGCCACGCCCTTTTAAGAGAATTTTCAAATTTAAAACCTTATCTTAATTTTGTTCTCAATTTTACCAAATCACCAAGTTTCATCAAAATCGCAGCAACCTTTTTCAAGATGAACTTGGGTACATTTACATAGAGTATGGGCGGTAGGCGTGGCCGTGAACCGATTTTGCCCATTTTGATATGCTGGCAGCTTGCAAGAAGGTGTGACCTGTGTGCCAAATTTCATCGAATTAGCTTGCTTAGTTTTCTTGTAAACGTGATGTTAACAGACAGACGGACACAGCTATATCGACTCAGGTGGTGACGCTGATCAAGAATATATATCCTTTTCCATACCTGCCATGCCTCCTTTTATGCGTTACAAACGGAATGAGAAAGTGAATATAGCATCTGTGTAGGGTATAATTACGGTTAAATGTACTCAGGTGACGTCATGCTTTGGTGGTGTAAACAGAAAGCTGAACAGCTGATTGAAATTTCAACGCAATGGTGTGTCCTTTGAATTCACTTAAAAATATGCCACATTTGCTTGAAATTAAATATTAGCTTTTCGTTGTGTTTGCATTGATATGGCAGGTGTAATTTGAGTGCTGACGTAGGCATCAACCAAAAATATACTGATGAGATTTTAAGAATCGAAACATGTGTCTATATTCTAGAGTTGTTGTTTTTTTTCCTTTTGTTTAATAAATAAAGCATCGTATCAACTTGTAAAATTTTACTTAAATATTGATGGCTGCTAAATAGCTAAAAGTTCAATTATCATTTATTAATATACAGCAGTTCCTTAAATACTTCAGCCAAAGAGCTTATGCATTTGACAGAATATCATATAACGATGGAATACTTGGGGTATCCGCAGTTAAAAATGCAGTGGACAAATGAGTTTGGGGCCCCTAAAATTGCCGATTCCATGTCTAGAAACAGCTTTTGCCAGCTTTGACGATTTCTACGATATTCTACAGAAAATTAAAACAAAAAATTAGACAATTCCATGAATCTATACTTAAAAAAATTAAAGACATTGCCTATTCCATATCATAGATCGGTTAATGAGCAGATGATCACATTTTCAGGACGATGTGGATTTCACCCGTATATGCCTGCAAAACCTAACCCACTTGGTCTGAAAAATGTAGTTCTTGCTAACAGTGACGGCTTAGTCCTGAACTTTCATACATATATTAGTAAGAAATCCGTAAATGACTGCGATATGAAGCAGCTTGGGTTAGAAACTCCTGTAAAACAACTCCTTACTAATGTCATGTCGCATAAAGACTGATAGATTTTTTACAAGTTTGAAAAGTATCGAAGTACTGAGAGAAAATTCATATGTGACACTTTTGAAGGGCGGAGAGTGGGGCAAATGGGTACGAGAAGACTACCGCAGTGAAATGAAATGGAACGACAACAAAAGTGTGCTTCTTATATCTTCGAATGTTGGCGCTCTGCCAGCAGTTGTAAGTCAGCGGTGGTCCAAGGGACATTCTTCCGGAATTACATTGCCTCAACCAGTCTGTGACAGTTATGTTTCATTGTGCCGATGTTACTCGCGTATTAAAAAGTGGACAGTAAGATCCCTCAATCATTTCGTAGGCTTAGTAATTGTGAACCGAGGGATTATGCATAATACGGAAAACCTTGATAGGATTTTGAATCATATAATGCATCTAGTTGTCGAAATTCACGCTACACTTCAAGAACTCGTATAATGTGCACGAAATGCAATTTGTACCTGTGCTTTTTAAAATATGAAAAATCATTAAAATACTCATATACTTACTTATACGAAATAATTTTTTACCACTTTTAAGTTAGTATTTTACCACATGTGATCCAATGTTTTGTTCCTTTTTTATAAAATTCATATGTAGAGCGTTTTTGAAAAAATTAGCCATATTTTTCTGTAATTATAAGATTATGGGTCAGTAAAATTTACAAACAAATCCCCAAAAAAATATTTGTAATTTTTATGCATAATTAACCATCGTCCACATATATGGACATTTAAAAACAATTTATAAAAAAATTTAATTTTTTCTTCAAAAATGAGCTTAAATAACTACCTTGTTTAGTAAAATTAAAACTTAAAAGTTATTTTTTTATTGTATTTCTGGTTCGGGTTCCAAAGGTTTTATGAGAGAAAAATTACGCTGATTTTTGATAGAGTTCCGATTTGTGGTGCAACTAGTGCAAACACAGGTTTGTTTTCTGAATTTATTAGAATCGACCGATGAACTGATTCCAATGTGGGGGCGCTTAGCAAAAAATTTTTAATAACTACATAAAGATCCTTACCATAGGCGAGGGGAAATTAAAAAATCTAATTAATTATTTGATCCTCATACATACATATGTATGTATGTTTGAGGAATGAATTTGTGCCCATTTATGGTAAATAATTGACTCTTCAGCTATTCAATAAAATTAGTATTTTTTCTGAAGTATCAGTATGAAATTTTTACAATATGTTTAATAACATTGCAGTCAACATTCTATCGACATTGTGCGAGCCAACTGATATCAGTTGACTAGATCAGATCAGATATATTGAACATAATTTGCGTTTTGTTTGCACTCTGAATCGTTCTGCCAAACAAATCCTTTACAACAGCAAACATGAGAAAAAGTAATGAATGCAGAGAATAAGAGATGCATTCTGTGAAAGATACCCAATCGCTCGTTCAAATTCTTACTGTTCAAATTCAAGTCACTGAGTGTCAAATACAATAAATTACGTCCGCCATAGCTCGATTTAACACGCAGAACATTTTATTTGTGAGTGCAGTACTCACCTCGCTTGCTTAGTCTTTCGTTTTGTTTTGATTTGATTCGTGATTTGCGTTCGAAGGGGTCGATAAGCTTGCATTCGTGCCAGTGGCTTGATGTTCATTTCAAGTGCACTCACGCAGAACTCTGACACGCAATTAAGTTACACGAGTACGTTGACGAATTACTCAATGGCTGCTTTTTTGCAACTATAAAAAGGCTTACATATTTTAAAATTGGTTTTAATAAAGTATCACTTTTTCACACTGATTTCTACCTAAGTAAGTTGTTCCAAGAAAGAAAAAAAAGAAACTTACGTACATCGATGAAAGATCTTTTCGTTGATTCACGAAACCATCGGGAACAGTTACAATTATAACCGATAATTATCGTTTCTTTTCCTAAATTTTTTGTGCAAAAATAATTTTTGGTAACGCTGTTCAAACTTTTCTTTCTGCGTTCATACAGCATCATTCAAAGTTTTGTTACGTGTCCAGATGTGGCGCGAATCGAACCTGCAGCCCTAGCTAAAAATTACCACTGTTGGTATAAGCAATTTGCTCTTGCTTTGCTTATAAAAATTTAAATAAATAACTCAAAGCGAACAAATTTCGATTCAATCCAGCACAACCCTATCACAATCTAGTGCAATTTTCATTTTTTAAAAATCTCAAATTGGCTGGGCCAAATTGCACTTGAAATGGGTAGTTTTCCAAAGGAAAAAATTTTTTCATTCATGTTCATTTTAAGTTTACGGCAAAATATAGCACATTACTAGCAGAATTTGGCTCAAAATTAATTTTTTTGAATTTGGAAATAGTTTGTTTCACAGTTGTTCGTTTCATGCAAACAAGTTATTGACCGGGAATAGTTAAACATTGATTGTTTTTTTTTTGATCGCATGTATGAAAAAATAATAATGGTAATGATTTACTTTGATGGCATCACTTCTGATTTTCTTGAAATTTTAGTACGTTGTACAGTTCAACAAGCTATTCAAAAATATATATTTATATTGTGTGCAAAACGCCTCACTAACATATTTTTAAGCTTAAAAATTGCTTGCATCATACTATGTCCAACACCGGCATCGCTAACACACTGGTCTTGGACACATTATAGTGAACCCGTTCTTGAAGATATTGAAGGATGTAATTCCTGAGTAGCAGCCGCCTACTTAACCTAACTTTGATGTAGAACTAGTGTGGCTAGAGAAGCCGATGTTGGATATACAGTGGAACCTCTTTAAGTCAAACCTCGATGAGTCGAATACCTCCCAAACTCGAAAAAATGTTGTGTTCCCTTCCCTTCAAGCCCCAAAACCTCCATTGCTCGAAATCTGACCCCTCTATAACTCGAAAAAATAAATTTGACCTCTTCATCTCGAACCTAGCAATGTTTGATTTTACAACCTTCACAACTCGATTATTTGAAACGAATTACTTCCATAGCTCAAAGAAAAATAAGATACCGACTGTAAGAATATGCCGACAATGTACATCATTGCTTCTGAGAAATCAATGTAAAAACCTACTTATATTTATATAGTATATGAACAATAAACCAATTCTATGAAATGATAGAATTTATGAACACGTTATTTCATTTGAACTTTACCCGGTGGCGTAGCGTAGGGGTGATGGGCGGCACTTTTCTAGGGGCGCCAATTTTCCACAATCAATAACATCTTGTAGTCTAACAAGAGGCTTGTCAGCATGCAAATTTTTTTTTTTTTGCGTCGCAAACTCACATGTTACATCGCATGTGTGCAAGACTTCCAATGCAGTGCTACCCATTCTCAATACTAACAGCTCGGTATGTGTTCGTCCCAGCTAGACAGCTCTAGGTCTTTCGTTTTGTCCGTGAACGAGTACAGACGTGTTTTCGTGTGTTTTCGCTCACGTGGGTCTTAGCGTCTGACCCGTCCCACGTGTTTTTTTCAAAGCTGTGAGACGTATTGATAGTACTTCCGGTTTGAGTGTTAGGCTGAACTTTAATTTTAATTTCCGTGACCCCCTTAAAATATAAAACAATAAAATATAGTGATAATTAAAACATAAAACATTTTTGAGACAAATTGATAAAATATAGTGCTAATGAGACAAATTGATAAAATATAGTGATTATTAAAACATAAAACATTTTCAAATATAGTGATAATTAAAACATAAAACATTTTTAATAAATAAGTGCAACACAACATACGCTGCATAAGCGATATAACGGGTAGAACATTTGAGAAGTCTACGTATGTATAAACACGCATACACAAAAAGAGAACTGTTAAAAATTGTGAACTGTACAAAATCTGAGTAATCAGATCACACGATTTATATATTCGGTTATATAAAACGTTTCTTATAACGGTTTAAGAAAAAAGAAAAATTTTAAAAAAAGGAACAGAAACGCAAAGATAAAATATCAATCAATATTTTAAAATATATAAAATTTAAATAATAAAATGAAAAAAGGGAAAAGAAATTCGAACATATAATCTTAAAAACTAACACCAAATACTATTCAGTATTAATCTTCAAAGACTTATCTCAGCCTTAATACAGGCTATCGTTCTGTAACACAACGATAAGGACTACAAGGAAAACCTAGTGTTTATGGTAGTCCTTTCCCGCAACCATATATGCCTTTCGGAATGTCTGGCATATTGTAAGAGAGAAAGAGAGACAGCTCTAACGTAGTTACAAACACAATGAAACAAAATCTCGTATTCACTAACACACTTTTACACTACATAAACAAGGAAAGTTGTATGTGATGCATAGCTTGCTCTTTTGCACATCAAAAATAAGCTGAACGTAAAAAAACAAATAACGAGCAAAACAATTTAGCGGTGAAAGGCAAAAAAAAATAGTGAAAAGCGAATAAAAATGAGCAAAAAAACAATTAATAATCTTCTTTCAAAAAAAAAGCAAGTTTTTCTTGCTAATGTTAAAAATTATGAAAGAATTATTAATTGCTCAGAAGTGGAAGAAAGTGATGATGTGAGTGGACGGACAGACTGTGGACAAGGTGCATCTAACATGCAAGTGGACGTAGGAGTTGAAGTGGACATAAACTGCAGACAAATTGCATCCAATATGCAAGTGGACGTTGAAATGGACATAGGGATGCATATAAATGACAACTTAGACCTGGACTCAAGAAATAGTTATAGCGATAGGGATGATAGAGATCAGCTAAAGTAGATACATATATTAGGAGAATTAAGGTCCTGGGCAATCAGAAACAAAGTTTCACATAGCGTTGTTTCTGATTTACTTCAAACTCTGAACAGAATAGGCCTTGATGATTTTCCTCTATCAGCTAAGGGTCTTTTTAGGACAAATAGAAAGAAAGTTGAAGTGCAGAGTATGCCAGAGGGTGAGTTTTTATGCATAGGTGTTCAGGAATTTTTTAATGTCAACTCGTTTCCGTTTTTAAATGATAGCAGTGAAGTTTTAATTGATGTAGGAATTGATGGCTTGAAAGTATTTTATAGTTCCAGTAGGGTTTTATGGCCTATTCTTGGTGCAATCATAGGATTTCCGCAAGAATACCCATTTACCATTGCCTGCTTCTCAGGTGTTGAAAAACCTAGTCGCGCCAATGACTTTCTACAGGAGTTTTCTATAGAGGTAGTGAGTTTAAAAGCTAATGGTCTGAAGGTAGATGGAGTTGTAAAGAAATTTAATGTGAGGCTTTTTTGTTGTGACTCTCCAGCTCGAGCTTTTGTGACAGGTGTCCAGTCTTTAGCAGGAAAGAATAGTTGTCCCAAATGCTGTCAGGTAGGTAGCTACAGTCATCACAGAGTTTGTTTTTCTAAAAGTGTCTCTTCCTCAAGAACAGACATTACTTTTAAAAATAGAGTAGATGTTGTTCATCATAGCGAAATCTTTAAAAAATGAAAATGTATTAGAAAGGGCTGAAATAGGTATGGTTTCACAATTTCCGCTAGACCCCATGCACTTGGTAGACTTAGGTGTAGTAAAAAAGTTAGTAAAATTATATTTCAAAACAGGAAAGTTAGCTCAAATAAAGGATGTTAAACGTATCCTTAGCTAGCGTATCTAACGCGGCCCGCCACGGCTAACTCACGGTTTCTAGGGTGGTTCCTAACCCGCCGCGCTAGACCGAAGGACGAACAATAAAAATTTCTAAAACTCAAACTCAACCGAAAAAAGATATAAATACAAAAAAAAACTCTAGACTCCAAAACCGAACTATATTTGGGATATTTTTTATGGATTGCAAAAAAAAAACAAAGGGCACAGACTACCCACTCAAGTCAGGAAATAGATTTTTGCTTCCCGCACGTCCACCCTTCCTGTGTCGCCATCACATGATTCCATGACGACACCCACAAAAGAACTTCACCGTCGTGTTTATGACCACCCTAATCCCCCATTACAGGCAATTGAATTTAGCCCCCTTAAAAAAAACTTTAACACATCATTCCTTTTTTTTTTAAATTACATTACAACATTTTATTTAGAAATTTTAAATATTATACTCTAAATTTTCCTTTCTTTGTAGGTCCCGAAACAGAATATTGTAGAAGGTAACTAAAACGATAATCATTACAGGCAGGTGTATGGTGGGTACGCAAAAATCAATATAGAATCAGAAGGAAATTAAATTTCTAAATCTTAATCATTTTCACACCAAAAAAAAATGTAAATTAATTACTCCTCTGTACCCCACAATTCATGTGAAATAAAGAAAAAAAATATGCTGTAAAACAAAAACAATATCAATTATGCAAAGTATTATGAAATAAATATAAAAATGCAGATAAATTAATGAATAAATGTAAGATATAATATATGTAGATATGTCAAAAAAAATGAAAACAAAAATAAAATATAATAAATAAATAAATAATATAAAAACTCCTAAATCGTGCCTACACAAAATCTTAATTCTTTCCCTTTTCCTCTATGGAATTCATCCAGTGAACTTGCTCTTATTACACACAAATCGTGTTTTCTAAACGCGAGTTATCTATACCGATTTTCAATAAAACCTGAACTGGCAATTTAAAAAAAACAAGATTCACTTTCAAAACTTACAAAAATTTGAAAATTGGCACAAAAAATCAATAATTTCATATGCATATATAACGTTTTTAAGCACTGTTTCTGCTCTCTCGTTTCCAAAAGCAATGGGTCGCAAGTTTGCTGCTGCCCTCAATAACGCGTTCCAAACTTTACTCTCGAATTCGTTTTCTAACTGGACTGGCTTTGTTTGCTTGCTTTATTGGATTTTTAGCTTAGCTGCCGGCAAATCACTGTTTTCCGGATTCCTTTCTGGGTTTATATCTTCGCTTAAACCTTTTATATGTGCCGCATACAAATAATTTAACGCGGATCTTACAATACTAGAAAAATTTGTGGCTGACTTATCTTATTTCCGTTCTTAGTGCAATCGTCCACTCCGTGTCGTTTCTCCGGAGTCAGCCACACTATCAAGAGAATTATATATATGTAATTGAATTTATGACTTACTTATTCTAAAATATAAACATAAAAGACAGTAAATTTCTCTACTCTACTTACATTTTCTAAATATTGAACTATTTAACAATTAAACCTTCGCTAAGGAAATCCGCAATCTTCGGTAACTTAACCGCCCGTGTGTCCTGTTAAAAATTTTAAGCTATTAATATCCGAGTTATACTTTCGACGAGGAATAACAATCACTTTTATTTTTTTTTTTAATTTATGAAAAACTTCCCCACCGGACAAAATTAATTTTAAGTCTCAAAAAACCGTTTATGACATTTTAATTTGCACAAAAAAATAAAAATATACGGACACAATAACTAGACACGATTTTAAGTCACGACTGCACTGGTTTACGGCTTCTGGAATAAAGAATTTTCGGCACCAAAATTTTGGTTGCCAAGCCCAAATTTAAGTCCCTTAACTGCTAATCTATGAAACAGTATTCTTTTTACATAGTTTACACTGTGTGAAATTCTTCAGGATGCCTTAAACATACTAGTCTCATGGGCGGATGAGGCAGGTTTAGGTGTAAATCCGAACAAAACGGAACTAGTACTCTTTACTAGGAATCACAAACTTCCAATTATAGAACCACCTTCACTAAAAGGCACTAGACTTGTCTTCAAAGATAGCGCAAGGTACCTTGGTTTGGTATTGGATAGGAAATTAAGTTGGGAAATTAATGTTATAGAAAGAGTAAGGAAAGCAACCGTAGCGCTTTACTCTTGCAAAAAAGCGGTAGGTGGAAGGTGGGGACTATCACCTCGTATTATTCACTGGCTATACACAACGGTCATTCGACCGATTCTATTATATGGCATTGTGGAGGAATGTTGTATCCAAAACGGATATAAATATTTTCTCATTTAGTCAGGCAGCTATCAAATCTCTAGAATCAGTCTTCCTAAACTCACTAGTGGCCCAACAATGTCGCTCGTCTCTAAACGAGATGGCTCAACATTTTAACATTCACCTCATATGGGTGCCTGGGCATAGAAACATTGACGGCAATTGCAAAGCGGATGAACTTGCTAGGCAGGGGACTACTGCACAAATTCCTCAGGACAAGGAAGGTGTTGGCATGCCACTTGCTACCTGCAAGTTTCTGATTAAAGTAGAAATGGTTAAAAATGCTAATAAAAGATGGACTGAAGGATCAACTTGTAATATAACTAGGCAAATCTGGCCGAAATGGGATGCTAAGCGTTCGTCAGAACTAATTTCTCGCACTAGACATAGTGTCTCGTTAGTTGTCGCAGTCATAAGTGGCCACTGCCTCATCGGTAGGCATGCGGAGAGATTAGGTGTTAGGTACTTTGACTTCTGTAGAAGTTGTGGAGATGTGGAGGAAGAGGAAAATATTAAACATCTTCTCTGATCCTGTCCCGCACTTGCTAGAAAACGCCGCAAAGCACTTGGGTCGTTTTTATTTGATGACCTGGATGACCTTAGACATGTCAGTATAGGTCAGCTATTTAGTTTCATAACGAAGTCTGGTTGGTTCAACGAGAGGGTATAGTCAAACACCCTGTGGTATCACAATGGGTCATGTTTGGTCTAAGTAAGTCAGTTTTTCGTAACTGACTACCACTCCTACCTAACCTAACCTACATAGTTAAATTTGCGGCTTAAGCATATACATACATATTCATAAGCGAAACTTTCTTAATCCCCCCCATACACCTACGAAACTCTACGGCATTCAACGCAACATTCTCTCTGATTCATATGTGTGCATACTTTCCAAAATATTGCATGCAATCACCCAACATTTTGTAAGGCGCATATTTACGAGGCACATTGTTGGTTCCACAATTTTTAGCCCATGTTAAACAAACTTAAATTTGTATAATGTCAGCTCTTTGGATCCTGACTTGGGTGTTGACATTTGTCAGAGTCAATGATGGCTGACCGAGAAAAGGCAGTAAAATCTTACAATAATAAAAAAATCAATTTTCGCGTCAAAATATTTTGTGTAAAGTCGCCAACACGACGCAAACTACGCCCAAAAACCACGTGAATACCCGGGAACAGTTCCTGAACTCCAGCACCGAGCCAAAAGCAGAAGAAAAGAGAAACTCTTTTTGGGTGCTAGCACGCTTTGCACCTTGCACAAAAAATTGGCCTCCAACGTGGATCAACCACCCCGGTGCTATCGATTCAGATCGGAAGGCAAACCGCAAAACACCTGCTTCACGATATCGTGCCATCAATGCACCAAAATTAAATTTCAACGCCGAAGTGCCGCCTTAGAAACACTAAGCTTCACAGTGTGAACTTTCATCAATTTCACCGGACAACAGGTAAAACTTTACTTCAAATTTTTATATATAAATTTTTTTTTATGTTTTTGGTATGGCTTTAGCGACATATAATGCCATATAATTGTATCTTCCGACATCTCCCAAGCCTTTTTTAGACAAAAAAACTTGTTGAATTAAACTTCGTACGTTACTTGAAATAGGGAAAAAGAACTCAAAACAAAAACTGCCCATTTGAATCCCTCATATATGACAACAATGTTAAACTAATGTGGCCAGTTACATTATTATTACTTGGTCAAAACTATGGTTGCCACCCCATCTGCAACAAGGAACGAATAAGTTATGTTTCTAATTTCGTTCCTTCAGAATTTGGTCGCGGCTGCAGAAATTTCGATGAAGTTTGCAATTGGAAGTCTACAGAATTTAGGCAGTTTTTGTTATATCTAGGAATATTTGTATTAAAAGATAATATTAGTACCGACGTTTATTATAATTTTCTGCTATTACATACAGGTATAAGACTTCTTTATTGTGAAACCACGTGTAGGACAGAATGTAATGTAGCCCAGGAAATTTTAAAAGAGTTTGTTGATCAATTTGGAGACATTTCGGAGACCATTTAGTTAGTTTTAATATACATGGCTTGTTACATTTGGTAGATTGTTGCAAACAGTTTGGAACATTAGACAGTTTTTCTGCATACAAATTCGAAAATTATATGCAGCATTTGAAAAAAATTATTAAGAAACCTAATAAGATTTTACAGCAGCTTTACTTAAGATTAGGAGAAAAGAATAGTGACAGATTAGGATATCTTAAAGTTTCTCAAATAGGATCTTTCAATATAAATCCTAAGAAAGAAAACGACCGCTACTGCTTTAGTGAAAAGACAGGACCTTTTAAAGTGTTAGAAATTGGGAAAGAAGGTAGTCAGGATATAGTTTTTGGAAATGGTTTTCAAACGGTTGAAGATTATTTTGAAGAACCACTTCAATCGTACTCGGGGTTAGGCATATTATTAGTAACGATTTAGTTAGAATACCTAAAATTGATATAGAATATAAATTATTTTGTATTCCAATTTCTAATAAATTTTTGTTGATTCCAATTTTGCATCAAGTTTTTCATGATTTTGTAAACTAATTTTTACACTCACATCATATTTTCTTTCACTTTTGTATTTTATTCAACGTCATTATTAAATCTTATGCAATGATATTTTATTTAATTTCATTATATTTAATTTCATTCACTCTTTTACATTTTATAATTACAGTGGACCAGATAAACTTTGATGACCCAAACACCTTAATTGAAGGTAAGACTATCCATTACTTCTTTGATAACAACTACACTAATTTGAATTTTTACAGAAGTCACAAGTCCCACTGCCAGCACCAGCCAAAAATCAAAGCAGAAGAGCAGAAGGTCTTCAAAACAAATTTCGATTTCAACAGACCAAAACATAGTTCTTCGGCGAACCAAGGTACTATGCTATGTTATGCTATGTACATGTTACTAATTAAAATTTTTTCAGACGTGGCAAGCCTTCTTGGAGTGGTTTTAGATATCCAAACAAAAATTCTTGCAAATCAGGATGCAATCCAAAAAAGATTGCAAGGACTAGAGAACCGGTTGGCTATATTGGAGGGAAATAATAAAGAAATTGTATGTAAATGCAGAAGTGCACATCAAAGTCTAATATATTTGAAAAGTTAATGATTTGTTGTATTAAAAATATTTTACGTTTTCAGATTAACCATAGAAGTGAGGCAGTGGCACAAAACACGATGGTGCGTGAGTGCAAAGTCCTCATTAAACGAATGCACAAGTCATTGTGCCGCATGACTGGAGAGGCAGACGACGAAACTGCAATTGAAATCGCTGCCTCTCTGCCGACTACAAACATATCTGCATACACTGAAGTGGAAGAAAAACTTCGAAACCTGGATTATCAGATGTCAATGGTAATAAATATAAATACATATACATTGAAGCGCGTTTAATAATAGTTGATGTTTAAAAATTTACAGAAGGCCCATATTTATAAAATAAAATATATACGTTAGGTTCATATAAAATTCTCCATATAAATTACGTTAGGTTTGTTCTAGCGTTGGGAAAATTCTGTGGTTAAATTCCTATCTGTGTGATCTAGCATCTTTGTCTGGCACACAAGTTTTACCTATTAAAAAATTATAGGTGAACTGCTCACTCAAATACAAATTCAGCTGTTGACGTAAGTAAGCAGTTAGCGCGTGCACGCCGTCCTCCCACCGTAGCCTAGTGGTTAGAGCACTGGCCTTTCATTCAAGCTAACTCCAAGTCGTTAGTACGATCCCCAGCAAGAGCAAAAACCTTTTTTTGTTTTGTTTTTTATTTTTTTAATTTATTTTTAATTTTTAAAATAAAAAAGAAATATGTGCAATCAAATTAAAACTTCATGCAACTAACAACAATAAATAAAAAAATAAAAATTAATATCTGTGGTCATTTGAAACAACAACATCTTTCGATTTACTTAACAAACAACAACGATTTAATACAACTTAATTTTTTTGCTGTAACGCAAGACTTACGCTATACTACCGTAGATGGAAAGAGGTTGTTTTGCTAAATGTCCACAGACATAAGACAAGCAAATGTTAGAGTTTATAAAAAACATAATTAATTGTTATTTCAAAAACAAAGAAAATTTATAAAAACCATATATAAATTAAAATTAATAAAAAAATGAATTTGAAAAACAAAAATACGACACCACCAATTAGTTATTCTTAACTAAAAAAAATTAGTAATGAAAATTATTATTATAATAATTAATGTTTAGGTTTTTTAGCGCCATAATGCTGCCTCTGCCTGTGCCGGTTATGGCTTAGGTCCACGTACCTCCGAACTCCTTTATTGAACTCGTGGCGTCCTTCATTTTGGAAAACATCTGTAAGATAGTATATCATGATAAAAAGATACAAAGAGGATATAAAAATCTTACCAAAAAGAGTTTTGTTAACCAAATCCATTTCGGTTAGTGAAAGTTTGCCTTTCCATCAAAATTGTAATTAAAAGTAAGCTCATCAGAGAACATGTTTCTCAACACTTCATCACTTTATTTTATAAATATGGGCCGTCTGTAAATTTTTAAACATCAACTATTATTAAACGCGCTTCAATGAATATGTATTTAAATCTGATAACCCAGGTTTCGAAGTTTTTCTACCACTTCAGTGTATGCAGATATGTTTGTAGTCGGCAGAGTGGCAGCGATTTCAATTGCAGTTTCGTCGTCTGCCTCTCCAGTCATGCGGCACAATGACTTGTGCATTCGTTTAATGAGGACTTTGCACTCACGCACCATCGTGTTTTGTGCCACTGCCT